>CP139508.1:41017328-41617328 GCA_021014915.2 Artemisia tridentata subsp. tridentata
CAGTTTTCTATTCCATGAGTGTCTGTCTTGGCTTCAATTAGAGTAGCAATTGATAGTAGATTTTGGGCATTCTTGGTCTATTAATAGTATCTTATACTAGCTTTTAGGATCAGCTTTTGTTTTCCCACAATTAGCTTCTGATTAGCTTTTTGAGCAACTTAAAGTAGGCTGATTAGTCATTGTCTTTCCCTTAATTAGCTTCTGCATTTACTGCTTATTGGCTTATTTCCTGAGCTTATTTGAACTTATTGAGTTGATTTGAGCCTTAATCAGTTTGTTGATCTATTTCTGAGCCTTTGGTGATTTTTAGTGCTTTTTAGCTTATTTTTAGTGCTTATTTCCTACTGCTTATTCCCCTATACTGCTTATTAGTGTTTAGAAAAGTTCCCATTTTATTTTTCCTAGCTTCTGAATATCATTTTAGATTTTTCTGTCAATTTTCATATTTTTCCAAAATCAATTGCTATTTTTAATTCATTTAATTAGTTTCTTTAGTTTTAAATTCATAATAAATAAAATAAAAGTCAAAAAAATATTTTTCTTTTTCCCATAATTTTCTTTTATCATTTAGAATGTAGGAAAATTATTTTCATGCCCGTAGGATTAGTAGTGCTTCAAATTCACTTTTTATTTTGCGCACTTACGTTTATTTTTATTAAAACACTCGTTTTTTTAGTTTTAACCATGTTTTAGCTTAAATGTTCTTTACGTTATCATTTCATATGCTTTATTTGTTAATTTCTAATGTTAATTTACTTTCCGTAGTGATAATAACCAAAATCTCACTTTTATTCTCCATTCACTACACGATTCACGATCCCGAATCACAATTCCATTCAATCTTCGACGGGAAAAATGACCCGGGGTTTTTACATACTTCATAGTTTGTAATTTCCTTTTGGAGAATCTAAATTGTTACAACAACTGTTCATATGCCATTTTACTAAATTCAAACAAGATTAACTTAGGCAGAATAAGTTGTTTCTTTGAAGTTCTAAGCTCTTTTAAAGGTTTTGATAGTTTTTAGCTTGGTTTTCCAATCTTTGAGGTCCTCACTGTTCAGACCAGCTTTTGAGAAGCTTGAGCTTATTCAGCCCTATTTATGGTCTCTCTTGGTTCCATTCTAGTGCACTCAATAGTATTTAGGATTGGGTTAACTTGTACTCAAATTTGATCACAGAAACACAAGTCTGTGCAAGTCTGCACAGAGCAGACCCAAATAGCAGACTGGATCAGTTTTTTTGGCCAATTTAAGTCCTTATTTGATTTCATTAGTTCTTATTTTCTTTGGTTATAGATAGTTTGCCATTGGTTCTTAGCTTATTTCACATTTTCAGATCTTACTTAAGCTTTTTCAAGCCTAAAAATAAGCTCAAAAGACTGCCTTATTAGACCAGTACATACTGATTTATCAGCATGTACTTGTCTTGATTGCCCTCTTTTGCAGCCTATTTATAAGCTCTTAACAAGCTTATTAAGTCCTGATTTTTGGTTCTATGTGATCCTTGGTAGGTCAGCTTTAAGTGTATTAAGCTTTTGTAGTCTTTCGTAGTTATATAAGTGCTTAAAATTTAGCCCAAACTTGCCTTGGTGGGACTGAGTTGCCCTGTGCATCAGTCATCATTTTGGCTTATTTAAGCTTTGATTCAGTGCTTATTGCTTATATTTGTGGCTTTTTAATTTTCATTCTAGCTTATTTTCATTTACTCAGCTCATTTTCAGATCCATTTTTAGCTAATTCATCCCTTTTTATTCTAGCTTCTACTTTTTTTTTTATATATATATAAAAGCCTACTGATCAGTTTTAATAAGCTGTTTCTTAGCTTATTTTTGAGTTCTAAAAATAGTTTCTTTTACAAAAAGTCCTTATCTTTTGTTGCTTAATCAGTTTTTAAAAGAAAAATCACAAAAATAAATAGTTAGCAAAAAGGCAAAACCAGGGTTCGAACCCTAGTCTCTCAGATAACTACCCAACACACAAACCATCTGCCCTAGGGACTTTTTCATTAAACATTTGCAACATTTTATACTTAACCTTGTTTTTCATTATAAGCCCATCAAACTGTTTAGCTTAAGAACAGCTTATTCTAATAAGCTGGTTCCTTTTTGTTATTTTCCTAGCTTCTTTATACCTTAAAGTATTTTCTCAGAAAGTTTCAGATTTTTCCAAATAAATTTAATATTTTTAATCATTTAATTAGAATAATTCAGTTTTTAATTCATAATAATTAAAATAAAAATCAGAAAAATACAAATCTTTTTTCTAAAATTTTCTTTTATCATTTAGGACTTAGGAAAAATAAATTTACACTTGTAGGTTTTATTTTTAAAGGTTTTAGCTTTTGAATCTCGTTTTTAGAATTCCCGATTCTCGTTTTTAGTGTAAATTGGTTTATGCTTAATCTTTCTTTGTATATTTGTTTTCCATATCTCATTAGAATTAAAAAACACCAAAAATCCAAAATCTCTTTGTTCTCACTATTTACGACACGATTCACGATCTTGATTTCACGAATTCCATTCAAATCTTCGTTGGGGATAACGACTCGGGTTTACATATTCCTTGTAATATAAAATATGTTTTTCTTTCGAATGCACTGATGAAAATTATTCTTAATATTATCCAAGCTCAGAAATTTTAGGGTAGCAACTGATATTATTTAATATTCCAAGCTCAGAATGCTATTTTGGACATGTGGTGGACTGTAAATGCAATTATTATAAAATGAGGACTAACAGTGCAACGCAAACACCGTTAGAGAAAAAGATGTAAAAACTGGATAAGGACAAGGACCAACAGATTTTATTTGACATTCTTATTTCATTTTCCATTTTACGAATTCCCATCAAGTCACGTGCATTTTTGGTATATTTCGTTTACTTAATATTTAACGTTCGTTATATATATATATATATATATATATATATATATATATATATATATATATATATATATATATATATATATATATATAAAGAGTTTTTAAACAATTTAACTTCCCGTTTCGTTTCATCACTTTCGAGGAAACGATATGATTGGTTTCAAAAATATAAAAATAAGATAATATTATATATAATATTATTTTTGAACTTCGGGCATTTTAAGCATATCACACTCACATCATTAATCAGATCGTTATCGATATCTCATTTCACACTAGTTAACCATTGGCCAGATTCTCAGGCTTTTTTATTTACCAGGTTCTGTTCTGAAGCCGTTACCATAATCTCACCTGAACTTACTCATCACCTCCCCAATATCACCCAAGGTGAGTCGTAGCCCCATTTTAAATTGTTTACAAGCTTTATACTTTTGGGGGAGATATATGCTCAACTGCTTTCGTTTATTTTTATACTTTGAAAACTCACATGATTTACTCAGAATTATAACTCCTACTTACATGCTTTGATTTACTCTTTGAGAGGGCTATATGCTCGTTTTACTAGCAAAGTACTTTCTTAACTTACATGCTAAACTTAGATGATAACATTTTCAAACTGTTTGTTGTAACATGACACTGAATTTCATTTTACATTCACGTAATACTATGAATGTACATTTCACCTTTGTATGATTATTTCCACATTTCAATGGAAATACTTGCCAGAACTAAAGTATACATATTTTATGTACCCCATTAAACCCATATTGCCTAAGTTACTGTATTGCCATAAGCCCCTCTATCATGAGCCATTAATCACTGCGGTGAGCGCGAATATAGTGAACAGCTTCGAAACCTGTTAGAGGCTGACGACCTATCCCACTAAATACTTGACGGAATGCCTTTGTGGTTAGTCGTATTTAGTCGCGATGCACTATATTTGAGAAAAATAGGAATTGGCAAATCCCCTATTACTCGAGGGCCAAACCCATCAATTCTTTGTATCTAAAAACAAATTTAGTACTCTGATAAATCATGTGGTGTAAAAATCAAAATTTGTCATTCTTTTCAAGTTATCATACCAAATCATGGGATTTTTAAATCCGACATTCCATTTTTGTATCTAAAATAGTATTTTGAATGACAAATAACTTTTAAAACGTCTCTTTCGAGCCGTTTTCTGTATTCATGACTTCGATCCTCATCGTAATACCATAATAATCGTTCCGCTGCCATAAAAATTAATTAGAGGGTGTTACATTTTTATACACACGTTTTTATACACATTTTTATACACATATGTTTATAAACGTTTTTATACACAAGTTTTTTATACACATGCTTTTATACACACATTTTTATACACACATTACACATATTTTTATACACGTTTTTATACATACGTTTATACACATACGTATGTATAAAAATATGTGTATAAATATGTGTATAAAAACTCGTGTATAAAAGTATGTGTATAAAAACATGTATATAAAAAATATGTGTATAAAAACGTTTATAAAAACGTGTGTATAAATGTGTGTATAAAAATGTGTATACAATTGTGTATGAAAACGTGTGTATAAAAGTGTGTATAAAAACGTGTGTATAAAAGCGTGTATAAAAACATGTATATAAAAACTTGTGTATAAATAATGTGTGTATGAAAACGTGTATAAAAATATGTATAAAAACGTGTATAAATTTTAAAGATGTTTATAAAAAAATAAAAGAAAACCATTTTTTTAAAATTTTTAAATTTTTTTAGAAGAAGGAAAAAAAATTGAGTTAAGTATAAACAATCGTTAGTATAAAGGACTAACGGTGCAATTTTTTGTTGCAAACGGTCGTTAGCTAACGGAAAAAACTAACGACAGCTAGTCTCAGGGACCAAACCCGTTATGGGTCGCAACCACAGGGACTGGATCCGTTAGAAAAAAAAGTTTAAGGACTAAACCCGTTAAACCCGACAGACCACATGGACTATTTATGAAATTAACTCTTGTCTTTATATATTTGTTCAACATTAGTAGGGTTGATCGCCTGATCATCGGTCAAAGACCGGACCGGACCGACCAAGGCCGAGACCGAGACCGATTGTGTTCGATCCGGTCCGGTCCAAGAAGGCAAAATGGTCGGTTTTTAGACCGGACCGAGACCAAAATAAGGAAAAACTCGAGACCGAGACTGGACCGCTAATCCTTCAGTTCGGTCGGTATCGGTCCATCGGTCGGTTCGGTCTCGGTCGGTCCAGTCAAAACGGTTCATTTGCTCAGCCCCTAAACATTAGTAGCTACGATTTGTTTTGCAATCCCACATCGGTGCATTATCAAATTTTTACTTGGTTATATACCATCCTTTATACAAAGTTGGTATCGTTGGATGAGTATTATATTGGTGGCTACTTCTTACTCAATATTGTTGACGTGATGTCAATAATATTGATCGTAGGAAATAGCTATCAATTTATACAACTTCTCAATTCCTTTTGTTTAAACAAATAATTACTCAAGTATTTTTGGATTTTGACTTAAATGTCTTAAAGTCGGTGTATAGGTTTGTCGATTAGTGACTTATTTTAGAAGCATCACTCAATGCAAAAAAAATAAAGAGGGTGATGTAAAACACAAACAAACCGTACCTTTCACATAATTCTTCTAATTTCATTTTGGTTTTATATTCAACTCTTCTCTTATACATGTAAAGAAAAACTTATACACAAACTTTTTAATTTACTAGATAACCAAAACAAAATACAAATACGTACCATTTTCTTGTCACAGAACTACACATGCAAAATGAATATGTAATCTTGTTATAACTTGATAGAAAATTACGAGTTTAGTCCTAAGCAATAAACACACTTTTACAACTCGTTGAATTTTAAACTCAATTGCTTTTCACAATCTTAGGAATCTCTCTTCACACATTTTCTCAATTCCATTTTGTTCTACTTTACTTGCTATCAAAACGTTATGAGAATAAAAGGTGTCATGTTCCTGTAGGATAATAGGGTAAATCGTCTCTTTATTATGTGAATCATTCGGTATATAAATACCATTACAAAGAACATTCTAGACTCGGGCCTTAGCCCATACAAGTGTTACATGGACTCTAATTATTAATATATCGACTAACACTCCCCCGCAGTTTGAGCGGGAGGACACCGGACACTCAAACTGGTCCTAAACTCCTGAAACAAATCATATGGTAAACCTTTGGTAAAAATATCTGCATATTGATAACGTGATGGTACATGAAGCACTCGAACCTGACCAGCAGCAACCAAATCCCGTACAAAATGAATATCAATCTCTATATGCTTCGTACGTTGATGCTGAACCGGATTAGAAGATAAATAAACAGCACTAACATTATCACAATAGACCAGCGTAGCAGAAGACAAAGGTGTGTGTAACTCACGTAAAAGATTCCGCAACCAACAAGTCTCAGCAACAGCATTGGCAACCCCACGATATTCTGCCTCAGCACTGGAACGAGAAAGCGTCGGTTGGCGCTTAGAGGACCAGGAGAGGATATTATTGCCCAGAAAAACACAATAGCCTGAAGTTGATCTCCGAGTAGTAGGGCAGCCAGCCCAATCAGCATCAGAATAGGCAACCAATGAAGAAGTGGAGGAGGAAAACAACTGCAAACCATAGTCTAATGTACCCCGAACATACCGTAAAATTCGCTTGAGAGCATTGAAATGAGGCTCTCGAGGATCATGCATATATAAACAAACCTGCTGCACAGCATATGTAATATCAGGTCTAGTGAAGGCAAGATACTGAAGAGAACCTGCAAGACTCCGATATAACTTAGGATCAGAAACCGGATCACCATCATCACCCAATTTAGACTCAGTGTCAACAGGAGTCCGAGAAGAGTTACAATTGACCATATGTGCACGTTCCAATATCTCCAGAGCATACTTACGCTGTGACAAAAACATCCCTGAAGAGTCACGCGTAACAGAAACACCCAAAAAATAATTAAGAGCCCCCAAATCAGTCATAGCAAACTCCTTATGTAAAGAAGAAATGATCTGCTGTAATAAAGCATCAGACGAAGCAGTGAGCACAATATCATCCACATAAAGTAACAAAAATGCAGTATCATCACCCTGTTTATAAATAAATAAAGATGAGTCACATCGGCTAGAACTAAACCCAACAGTGGTAATATAAGCAGCAAATCGCTGAAACTATGCCCGGGGTGCTTGCTTAAGACCATATAGAGACCGCTGCAATAAACAAACATAATCAGGATAAATGTATAACATCCCGTAAATTTCTCTTTCATTTGTAAATAGTAAACGAAGACTAATCTATCGTCACTGTTTAATTAACCATTTTTACGGAGTAAATTTTTGCTTTTATTCAACTATGTTAAATCTAAACATCGTAACACGTTCGCACATTCTCTATGTCACAATCATTCGTGCGAACCTTGATAATCTAGAAATCGCGAATTAAATTAAAACGTTTAACATTTAACGTTGTACGTTTCGTCATATAACCAAACTCGTTTAAATGATTTTCCGAAGTTACAAAACCACTCCCTAATAACATTGGGCTTCGGCCACCATTTCCAACCCGTCACTATTCAAGCTCTATTATATCCAAGCAAACCACGAAACCCATGTTTCCTTGTTTTAGTCTCACAGTCGACATACCTCATCTCAATATAAGGTGTTGTAATCTTTTCGTAACATTCATTTATTCATTTATTTACAAGTCTTCTATATCTTTATTTCGATATCTCATTAAACATTAATCTCACAAGCACCCTCATATTTATATCGACATAACCAAATAAGGTTTATATACGTTTTCTATTCCCACATAAAACTCGACACCATTTAAAGATACGGGAATAAATATTCAATATACACTCATCACCTTGTAAACATGCATAATATCACTTGAATAATATATCACACGCTCACTCGTTCACTACCAAAGAATATACACACTTACCTCAAATCATTGTCAAGAATACATGGCCTAGTTCACGTTGTTTGAACTTATGCTATTATCCAATAAAAGTCGAACTTGTTTTATCACTCACAAATCCAAATGTAAGTAATCATTTCACTCCCTCACAAGTTTGTTCAAACTCACACCAATACTCAAAGTCATGAAACTACAAAACCAAACCGTCCCTTGATATTTCAAGTAGTGATCGACTCCAATACAAACAAGAAAAGAACAAGAAACCATGATCTATAATTGTTTTCTTCCTCTTGGTCCTTAACACCGACTGATACAAACAAATACCACATTCATTTTGCCAACTTACAAACACTATTGACTTTACAATTTTCTTTCCCACTTGAACTCCACGTGCTAAAAATCAAACCGACCCTTTATATTGTTGTGAGAATTCAGTTCTTAGACAACAACTAAAAGCCAAGAATATCAAAAATAACCATCATCAAGTTTAGTTACAAACTCAATCTCATACATTCATTGCATTCACGCACTAAACTCGTACATATAAGGAATACATGCATCGACAAGCAATAAAAAGCCAAGAACCATGTGCTTTCTTTATACCCTGTATGACACACTCAACCTTACTGCAACACTCAACTCTCACATGCATTCTCACGCCACTACAAAACAACGACTTGAGTACGAGAGCTAACTCTAAAATGAAACTAAATTGCAAATTGCAACTTTCATTTCTTTGAACTTATATATATACGTATACCACAAGGAGATCACATACAATTCACAAACCTCTTCAAAGTTTCTTTCTTCCATACGTACCTACACACACTTACTTCTACAATATTTCTAAGTCCTGTTTTCACTTGGAAGTGTACGAGAAGGTTGGCCAAATTCCCAGAATGCAAGCCATACCTAGAATCATCGAAATATCAGTTTGGTATCCTTTTGGGTGGCAAATCAAATAGCACCAACGATCCCCATACACTTTTAAAACCTCCCACATCATCACTCACCTTCATTCGAACGCCTCGAAGTCCAGAAACCAACCACATAAATCCTTCGATCAATATCATAAGCTTTAGAAATCTTTGTGAAACGGGTCCTATCTTTCGAGCAAGCCAAGGAATTCTGGTTGGTCCTAACCCTCTCCTACGCGATTCTATCCACTCTTGAGATGTTGTAAGTCCCCCTATACTCGTTTCAAATCCATTTCGAATCACTCTTTTAGTTACTTCATATCGCATGTATTCACTCGAACGTATACACTTCATTCGTTTATTTTTACGTGTACTTGTAATCCCTCGACACCAAAACTTGATCAATCTCATTCTTGAAATGCCAAAGTTCATATATATAAACCCTCACCTCACTCCCATGCATTTGTTTCACGCTCACACAAAACCCATTTTGTTTATGCATTTTACACGTACAAAACCCACTTCCATTTCCAGTACTGTAAGCTCGTATACACTTTTCTGGTTACGAGTACTTTTTTTTAAAAACATCACACAATCTCTAAAAATCTTAAACGACCTAAAAACGTTGATTGACACATTTAAAAGAACCAAACATTAGTTGGAAACAAAAACCCAAAAACAGTTTCTGTTATTTTTGGTTTCTGTCGTGCCCAGCAAAACAACCTCAACGACCCAAAATTTGACCTTTCATTCGACCACTAAAAGACCTCCAACAGTTCTAATTCTTCTTCCTACCCGAAGTTGACCCAGCTAGCTACCCATAGCAAAAAGAATCAAGTAAAACGGTTGAGAAACGAAGCGGGAAACTTGATTCAAAGTTTGGTCCATCTCACTGCAAAAAGACGCAAATTACCAGACTCTGGTTATTTCATGTGAATTGTACTCAGCGAACCCCCGACTTTAGGCACCTAGTTTGAACCCCATAAGATCACCAAAAATTCCAGATTTCGACCTCGTTGTAGACCACCCAGCTGACTTTAAGTTGCTCCAAGAATCATTGAAAATGATTGAGAATCGAAAAAGATATTCAGTCTAGAAAATCCTCCCAAGTCGCCTGTAATAAGCAGACTTAGAAACTTATTTTTTTTTTCTTTCTTCACTCGACTCAACACCCAACTTCAAGAGTAAATTGCGACTTCGTTGTTTAACCTTAGGACCTCAAACTTGAACCCATATTTAGACCACCCAGTAGACTTTAATTAGAATCAAGAACATCGAAAAACCATCAAGCCACTAAGCCGAAATAAATATCTAAAGTTGCCCAAAAATTGACATCTAGTAATTTTTAAAAAAAAAAAAGAAAAGATCATATTTGTCAAATTAAAATATTTTAAGGGTATTTATTGCCAAGGTGCAACCGATTTTAAATCAAGGACTGATTTTGTGATCTAATAGATACCCAGGGACTGTTTTTGTCAATTTTGAAACTTGAGGGTACAAACTGTCATTTAACCAAAGTTAAGGGACTAAAAGTGTAAATACTTATAAATAAGTACCAAAACTGTCAAAACCATAACTTAAGGATAGAAATGGAATATTTAGGAACCCAAGGTGTTTAAATGTCATTTTGATAAGTACAAGGTTAAAAATGTAACTTTTGGTTAACTAAGGACTAACAGTGCAAAACCTACACCGTTAGGGTATAAAGTGTAACTTTTATGAAACATTAAGGTCTGATTAAGTCAATAACATATTCTAAATCAAAGAAATGACTTTTCTTATTTACCTTCACATTTTGTGATTTTTCCAAACCCGAATACGAAACCTAAGTTTACGTTTCCTAACGACCATAACAACCTTGAACCAACATTTCGTTCCACTCATTTCGAGACAACAACTCCTATGACTTATGAATAATATTGTTAGAATATTATTCTTGAACTCCAAACCTCTTAAACCATTCACACACACATCTCCGATCAAATCGTCATACGACTCCTCATATCGCATTCATTATTCGTGCTAAGTCGAATACTCAAACATTATTATTATTCAGGTCACGTGTGAAGCTATTTCCAAATTCTCAACTGAAATTGTATTTCAGTAAATCCACTTTCATCATTATTGCTATCGCATCAGGTGAGTTCATAGCCCCACTTTTCTTGTTTACTGTTTTATAAACTCTTTGGGGGAGATACATGCTCAAATACAATGTTTTATACTTATTCATAAGTACTCTTAACTGTTTACATACTACTGTGAGTTCCATAGATTACTCTTTTACCTACTCTGACTTACTTTTGATAACGATACATGTTTGCTTTACATATAAACTTTACTAGTTTACTTTAAACATTATACTCAGTTGATAAACCACTTTACTTGTTATCGAAACGTAATACTTGACTTTACTTACAAAAATACTATAAACTTTTGCGGATTACTACGAACTTATGAAATCACATTTATACATTTTTATATCTCATGGAGAGATACCTGCTATAAACATGATCACAAATGATTTTCAACTGTATGCTATACCTGATCACAAATGATTTTCAACTGTATGCTATACCTGGCGCACTTTATTTGAACAAACTTATGGGTTATTGGCAAATACCCATCACGAGGGCCTATATACTTTACATCATTTTTGATGCCTGTTAAGCGTTGAGTGTCATGAGACTTAGAGCAATAGAAAACGATACTGTAGTCATGATACAGTATTGCCACTATTTTATTAAACTTGAACTTGTATTCACTATATAGCAGAAAATCACTACTTGGCAAACAATAACTATTTTGTTGACCCGGTTAGGGCTAACAAACGAACTATGAGTATATAACAAACCCACTACCTATTTTATAACAAACCAACTATGGGTGTATAATATCGTAACCCATCGCCTATTCTATTAATAATTGTATTTGTTACAATTATTACCTAAACTTGAAACTATTGAAAATCAACTGATTTTATGAAAAATCTATGGATTTACTCACAACTCTTTGATTTTGGAAATCAACAATATTTACTCACAAACTCTTTGATTTTGGAAATCAACAATATTTACTCACAAACTCTTTGATTTTGTAAATCAACAGTTTTCAACTACAAACTCTATGAACTCACCAACCTTTGTGTTGACGCTTTTAGCATGTATTTATCTCAGGTCCATAATAAGCACGGATGGTACAGAGGAGCACGGATACTTATGAAGGCTATAAATATATCATTCGAAAACCTATTTAATAAATTTTGAAACCATTGGGACCTTACTTTGTAAACTCTGATATTCGAATGATAAATCTTTTAAAAACGACCAAATTGGTGATCGTTTTCTACTATTCAACTGTTGTGCCATGAAGTAACACCCAATTTAAATTCCGCTGCATATCACGAAATTGGGGGTGTTACAATAAACAAACATAATCAGGATAAATGGGATCACGAAACCCAGGCGGTTGATACATGTAAACTGTCTCACTCAAATCCCCATGCAAGAAAGCATTCTTGACATCTAGCTGATGAATAGGCCAATGTCGAGAAATAGCTAAACTCAGAACTGTCCGAATAGTACCCGGTTTGACAACCGGACTAAATGTCTCATCAACATCAACACCCTAGATCTGATTACTACCATTCACAACAAGACGAGCCTTGTAGCGACTAAGAGTGCCATCTGCTAAATACTTGTGACGAAACAACCACATACTGCGAATAATATTTGCATCCGGGGGTTTTGGTACAAGAGTCCAAGTTTTGTTTTTAATAAGTGCATCGTGCTCATCACACATAGCATTTTGCCAATTGGGATCACGAAACGCATCACTAGGAGACCGAGGTAGAGGAGAAATTGTAGACACATGACCAGCATAACGAGGATTGGGACGAGTAATCCCGACACGAGCACGTGTGACCATAGGGTGAATCGAACCGGTGGGCTGTGTGATTGGAGGATCAGGTATTTGCGGCGTTTGAGGCATTTGTGGCATTTGTGGAGTTAGTGTAGGTGCAGGAGATGGACTAAGAGGCTCAACAGGGGCATCAGGTGTAGGAACGGTAGGTGTAGTGGTGGGAGATAATCTTAGAATATTATAAATGACATTAGATGAGTCATCCAAAAATTCATAAGAAGAACTAGCAGTGGGAGTGGTGGTAGAGGATGTCTTAGTGGCAAACGGGAAAACAGTCTCATCAAAGGTAACATGTCGTGAAAGAATAATTTTATTGGTGTTCAAATCTAAACAACGATAACCACGATGATTGGTGGCATGTCCTAAGAAAAGTGAAGGTGTGGCCCGTGCACCAAGTTTGTTATTAGTATCAATGTGAGGATAACAAAGACACCCAAAAGTACGCAAAAGACTATAGTCAGGTTTTAAACCAAAAAGGCGAGTAAAGGGGACTTCATTGTCAATGGCACGTGATGGTAAGATATTTAAAAGATAAACAGCCATATTAAGAGCCTCAGTCCAATAATTAGGAGGAAGATTTGCTTGAAATAACAAGGTACGGATAAGGTTATTGATAGTTCGAATCATCCTTTCAGATTTCCCGTTTTGTTGAGATGTGCGAGGACAAGAAAATCTAAATTGAATCCCATTTTCTGAAAAGAGCTTATGAAAAGCTTGGTTATCAAATTCCCCACCATGGTCACACTGAAAAGACTTAATGTCACATTTAAATTGAGTACGAACAAAGCTACGAAACAAATTAAATTTAGACAAAACATCAGATTTATTAACTAAAGGATAAACCCAAACAAACTGAGAATAATGATCCAAAAACAAGACATAATATTTGAAACCAGAAAGACTCGGAATTGGGGAAGTCCACAAGTCCGAGTGTACAATATCAAATGACGAATGAACCAAACTATGAGAACTAACAAATGGAAGTTTCACGTGTTTGCCAAGCTGACAAGCATGACAAAGAACGGGAGACTTCTCTTTATTACAGGAAATAGAACTACTTGAAAGGACACGACGTAGCACTTCACTTCCCGGATGTCCAAGACGTTGATGCCACGTATACTGACTCGCTAGAAAAGCATGCGGAATGGTGGAAGGTTGAGTGACTGGATAAAGATCTCCATTGCTATCACAGCGGAGCAGCACCCGACGCGTTTGAAACTCCTTAACAGAAAAACCAAAAGGGTCAAACTCAACTGTACAATAATTATCGCGAACAAATTGACGAACAGAGATCAAATTTTTTACAATATTTGGAGTAATTAAAACATTATTTAAATGAAGGGGACGCGTAGGAGTAGACAAAATGCTATGGCCAGAGTTGATGACAGGAATGGAATGCCCATCACCAACCGCAACAGAGGGATAAATGCACGAATTAAAAACATCATTTAGAAAATTGATATCATCATTAAGATGAGAGGACGCACCTGTATCCATGTTCCAATTACCATCGGCGGGAGCATGAAGAGTTTCAGTAGTGAAAGCATGAGGTAAGCTAGTTTCTTGACCCGTCATAGGTGCCCCCTGCTGTGAACCATGTAAAGGAAGAGAAACTGAATGGGAACCCCCTGTCACACTAAACGGACCCCCTGTAGAAGAGCTAATATTCTGCGAACCCCCTGGTGTGGAATACGAACCCACTGGAGGAAGACCCCCTTGCTGTGAACCTTGTCCCAAATAAGAACCCCCTGGTGAACCTTGCTACACCCCCTGCTGTGAACCTTGTCCCAAACAAGAACCCCCTAGTGAGTGAAGCGGACCCCCTGCCAAAAACAACCATGTGGTAAAGAATGAACCCCCCCGTATGTGGTAGTGGGCTGTGGGTACGCAGAATGGGCTTGGGCCTGAGTACCAAATCCAGGAGGTGTAGCGTGGGCCTGATGACTAAAACCAGTAGGTGTATGAACGTAGCAGGCCATAGGGTGAGAAGTACCATTCGAATTTGACACATTATTAGGAGCAGGAGATAATTGTGATTCACCCCCATTCAAAGTACCCTGAATTCCAAGTTTAGCTAAAAGAGATTGAAGAGTGACCACATCATTGGAGGACAAAGGAGTCCCCGTAGAAACAGTAGCATTGGATGGGCGTTTTGAAGGATTGTTATGTATACCATCGTGAAGAAACTTACAATGTACTCCAAACCGACAAAAACCTTGAGCAAAAAGGAAACAAGGTTTGTTTACCTTTTCATTAGGGTTAGTAGGACGCCTCATATTGGAAGAAGAGTTAGCCAATAAAACCATCGGTGATGAGGAGGTAGAATCAACAAGAGCATCTTGAGCACGAGACTTTAACCGCATCTCCTCCGTGGTGAGCATAGAACGAACCGTTTTAAGGTCCGGGAAAACCTCGCCATGAGCAATGATAGTAGAGACGTTGTCATACTTCGCGGGCAATCCTTCCAAAGCAAAGGTAACAATATCATCATTGTTAACCGGAGAACCCAAACTTGATAGAATAGAAGCCATGTTCTCAATCTTCCGAAAATATGCATCAATACTCAAGTCCCCAAGTTTTAGAGCACGTAGTTCGGCCTTCAACGCAATAGAGCGAGAACGCTTATTGTCATTGAAAATTGAAGCAAGCATGTCCCAAGCCTCCTTGGCCGTTTGAGGATCTTCATTAACAAGGCGTTGTTGAAGGGTTGGTGAAAAAGTGATGAAAATCCAAGAAAGTACTATGGTGTCAATTTTTAACCATTCAGCATCGGGAGCACTTGAAGTTGCATCATCGGAAGACTTGCCTAGTAAGTGATCCAAGATGGAGTAGCCTTTGCAAATATGTTTTAGAAAATAAGTCCAAGATGAGTAATTCATCTCTTCAACATCCAACTTGACCGGAACGAGGGTGGGAATGTTATTGATTGTCATGAGCTTGTCGTACAAAAGAATAACGGGTTGTGGGGGATTGGATCCTGTCATGGTGTCGTTGGGTATGTGAGAATTGTGAATGGAACAGTAACTTAATAGCTAGGGTTTTAAAGAAACTAGTAACGTGCGTATAGCAGTAGCAACAAACCAACAAAGTAAACAAATATGGGTCGACTGGTGATCAAACACAACACCAACGATCGACTTTTAAAGAATACCAACAGCAGTCGACTGGTGATCAAACAAAACACCAACGATTGACTTTTTTTTTTTTTTTTTATTTTTTTTTTATTTTTTTTTATGGATCGAATTTTAGTTCTGATACCATGTAGGATAATAGGGTAAATCGTCTCTTTATTATGTGAATCATTCGGTATATAAATACCATTACAAAGAACATTCTAGACTCGGGCCTTAGCCCATACAAGTGTTACATGGACTCTAATTATTAATATATCGACTAACAGTTCCACGTAACTTGCTATCAAGTTTCCGATCCCACATCGCAAAAAAGAACAAATTTTCACCTACATATATGCTGTAATGTATAAGGAATAGATAAATTAAATGTAAATATACATATTGTCGCATTTTTTGTTGTATACAAATATAAAGAGTTTTTGTGTTATATAAGTTGAGGCTAGCATTATTATTTTGGCTTTCTTTTTCTAAAACACTTTTTAAAAAAAATATTTCATAAATGTCTCAATTGAGAATTGAACTCATTTGATTCTTACTTATATTGCACTTAACTAGTTATGTCACTTACTATTAAAGAAAAAACCAATTATATTATATTGCACTTAACTAGTTATGTCACTTACTATTAAAGAAAAAACAACTGCAATGAGTTCCTAAACCATATTATGAATCCTTTTCTTACATTGTGTTCTTAAATTCTTAAGGCCGAAACTAGGGTTATGTCATTGGCTAGCTTCGTCAGACTCTTTTTTTTTTTTTTTTTTTTTTTTAACAACTCGACAATGCGATCCGACTAATCTTAAGGCGGCTATTCTTTTGGATAGCCCGGAAAAGGTGCAGGTGAACCTCCATTGCAACAAAGGGATTAATAAGAATAACAATAGCAGGTCGTCGAAAAGTTAACAGTTTTTCTTTTTTGAAAAAGTACATTATTTACACGGTTAAATTAGGGCTGGCAAATCGTGTAAACACGATAAGACACGACACGATAAGGGGCAGACACAAACACGACACGATAATTTTTCATGTCAAATTTTCAAAACAAGAACACGACCTGTTAAGTAACAGGTCTTAACAGGTCGACCTGTTAACGACACGAAACCTGTTAAGCCCAAACACGAACCTATTAACAAGTCATGTTTTCGTGTCATGTTTTTGTGTTCGTGTCAAAATTGCACATAGAGTGTGTCAGACACGACCTGTTAAGACACGACCTGTTAAGACACGACACGATAAGGGCAGACACGAACACGACACGATAATTTTTCGTGTCAAATTTTCAAAACACGAACACAACCTGTTAAGTAACAGGTCTTAACAGGTCAACCTGTTAACGACACGAAACCTGTTAAGCTCAAACACGAAACCTGTTAACAAGTCGTGTTTTCGTGTTCGTGTCAAAATTGCCAGCCTTAGGTTAAATCAAATCATAATTTACGCATGTTTAGATTGAGACTTGAGCTCATAACCCGTTATATTATGTTGTAACTATCATGTCACTTACCGATAAAGGCAAAAACAATAGGAGTTTGTTCTTAACCCTTTTCTTATATTGTGTTTATGGATTTTTATTTTAGAGTAAACTCCAAAATACATCCCTGTGGTTTATCCCGATTCGCACTATGCATCCTTCTCGCAAAAGTTTCAACAGATACATCACTCCGTTAGTAAAAGTTAACCTATATACATCCATCCATTAAAATAAGGACAAACGGCGCAAATTATTTCTCCGTTATCTCCTAACGAGATAGAAAATATTTACATCGTTAGTCCTCTGGGTTAACTATATTTGCACCGTTAGTCATTTTTTTACGTTTTCGTCTATTTTTTATGTTTTCATCCGTTTTTTTATGTTTTTGTATGTTTTTTACGTTTTTGTCTGTTTTTTACTTTTTCGTCCGCTTTTTTATATTTTTGTTCATTTTTTTACGTTATTTTTCGTATTTGCACCGTTAGTCATTTTTTACATTTTTGTTTACTTTTTCGTCTGCTTTTTTACATTTTCTACTAGATGTTACCAACATTATCGGTTATCAACATTAACGAATTAATAACGTTATTTTTATATCAAGTGTCATACATTCTAGAGGTGTTCACAAATCGGGTAAAACTGAACCGAACCAAATCAAATATTTGGTTTTTGGTTTGGATATGGTTTCGGCATAATGTAAACCGAACTGAAAATCGAATTCACATAAATACAAATATATATTTATATATTTACATATATAAAAAAACCATCAAAAATCCTCTAATACAAATTTCAAAAACAAAATAAACCGAAAAACCCGATAACCACCTTCATACATTCCCCAAAGAGTAAATTGCAAAAATCGTCCTTGTGGTTTGGCCAAATTGCACTTTTCGTCCTTGTGGTTCATTAAGTGCAAAGATCGTCCTTATTTTACACTGTTACGTGCACTTTTACTCATTCAACAGTGAAATTTGGCAAACCACAAGGACGATTTTTGCAATGATGGAGGACCAAAAGTGCACGTAACAGTGCAAAATAAGGACGATTTTTGCACTTAATGAAGCACAAAGACGAAACGTGCAATTTGACCAAACCACAAGGACGATTTTGCCAATTTACTCTTCCCCAAATAAAAATGGTTGCCTTTCTAAAAAAAGATAAAAATGGGCCAACCTCTTATTGTGTCCATTGGCCCATCAAAGACTAAATTAACCCAAAGACCAAGCCCAGATCTCACACGTGCGAAATAGTTCCTGTTCATCATCATCATCTTTGAAACTTAGCATGAACCGTCCCCCATCTTTGAAAGCTTCTCAGAAATGTTTCGTCGCCGTCCCAAGGCCGTTTCCGTCCCCATGGCGCTTCAGGAACGGGTACTCCACCCAATCTTGCGTCCCCGTGCATCATAGATGATAGGTTTGGATGAACTAATTAAGACCAAATGAGGTCAGGGATACGCATGCTTTATAATAGAGTCTCGATAGCCGAGGGGGCTTGAATTATCCAGTAAAGACCCGAGTTCAATCCTCACACCGCATGGTTCAAAAAGAGACAACTAAGCATAAAATAGTCATGCTTTTCAATATGGACAAATGCAACGTAAGTGTGGCCTCTCTTAAGTCGTTTTGGAACATAAGCTCAATAATGCTTTTCGTTATTCCATATATTTTATTCTCAAAACAACACATGTGAACCAGCTAACATTATCGGTTATCAACATTAATGAATTAATTACGTTATTTTTATATCAAGTGTAATACATTCTAGGGGTGTTCACAAATTGGGTAATACCTACAAGAATCAAAAACCGAAACCAAACTGAACCGAACCGAATTAAATATTCGGTTTTTGGTTTGGATATGGTTTCGGTTGAATGTAAACCGAACCAAAAATCAAATTCACATAATTTACATATATAAAAAAAACCATAAAAAATCCTCTAATACAAATCTCAAAAACCAAATAAACCGAAAAACCCGATAACCACCCTCTTATTGTATAATTGGACCATCAAAGACTAAATTAACCCAGAGACCAAGCCCAGATCGCACAAGTGCGAAATAGTTCTTGTTCATCATCATGTTTCAAATGACCCCCAATTTTGAACCCTAATTTTATCAATTAAACCAATATCAAAATTATCATATCATATATCGTGCTTCAACTTCCGAAATTAGATCCCTCAAGGTATTCATTCATTCATTCTATTTCTTCAATCCTTTACTTTTTCTGTTATTAGATCTGATTGATTAGTAAGCCAACAAATAAGCCAACCCAAACTGACGCGACCATCTTGCAACCTTTGGTTCCCCCTGATTTATTGTTGGATGTACCGATTTAATCTTGCACTTTGAGTTGCGAGATTCATGGGATGTGCTCACTGGGTCATTCAGGTGGGTTTCCATTTTCTAAAACCATTTGCTTATGTACACAAAATAATATATATGAACTGTATATTGTTACCGCTCTATTTTGTGACAAGGGTAAGCTAAAATTTTCAATATAGTATGTTCTGATCTATTACCAGGAATTATTGACCATTTGACCTACATCATTAACAGATTAAATAATCCACAAGTTTACCCTTACAAATGTTTTCATGCTGCTTTTACTTTTTTTTAACGTTGTTTCTTATGTAGTTTCTGCCGATCTTTTTATGCTTTTTGGATGCTCATACATATGTGGTTTGTCTGATCCCTACTATAGTTCTATTAGAGTAAAAATAAACAACTAAGGTTAAAGGAAAAACTACTTTAGTTTAATACAAATAATTTCACAAACGAAATTTCAGTTATTGCTAATATAACGTTGAACAAATTGTGTGTCTGTGTCAGTGGTAAAAACTTTTTGCATCAGTGAAGTTAACATATCAACTTAGATTTAAATTAGCTAATAACTAATTCATTAATTTCTATATGTAAAAGTGTACATATTAATCGCGTCTGCTACCAGCTACAACAGCCTCTACAATCAGATATCAGAGTGAGGTAGTCGACCCCATTTGGACCATATAAGAATCAGGAGTAGAATTTAACTTTTTTCAAAGCTGTGTTACAGGAATCAACGGATGAGCCGGCGAAGTTGGCTACAAAACTACATGTGGTAAGTCACCTTTGTGAGTGTACTTTCATTTTGATTTTCTTTGTAGTAATTATGAGCCATAGAGAAATGTGGGAATGAACATGCGAGATCACAACAGGTTCAAGTTCACAGGTCTGGTAATCACAGAATCAATCGTACGCAAACAACTGCTGGTTAACAGTTACTATATCGCAGAGATCAATGAAAACAGATACGAATTAAGACAAACAAACTGGCATAGCATTAACATGTACTCTGAGTCATCTTAACTGATATCTCTATCACTAAATCATTCATACTAGTAAATCCAATACCTAGAATAACCAACATCAACGTTAAACCATGACCATACGATTATTCTGTCAGTTCATGATGAGCATTAGCACTTCACCCCTTATTCTCGATTTCAATAATTCAAATAGCGGATTCATGTGCATCAACCATCTAGATACCAACTCGTACTTGGCACTCTCCTACATTCAATGATAATTTCATCCTCTTCAATCATCCTGAAAACATTGATTTATAGTGAATCAGCGCTGAAATTGCACTCAAACTAACTCGACTTCACTCAAACCACTCCGGATAAAATGCATCCGTTTTATATTGCATCTCCGTGAGATCAATGATACCATGATTTACACAATAAGAACATTGCTCACAGTACAACCATTGCCTTTGCGACCAATGATTCATTGACCGTTTACCATAACATAGACCATGTCTTGACCGTGAAGTTGATCCATAGATACCTATCACAAACTGCCAGACCACCGTGTTTTCTCTTTATACCCCAACTCCAGAAATTCATGTACACTCACTCTTGGATATACGTAGTATTTGTTTCACAGCTGCCATATGTGATTCTTTTGGTTCTTGCATGTAACGACTAACCAAACCAACAGAATAAGATAAATCGGGTCGTGTGTGTAGTAAATATCTTAGACAACCAACTCGTCGTCTATACAATGTTGCATCAAATGGCTTTCCTTCTTTATCCAAACTAAACTTGACTCCAGGTTCTAATGGACATTGAGTAGAATTCGATTCATGCATTCCAGCATCTTTTAATATCTTCAATGCATAGCCCACTTGACTAATTGAGATACTCGAATCCTCTTGCTTTACTTCAATGCCAAGATAATAGCTCAATTTTCCCAAATCACTCATCTCGAACCTCTCTTGCATTTGTTTCTTGAATTCACTAATTTCGCCAAGCTTCGAACCGGTTACCAAGAGATCATCTACATAGACCGCAATAATCAAGATTGACTTGTTTGTCTTCTTCACATACACCGCTTGTTCGTGTTGGCATCGTTTGAATGATATTTGCTTAAGTACTCTATCAAGTTTCGTATTCCACGCCCTCGGGGCTTGTTTAAGTCCATAGGGCGCCTTTTTCAACTTGTAGATTTTCCTTTCTTCTCCTTTCTTCACGAACCCCTCCGGTTGTGTAACAAACACTTGCTCTTCTAATTCTCCATGTAGAAAAGCTGACTTTACATCCAGATGATGTAATTCCCATGCTTCTTTTGTGGCCAATGAGATCTATAAACGCACCGTTTCAATCCGTGCTACAGGCGCAAATACCTCGTCATAGTCAATTCCTTCCTTTTGAACATAACCCTTTGCTACTACACGGGCTTTATATTTATTAATTGAACCATCCGGATTTCTCTTAATTTTGAACACCCACTTTAGTCCAATGGGTTTGACATTAACCGGGGGCTCAACTAATTCCCATGTATCATTCTTCTTGATCGACTCAATCTCTTGCTTCATAGCAAACATCCATTCGCTTGAAACCTTTGCTTCTTGAAACGTTCTTGGTTCATCATCTTCTATTAAAAGCAGATTGTGATCTTCATCAACAACTGAGGTTCTCGAACTAGACCCCATAATAAAGTCATTAAATCTAGTTGGCTTAGTTGAAACCCTCGAAGAACGCCTCAAAGTTGATTGAGTTTCTGTCGCATAATCTGGGTTAGGTTCATTCACAGCTTCGGTTGGGATAGGCTGTTCGTCAATGACCAGCTGATCTCCATCAGCATCATGCTGATTTTCAGCCTCTACTTCATTTGTCACACCTGGGTTCACAAATCCACAACCCGTATCAATAGAACCGTGCCATTCTATGACAAACATACTTGGGTTTAGCTCGTGTGTTTCGCTTCCAGCAACATACTTCCAGCCAAGTTCCTCATTAAACTCCGCATCACGACATACCACTACCTTTTTTAGTCTTGGATTGAACAATCGAAAACCTTTTGTTCCTGGCTCGTTTCTGATATAAATGAGTCGTGTTGACCTGTCGTCTAACTTGGGTAAATATGGCCTTGTTCCTGTTGCATACGCCACACATCCAAATACCCGCAAACCCTCCAAGTTAGGCTTTTTTCCTTTGAAAGCCTCGTAAGGTGTTTGATTAAATAGAGCTCGAGTTGAAACTCTATTAATCAAGAACGTGGCATGTCTCACTCCTTCAGCCCACATATTATTTGGTACGTCTCGTGCTTTCAAGATGCTTCTAGTCATTCCCATAAGAGTACGGTTTCGCCTCTCCACTACTCCATTCTGCTGCGGTGTGTAGGGAGTGGTTAAATGTCTTGTTATACCCTCGTTTTCACAGAAGTTGGTAAATTCTTTTGAAGTGAATTCACCTCCTCTATCGGTCCTTAGGGTTATAATCTTCTTTCCCACCTTCCTCTCGACTAGAGCTTTGAACTTCTTGAAGTATTCAAATGCCTCTCCTGTTTCCTTCAAGGCAAAAGTCCACATAAACCGTGAGAAGTCATCAATTAAAACAAATACGTACCTGTTTCCCGCTATGGATGGTGGAGAAATCGGTCCACATAGGTCGGCATGTATCAGTTGAAGAGAATGTGTTGCCCTAAATTTTGCTGCTTTAGGAAACGCCTTCTTGGTTTGTTTTCCTACCAAGCAAGATTCACACAACTTGTTCTCTTGATGAATTATTGGCAAATTTTCAACCATGCCCTTCCTTGCCATTAATTTCATTGTCTCGAAATTAATGTGACCCATCCTAGCATGCCATAACCAAGCATCATCTTCCATCTTTGCTTTAAGACACACCGGACTTCCGACTTGGAGCTTTATTTTGTAGAGTCTATTACTCGTTCTAGGGACCTTCATCAGAAGCTTGCCATCCGAGTCACGCATGGTGAGATGATTACCTCTCATACGAATGTCACATCCGCCTTCGGTAGCTTGCCCAAGACTAATGATATTGCTTTTTAGATCGGGTAGATAATATACTCCAGTGATCAATCGTTGCTCGCCCGTTTTCCCTTCAATGATTATCGAACCCTTCCCTTTTATCTCGATGTAGGAGTTATCACCAAACTTCACTCTGCCGGAGATATTCTCATTCAACTCCGAAAAGTATTCTCGGATCCCCGTCATGTGATTACTTGCCCCATTATCTAAATACCAAGTGACCTCCTCGTTTAGCTTAGTATTCAATTGGTTTGGGATAATCTTCTCTTCATTCAAGAATACAACTTCTTGAACGCTCTTCATCATAAAAAATTAAAAAGTGTCGGGTCATCATCATCCTCCTTTTTCAAAAGGTTTGCTTCATGCTTTTGTTTATGTTCACGTCGTTCAGGGCAATTAGAAGCAAAGTGTCCATATTCATCACATCTGAAGCATTGAATCTTTGAAAGGTCTCGGCCTTTGTTCTTCTTTTGGTCCGTATTGTTCCCGGTGTTGTTTTGGTTTCCTCGGTTGTGGTTATTGGCTTGACCACTACCACGAGATTTGTTTTGACCTTTTCCGTTGCCACCAGAGGAGTTCCTTCCTCGACCTTTCTCAGCCTTGTTCTTATCAGATCTTTCAGCCCTTCCGAACATCAACTTGCCTTGATCTTCAGAAGTGGTGTCAACACCCTTCATTCTACCTTCGAATGCTTTCAATATTCCAATAGCTTCTTGAAAAGACATAGTATTCAAGTCAGCAAATTGTTCTATTGAGGCAACAATTGCAACAAACTTATCCGGTACGGATGCAAGCAGCTTCTTAACGAGTTTCTTGTCTTCATAAACTGTTCCCAAGCTGTTTACTTCAGTTACAATTTTGCCCATCCTAGCCGCGAAGTCATCAACTGATTCGTTTGGCTTTATCTTTAAAGCTTCAAATTCAGTCTCCAAAGTCTGCAACCTTGCTTCTCGAACACGATCAACACCCACGTACCTGGTCTTTAAAGCTCCCCAGATATCTTTGGCCGTGTTGAATTGTAATACTTGAAAAACAAGTTCTTCTGGAATCGCCTGGAAAAGTAACGCCACTGTCATATGATCTTGCTTATCATCGACTGGTGTTTCATCCTTCGGTTCCGGAGCCTCGAGTATTCCATGGACTCGGAATACTGCTTTGATTCTGATAGCCCAGATGTTATAATTTGTGGCTGTTAGCATCGGACATTGAAGAGCAGCTTTGGTCTCTTGAACAGCAGGTGGACGACTGGTCTCTTCTTCTACCATCTTTTTCTTGCGCCTTCTGCTGTAAGTTACAGGTGTGACTGGTGTTTGATCTCCTTCCAGCCCGTTATAGTGAACCTGGCTCTTGATACCAATTCAAGTTTACAGGTCTGGTAATCACAGAATCAATCGTACGCAAACAAACTGCTGTTAACAGGTTACTATATCGCAGGATCAAGAAAACAGATAACTGGAATTAAGAACACAACAATAACTAGAATACGATTTCCAATTAACAAAGAAAAATTCGCTCAAAAACTCTAATGGTTTTCATGCTCTGCCACAAGCTTGGTAGGTCTATGAATTTATAGAGGTTGACACATGCGTATCAATCCTACTTCAGTTACAACTCGAATTCCATACTATAATCCTAAACCGACTAAAATATAGAATCCTAAATAGAGTACAACTGTGATTTATAACCGACTGACCCATTGGCTTGGTTGTTGGTTCAGTTGCTGCCCATGAGCTCGAGTCAGACAATTAGACCAATACAGGTGATGCAGATTATTTCGGGCTTTATCTCAACCTGCATATTGTTATATTCTGCAACGGTTTTAGTTGAATTTGAAAAGTCAGCAAGTTCATTAGCGAATCATTGATGTTGGAAAGATAAATGAACCGAATCAGGTATAATAAGCATAAGAACGTATAATAAGCATGTTTCTACATCCTCCTAAGCAGAAAACTACTCTAAAGTAATCCCAAACAGCATGTATAGTTACTTTGATTAATTTTCTTGCAATATATTTGATTGACTTTGAGGAAAACTTGGATGGTGGTTTCTGGTAGGTTTTCTGTTTGGGGACACGACAGACACTTTTAGAGACTAAAGACGGTGGCAGCAGGTGGGTTTCCCACTCAGTATGTTCAGCTGAAGATGAATATTTTAACTACTGGCAGAGGCGGAGCCACGGGAGGGGCACGGTGGGCACATGCCCCCTCACGGGAAAAATTCGCAGTGTATGAAAAAATTCAGCAGGTGGGTTTCCCGCTTAATATGTTTAGTTGAAGATGAAGATTTTAACTACAGGCAGAGGCGATACCACGGGAGGGGCACGGTGGGCACATGCCCCCTCACCGGAAAAATTCGGAGTGTATGTTGTTGGAATTTTCGAGATATTTTTGTAATCCCGCCCCCTTAGTTGCATCTTATCATTTTTGTAAATTCTTCTACAGGCTTAAATCACTTAAGGCACTAGACGTGTCTAACGATTTGATACGCCAGATACTTGAAGAAGTTGGATCAGCAACTCCTTTGATCAGGTTTTGTTTAGTTTATTAATGACATTTTACAAAATATTGGTATTGAAATTGGGGTAAAGAAAAATTTGGAAAATTGAGTAACCAACTTGCGAAACAAATAAACAAACACAGAAGATGCTGATATTGTGGTGATTGTTTGTTCAACTTTCATACTATGCATAATTTTTTGTTTGTTTGTGCGGGATTTCAGTTATGAAGGGCTGATTGGTTGGTGGAGTTTATTTAGGGAAAAAATAGAATTCTAAAGGGGTTGTTTGATTGCTGATGTTTTACACTGAAAAGTTATTTTAAAGGGATGTTTGGCTGCTTGTGTGCTTAAATTTATGCAAGAAAGCGATTTAAAATGGTTGTTTAGCTGCCAATTCTCTTATACATCACTTTTCCTTGCAACTTGATGTTCGGTTATGAGTGCTTTTGTGGATCCAGTGATCGTGTATGTGGCCGTATGTAGGTATTGTAAAGACTTTAAGATACTAATATAGAAAGCATTAAACAATAAACACAATTAAGAATTGGTTTACTTTGATCTTTTTTTATCAACCCTATTTTGCTATATGTTCTATATCTCTATGTTTCTCAATCTGTGTAGTTGTTTCATAATTGGACAACACCTGCAT
This sequence comes from Artemisia tridentata subsp. tridentata, assembly GCA_021014915.2. Taxonomy (NCBI): domain Eukaryota; kingdom Viridiplantae; phylum Streptophyta; class Magnoliopsida; order Asterales; family Asteraceae; genus Artemisia; species Artemisia tridentata. The sequence continues at coordinate 41,044,075 of CP139508.1, forward strand.
ATAGAGGCATAAACAACATTTCTTAAAAATGTATTTACCATACTTGAATGTCAATTTTTAAAAAATATTGCCTCGATTTGTAAGTCTGACATATTGTGCATATTTTTATTCTTTTCAGGTCCGCTAAGGTGTGCCTAAATGTGATTAATCAGAAGTGGAACCCCATGACTGGTAAAAGAGTTAATCTGATTATTTCTTTTGGGCTCATTAAAGATGTAAGGCAAGTTCCAATTGCAACAGAACATGTTGTTATTTGCACAAGGTGAGGGAAAGAGCGTTTAGAGAAACCTGCACGGGTAACAGGCAATGAAGAGGTACTTATATGATCATTTTCTTATCTTCTTAATGTCCTATTTGGCCCATTTATTTAGGAAAGAGTCCATCCAGGGTCCGTTGTGCCTCAAATGGGTCAAACAGGCTAACATAAAAGTTATTTAATAACAAGAGATGGACGAAACTGAAATTTGGAAATTGTTGTTAGTTTCGTTGCCAAATTACCTAAAACAAAACAATGGCAGTAGACCGACGATAATGTTTACAAACGCAAGTCTATTCTGTTTTAGTCTTTATATTCCGAAAATCATATATCTATTTCATATACACCTTTAAAATTAAAGAGGTTTCTTTTGAATTCAACTCTAAACGTGGGCTGAATCTGTGAATGATTATGAAGTTTTGAGACGAGATAACCATTAACCAAGATATTGTAGATCTCATTGAAAAGGTATTCCCAGTCTTAGGTTTTTTTTATCCTTTCACAGCTACATATGATCATATTTGTTATGGATTCTGATTAATTAAAATATAAAACATAAAAAAGTATATATGATAACTTATATAAAAACATTATTGTTAAATGACTAATTATTTAGGAATAAATTTGAAGTTAGCATATTACAAGTATAGTTTAGTATAAATTACCAACTAAGATTCTTTTTGTTTTTATTTGTATCAAGAATTTTAATATGTTTTGCTTTCTCTTTTTGTAGGCTTATTAAGCAAAATGGTTTGCAAGTGTGGCAATGTGGACTCTGATGTCATGGTAGATTAATGAGATAATTTGGATTTTTGCTTTTACAAGTTCCCTTATTAAGGTAATCAGTAACTAAACTCAGGTGTCTCTTTTTAGCAACAATATCCAACCATGTAACAATTAATTGGTAACTACTCCTTCTTTTGGGATTATGTCTGTTTCTATGATGGATAAAGGGCATTATTGTTTCTTTCTTTCTTATGGTTAAAGGATACTGTAATATATGTTTTTAGCATATTAATGCATGTTAAGCATATGTTTTAACTACACTGTGTTCATGCTCATATTTTAGGTTAATAGAATACGTCAGGAGAATGATAAGAAGGAAGCAAATCTAAAATCTATTCACTGTGAAGAATTAAAAAAGATGCAACTTCGGGCTGAGAATGAATTTAAAGAGGTACATATCCTTATGCATCGCTGAAGTATGATCTTTGATGAGGGGATTCATGCACTTTTAAATTGCTAACTTTTTCTTTTCTATCAGACAACAAAGTTAGTGTGAAGCTGAGTTGAGGGAGTTAAGGTCTCAACATGAAGAGGAGTGTAGGCATTTTGAAGAGGAGCTAACTCTTCAGAAGGAAAAGGTGTGTATAACTATTGTTCTTCCTTATCGTAAAGTTTTAATAGGTTATTTGATTATGGGTCAATTTTGAGTATATTTTATCTCCAGCGGGTGAATTTTAAAATCGTACCTAAATATTAAATGGTCAAACAAGTTGAAAGTTACCCAAAGATTGGACAAAGTATATTTGTCGATCAACCCAAACTCTTTTGACCACATTTAAATTTGACAAATTTTCATCTGTCAGGTTGCCCAACCTACCCATTTTTTTAACCTCTAATATTGTGGATCAGGATATGTGTTGTATTAGTTGTGTTAATATATGTCATGTATGTCTACAGAAGTTTGTAGATCAAGAGTTGTTGCATAGATTTGTGCATGATAATGTGTGTCCTATGAACTATGGGTCAATTAATATATTACTGAATTTTTTTCCCAAAAATTTAGGTAAAATCTGTTGAATATTTTCACACTTTAGCTATAACATGACTTGGTCTATTACCCAATGATGTGTTGGTTTTCGTTAGGTTGCTTGACTCTTTTCATTGGATGATAATCCCACCAAACAAAATTCAGAAATAGAGTTGGAAATGTCTGACCTCTTAGGTGTTGATTAATTTTAAGAATCGGTAAATGTTTTCTCTTTATTTACCAAACTGATAATTTGTTGTAATCGAGTGCTCTGTTAAGAAGTTACCTAATTAATGATAAGCTCACACCATAGTTGCTGCTTTTCCCCTTATTCTTCTTACTAAACTCATAATTATAAAAAAAAAAGTGAATAATAATTACATGATTATAAGAATTGTGTGTGTATATTTACATAATTGTCTGCAGGTCATGGAACTAGCACAACAATTTGGTAGATGTCGGTATGCAATGCACTTAATATGTCTTTCATGGAAATGACCAATAACTTCTAGGAGCATAGAACAGGTAAGGAAACAAAGATGTATAACGTCATGAGCATTCAAGACAAGCTAAAACACCTAACTACGTACAAAGACAATAAATACATAAACTTCACATCCAACGTTATGTACAATGAAGTTTTATTTCCTATATGAAAAACGACCATGTATTTTTTTCTTATGCTTGATGCGTGGTTTTGCGACCTTACAACAGGTTTTACCTCTCGAGGGATCTCAAGAGGCTTGCAATCCCCACCAGGCAGTGTACCTGACCGATGTAGTATAGTGTAGTGGCAAGTACCGGGGGATTGATCGTTCTCTAGGGGAATAGTGTCGTTAGGATTGAAAAACTACTCTAATAGGTCTAAGGGTGAGGAAAGATTCTTTTTGTATTTTTTATATTTTTTTATAAAAGCAAGTAAAATCTCGGGTTTGAAGGAGTGGGCGGAATTAGTTGCTAGTCAACTAACCCAAATAACTACAATTGCAAATAAAATAAAATAACTGAAAATGAAAAGGTTGTGGAACTTATATGGAGAGAAATGTGTTTACTTAGATTTCCTTACTCCCTAACTATCTTTTACCGGTTGATTAGTGTGTATTAATTGCGTGGATGACGGGTGTATTCCTTAATACCAATCGTGGGGTGGCGTACGTACTTCCCCAACTCTATAAGCTCCTACTTCACTCCTATGTCGAGCCGGCTAAGAAGCTCCTAACATGGGATCACTAGAATTCGCTCATGCATTAAATACAACCATAAAAACCTTAGTACGCATTGGTTCATGTTTCTTAAGACGTTCAAGCAAGTTACCGTATAGGAGGTTAGCCAGTTTTCTTAAGCCTAACATCGATAAACAATCATCCAATACAATTGATAACACACCAACAACCAATAATCAATAGTTAGGTTTCATTAGATCTAAGAAAACACAAGATAAATCTAGCCTAGCATGTTAATTAAAAGACAAGAACAAGATGTAATCAAACAACACATAGACATATTGAATGATTAATTGATTACTTATCTTCAATTAAACATGGGAGATCCAAGGGTATAAAACCCTTAAAAATGGCAGAAAATTCGTCTTAGGGTTTCTCCTCACAAAGTTGCACACTAATGACTAAAAATTGCAAAACTATATATAGAATTTAGGGGCTGACGGCGTCACGTTGTAGGAGGTGACGCCGTCACCTCGCCGCGGCTAGGGTTCCCGGATGGTCTTCCTGACGCCGTCCCTCTTTAATCCTCCAAAATCCACTCTGGTGCGTCAAGTGTTGACGCCGTCACAATTGTGCTTGACGCCGTCTCTCTTTAACTTAAACCGTGACGGCCTTGATCACCTTAAAGGGTGACGCCGTCAGACTTCCATTGTAAAACTTTCTGGCGCGTCATGCGTATTTGTCATATCCACCTCTTTTGCCAAGCCGTGACGCCGTCAGGAGCAATCCTTGACGCCGTCACGTGTACTTTTCCAGCAGCTTTGGAGACTTTGTCGTTTTCTTCACTTTTATGCTCCAAAAACGTCCAAAATGCTTCCTTTTTCAGATTTCTTCTCCAAAGTACCTAAAATGACAAAAGGAACGATTTAGGGCAATATTTGATCAAATAAATACGATTTATGGCTTAAATGACCCCCTAAAAGCGATACACTTTTCGCTTCATCAATGCTGCACATGTTCTGTTTAAATCTAATACATTAACACTGACTTTTTTTGTTTTCAATTTTTTTGTTTAACATATTTGCTGTTATTCACTTTTTAGTTACGTCCAGTTAAATTTTGTCAAGCAATAATATAAAGCCAACCCGCCCATCTATATATATATATATATATATATATATATATATATATATATATATATATATATAGGTTCTTTTCAGAACCAAATAAATTGCGAGAACTGCAAGAACCAGCATCAACCAATCATTATTTTTTGGTATTATTTTTTATTATTTAATTCAAAAGGGTATAATGGTAAAATTACTTTTTTATTTTCTTTTTTATTTTTTTTTAATAAAAATCGTTTTTTAGTTCCTAAAATTTGTTTTTTTTTTTTTTTTTTTTTTTTTTTTTTTTTGTGTTTTTATACATGTTTAAATATACATTATATGCGTATGTGTTTTGTAAAAAAAAATTAACTTAACTACATTATGACAATTGTATTTTTCGTTTATGCATAGCTGTTTTATATATGCACATGTAGGGGCCGACCGAAACCGAGAAAACACAACCCGGTAACTTTAATTATATTTGATTATATTTGCAATTGACACTGTTGGTTTAGGATAAGTCTAATATTGTTGAATGTTGTCGGTAACTTTAAGCAAACATGTCTAAATTCAGGAAAATGTAAGAAAAGCTGATTGAGTGAAAAAGTATAAATCTTGCTTTTGTAGTATGAGTTTGTTTTGCAATATCGCGTATATGTTTGATGTTTTTGCTTAACTGGATTTTCTTTTTGATGCTGGCATATGTTCAACATCTGGAAAGCAGTAGAAGTAACCTTGACCAGTTGCTTAAACGAGCAAACTAGCAGGTATACCTATTCTTACTATACCTCATTTGCAACTTTTTCCCTATGATAACTGCCTTGGAAGGTAACCAACGTAATGATAGTCTTTTTTAGGTTTCCTTTTAATGATTTTTGGATGTTTGGAGTGTTGTTTTAGGTGAAATAATAATAATAATAATAATAATAATAATAATAATAATAATAATAATAATAATAATAATAATAATAATAATAATAATAATAATAATAATTATAGATGCGTATTCATTTATGGTCGGCTGCTGATCTATTCGGAGTTTAATTCTCAATTCACTTCCGTATAATCACCAGTTAATTGATATTCGGTTACTGTTGGATCTTTGGTCCAATTCAATTCACCTAAAAACCAAAAACAATCCGCCTCCTTTATTTTATATCCCATTAACCGGTCTATTTTGTTACTGTGCAGCGTTTTATTTTTCCCTCTTGCTCATTTTGGATTGATATGGTTTAAATACTATGTCAGATCCGGATTATTATCCTAAACTCAATCCGTCCTCATATAGGACGGATCCAGCTCTCAAACCCAGGAAGACTACTAGAACCATGAACCCTCTTAACAAGTCTACTATGAAACATGTGAATATGGTTACTAAAACTCCTGTAGGTACATTTCAGAAGGTTATTCCTAGGTCTACACCTAAGGGTAATGGTGATGCTATGGAAATGGAAGATTTGGAGCATGTTGAAGATGTCCTTGAACCTGTTGAAGATAGTGATGATGTAGGGGGGACCTGTGCGGGTATGAATGATGGGGTTAGTAAGTTTGATAGGTATGTAAACACTCCCATTGATTGTGATGTTGATCATACGAATATTATTGATAAAATTGCGGCGAGTATTAGTAATGGGTCTGTTACGGCTACTGATATGTGTGATGCTAATATCTCTAATCTGAATGCTGGGTTGGGATCCTCTGTTGCTAAACCTATTAGTGGTAATAATAGTGTGAAGAGTCCTAATAAAACTAGTGTTGATGAAGAGAGGATTCATGGGTTACTCAAGGTCAATGGAAATGTTAGCGGTTTGATAAATAGGAATGGTGTTGCTGGTAATCTTGAAGCTGGTGAAAGTAGCAAGGGTCAGGACAGTGCTATGAAGGATAGGGTTGGTATTCATAGTCATAAGTCTTTTGCTAATGCCGTAGAGAGAAGTTTTGATGGAAATGGGAGTGGGAATAACAAGCTTCACTTTGTCCCCACTTCTATTATTGGTGAAGGTCGTGAAGTTGCTAGGATGGATCCGATTTTGGAAGAAGGGTGTAAGAGATGGGCTAACACTGTGGTTGGTTTCTTTGTGGGTTTCCGTATGAATCATAGAGACTTGGTTTATCACCTGAAGAAAATGTGGCGGTTGTATCAGTTGGAGGATGTTGTCATGAATCAAAACGGTATGTGTTTTTTCAACTTTAAGTCTAGAGATGGGATGGAACTTGTTATTGAAAACGGTCCTTGGTTAGTTGATAATAAGCCATTTTTTGTGAAAAAATGGGAACCAGGGTTGTGTATGTCTAAACCAGAAGTCACCAAGGTTCCGGTATGGGTCAAAATATATGATATTCCTTTGGAGGCATGGAATGTTGATGGTATTAGTAGAATAGTCAGTGGCATTGGGATACCAATAATTATGGACAGAATGACAACATCCATCTGTGAGAAACCATATGGTAGAGCATCTTTTGCTAGGGTCCTAGTTGAGATTGACTCTTGTAAGGCATTAGTTGAAAATGTTGAGTTGTGGTACGAAAGTTTGGGTAAGAGCTTAAAGTTATGGGTTGAGTACACTTGGGTTCCGCCACGGTGTGAGGAATGCATAGTTTATGGTCATTATCTGTCTGAGTGTGCCAAGAAGATTAGTATGGTAAATAAGAATGTTGAAAATGCAAAGGCTGCTGATAAGGAGAATGGTACTACTAATGGTGAGGTTAATAATGGTGATGGTGATGAAGGGTGGCAATCTGCTACCAACCGTAGAAATAATAGGGGAACTGGTAACAATACTCGCCAAGGGCCCCTTGGTGGTTATAATGTGAGAAGAGGAATTAGTAACAACAGGGGTGTATTTAATAACAGGGGTAACTATAATGGTAGTAATATCGGTGCTAGAGATACCAATAAGAAGTCGGAACAGGTCATTAATGGAAAAGTGGGTAATGTGGATAAAAATGTGGTTGTCAATGAAAGTGGTGAGCCTACTAACAAAGATAACAGTAAGAATGGAAATGTTGATCCTAGGAGTAACGTGGCTAATAAGAAACCTGGAAATAAGAATGGTAAGGGGACTAGCAATGGTAACGAGAATACTAAGGGTAGCAAAGGTGGTGGTGATGTCAGCTCTAATGAGTTGGTAGGGGATAAGGAAGTTGCTACAAGTAATAGGTTTGATCTATTAAGGGATGAGGATGTTGATGAGGAAATTGATCCGTGGAAGGAGGCGAAAGAAAAAGTGGTTAATGCATGTAAGACGGGTATTCCTATTGAGGAGAATATATTGGAAGGTTGGAATGCTGACATGGTTCGGTTTTACTCAGTAAAGTGGAATAACAGATTCAGGAATAGTGGTACAGCTGTAAAGCAATTGGAAACTGAAATGAAAAGTTTGTCTAATCAAATTAGTCAACTTCACAAGAATCTCAATAAGAATTCCAAATTGAACGCGAAAAAGATGTGGAAGAATTCTGTCTTGACCACTCAGGATAAAAGTGACGTATCTACTGACAAGTTTTATGATGAAGCTTATAGAGTGGAGCTAGCTAGAATAGATGAACTGAAAAGAGAGAAGAACCTTGTTGAAGTTGAGCTTTTCCTGGTATCAAACAAGATGTTGGTTAATGACTGCAAAGAGAATTGGACAGAAGATATGATGGAGTATTATCTTAGTAGATGTGATGACATCAAAAGTGACCGTATTAATGGTCATCATTCTGATATGGGAGATTCTAGTCCTGTTAATGAAGTGGAGGAGGACACAAGTGCTTCTGCTCAGTTCATGGCACAAAATGAAGTCCCAAATGTGATTGATAGTTCTATGGCGCAAATGGGTGGTGCTGTTGCATCACACCTCTCAACCGTCCAATATTAGTGAAGATCGGTGCTTGGAACATTCGCGGAATGTCCAAAACCACTAGGCAGGATGAAGTGAAGATGTTAATCAGGGAGGAAAGGATTAGTATGTGTGCTGTCCTGGAAACCCGTCTTAGGAAAAAGTTTGTTAAACCAGTTGGTGAGAACATTTTCGGTAACTGGTCTTGGGCTTCTAACATTGCGGATTGTAGAAGTGTCTGCCGGATTATGGTGGGATGGGATACTAATGTGATTGGTGCTAACTTGATCTCTCATTTTGATCAGGCTATGCACTTTGAAGTTAATTTTGTTAATGACCACAAGACGCAGTTTATTACCTTTGTTTATGCTAAAAATTTTGAAGGTGAAAGAAAGGCGTTATGGGGTAACCTGGTGGATCACAGCAAGCGTGTCAATGGAGATCCGTGGGTGCTTTCGGGCGACTTCAATGTGGCCTTAAACATTGGTGACTGTTCTGATATCTCCGCTGTCAAAACTAAAGATACTGATGACTTCAAACATTGTTTAGCGAATTTGGGTGTTGAAGACATTGCTAGCAAAGGTATGTTTTATACTTGGATTCAAAAGCATCAGGACCCTAATACAGGCATTCTTAAAAAACTTGACAGAGTTTTGGGTAATAGTAGCTTTATGGCATCTTATAATAACTGCTTTGCTGAATTCTTGCCCTTTGTTACCTCGGATCACTGCCCCTTCACGCTTGCTTTTCCCTCTGTTAAGCCTCCTAAACCTAGGTCTTTCCGGTTTGCAAATTTTCTTGCGGATAAGGATGGTTTCATTCCTATGATTAGAGATAATTGGGGTATTAATGTGCAAGGTTTCAGTATGTTCATTCTGGCAAAACATCTTAAAAATATGAAGAGGCATCTGAGAATTTTTAACAGTGCTAATGGTAATGTGTTTAGTAAGGTGAAAGCGCTAAGGGTTGAGCTCAAAAGGGTCCAGCAAAGCCTTGATAAAGATCCTAGTAACAGTAGTCTAAGAGAAGAGGAGATCATTTATTGTAAGGCTTATAAGGAGGCTGTAAAGGATGAGGAAAGCTTATTGAGGCAAAAAACAAAGGTCCAGTGGTTAAAAGATGGAGATCAAAACACGTCGTATTTCCACAATGTGCTTAAGGGCAGAATTAATAAGAGCAGAATTCAGGTTGTTCATGATGAGCAGGGTAACAAATACTCTGATGAAGACGTGCCGGGATGTTTTGTTAATCACTTTCAAAATTTCTTGGGCATTGAAGATGAAGTGTTTCCCATTGATGACTGTGATGAGCTGTTCACCAAGAAGCTTGATCCTGTGGTTGCAGTCAATATGGTTAGATTAGTCACGGATACTGAAATCAAGGAGGCAATGTTCAGCATCGATGATGACAAAACTGCTGGCCCGGACGGTTTCACGTCCAAATTTTTTAAAGCATCCTGGAGTATTGTGGGCAGCGACGTTTGTGCGGCGGTTAAAGAATTCTTTAGCTCTGGGAAGTTTCTTGGAGAATTTAATGCCAACCTCATTTCTCTCATTCCAAAGATTCAAGTTCCTCTGAAGGTTTCGGATTATAGACCGATTGCGTGTGGTAATGTTATATATAAATGTATCAGTAAGATCATCACCAATAGACTCAAAGAAGGATCATGTGACCTGATTGATAGCAACCAGTGTGCTTTCATCCCGGGAAGACAGATCAGTGACAATATCCTCTTGGCTCAGGAGTTTATGAAAGGCTACAACTGGAACAGTAAGATTAGCAAGTGTGCGTTCAAGGTAGATATCCAGAAGGCGTACGACACCGTCAACTGGAATTTCTTGAAGACCATTCTTACCAGGTTTGGTTTTCATAAATCTATGGTGCACTGGATCATGGTATGTCTCACTTCCGCTTTATTTTCTATCTGTGTTAATGGGGAATTGCATGGGTTTTTTAAGAGCAAACGAGGTCTGAGGCAGGGAGACCCAATGTCCCCTTACCTCTTTACGATTGTTATGGAAATTTTTAACTTAATGGTGAAAAGACAAATTAGGAAAGATAATAGATTTCGCTATCATTGGGGCTGTAAGAAACTTTTGCTGACCCATCTATGTTTTGCGGATGATCTGTTACTTCTATGCCATGGTGATGAAATTTCTGCCTGTATTTTAAGGAGAGCTTTAGATGAGTTTACTATGACTTCTGGTTTATTCCCTAGCCCCGCAAAAAGTTCAGCCTTCTTTGGGAGAGTTTCTGAGGAAGTTAAATCTAGGATTCTTCTTGCTATGCCATTTAGTATTGGTGATCTTCCTATGAAGTATTTGGGCATCCCTTTAACAGGTAAGAGAATTCATAATATTGACTGTAGAATTCTGATTGAAAACGTTAAGAACAGAATTCATGACTGGAGAAATAAAACCTTGTCGTTTGCGGGTAGGCTCCAGTTGATTGCTTCTGTACTCTCCTCGCTTCATGTTTATTGGGCCTCTATGTTCATTCTTCCTGCCTATATATGTGATACTATAGATAAGCTTCTTAAGAGATTTCTATGGTCTGGAGGGGGTGATGGGAGCGGGATTGCTAGTGTTGCTTGGAAGGATATCTGTAAGCCAAAAAACCACTGTGGCCTTGGTCTCAAACCCCTTAGACTCATGAATAAGGCGTTAATGGCAAAACACCTCTGGAACATTATTAGTAATAAGGAGTCGTTATGGGTTAAGTGGGTGCATGGTTATAGGATTAAGGGTAGAAATATTTGGCACGACGTTGGTTCTGTTAATGGTTCGTGGAGCTGGAATCAGATTCTTAGTCTTAGGGATAAGATTCGTGGCTTTGTTGCTTATAAGTTGGGTAATGGTAGGGATTGCTCTGTCTGGTTTGATAAATGGCACGTGAACGGCCCGTTGTGTAATCTCATCACCCATAGCTTTATCACAGAGCAGGGCTTCGATGTGAACGACAAAGTGGCTGATTTAATTGACGCGAATGGCTGGAAATGGCCTTCTGAGTGGGATAACTTGTTTGGTGAGATTCTAAGGGTCCCGGTTCCTACTTTGAACAATGACTGTAATGATAAGGTTATATGGGTCAACAAAAAGAACAAAGAGTCCGATTTTAGCGTTAAGGAAGCTTGGAAAGCCTTAAGAACCGATTGCCCCAAAGTTTTATGGGATAAACATGTTTGGTTCTCTCAATGTATTCCTAGACACGCGTTTGTGCTTTGGATGGCTATGAGGGGTAGACTTAAGACCAAGGACAGAATATCTAGGTGGTTCGATATCTCTAGTACTTGGTGCTCCCTGTGTAATACTGTTGACGAAACTCACAACCACCTGTTCTTTAGCTGCAATTTCTCTCGGAGTATGTGGGATAACCTCAAACCCTTATGTAGGCTTGAGGACTTATCGTGTGTATGGGCAGAGATCGTTTCGGGTTTATCCATAAAAATTGCAAACAACTCTCTATGGAGTGTTATTCAGCGCTTAGTCTTTGGCGCGGCGGTTTATTATATTTGGCAAGAGAGGAATGTCAGAATCTTCCAAAATGTTTTTAGGAACGAGGAGACTGTTTTTAGAATCATTGTCGATACTGTTAGACACAAGCTGATGGGTTTGAAGATTAAGAGCTCTTTAGAAGTGGCAAAGGCTGCTGCAATCTGGAAGTTATCTGTGAAAGGCACTAGTATGGTGGATAATACAAGCAGTTGTAATGGTGTTAATGATGGGATTGCCTAATGTTTGGAGTTGGAATGGTCCGCATAAGCTTGCATTGAGCTTGAGGCGGTTGTGGAGGCCTGGTTGGATTTGTTGGTGGGTATGCGTGGGTTTTATTGCTAACTGTTTTCTTACTGCAGGTACCTTATGGAGCTTAAGTAGGTTAGATGGCTTGGATCTTGACTTGGGAATGAGGTCGTCTTCTTTTTTCCATTCCCATGTCTGTGACTACCCTGTGGTGGTCACAATGAGAGTTGGGGTGGGGCTTCATCATGGGTGGACAGGCAAAAAATACCTCTGTGATCATCCCCTTTATGGTCACAGTTGTATTGTGTGTAGCTTTGGTGAGGATAGGAGTTTTATTGCTAACTGTTGTCATCATGCAGGTACCGTTTGGAGCTTAAGTAGGTTAGATGGCTCGGAGCTTGGCATGGGAATGAGGTCTCCTTCTTTTTTCCATTCTCGTGCCTGTGATCACCCTGCGGTGGTCACAATGAGTGTTTGGGTGGGGTTTCATCATGGGTGGAAAGGAAATAAATACTTGTGTGGGCATCATTTTTATGTTCACACATGTATTGTGCGTAGTTTATGTGAGGTAGGATGGGTTGGTTTTGGGTATCATACTTGTTTTGGTGTTACATGGGAGTGCAGGGTAGCTTACTCAAACGTTGCGTGGTTTTGGAAGGGATGTAAGACTTGCTTAGATGCCTTCTGGTACTGGTTCTATGGGCTATCCCGGGTTCATATTTGTCTCGATTTTACTGTCCATAAGCTGTTTGATATGATGGAATGGATAAGGGGGGACTGTGATAAATCTAGTCGGGTTAGACTTATGATTGTTGCAGCCTTCTATATTAGTGTTAGTGGTGTTTGGTGCTGCATAAGGTGCTACTTCAGATGTCATTCATCATCGGTTTGTATTTCAGTTCAGGGATGTTGCGTTTTAAATTGTATAGCTCAATGTCCAATGATTGATATGAGATCTGTTGACTGCTGGATTCCGATCACGTCCCATGATTTTGGCAGTTTCATTGATGCTAGTTATGATTCATCCTATGTTGGTTTCTCAGTCCAATGGGGTTGCGGTTTCTATAGTTCTACCCCCGTCAGTAGGGATATAATTATCAAGAGGGATTCAGGTGCTGGTCTTTGGAAGTGTAACATGACCTTCATTATTGATAAAGGTTTCAGGATCATTTGGAGTTTTTATTTGGCGCCCAGGTTTTATGTCGTTGGTCGATACTTTGTTTCTGTTTATGATATGCTTGGTACTGTTATCTGGTTATCTGATTGTAAGGACCAGCGCTCAAGCTATGGTCCTACCTCAGTTAGTTATTGGTCCGTCATTGTCAGCTGGTGTATTGGAACCCTCAGGGATCCTAGTCTTGGCTTTTGGAAGTGTAACAGATTCTGTTTTATTGATAAAGCGGCTAGGATCGATAAGCTTTGTTTTTGGTGGGGCTATGTTAAGGGTTGTTTGGGTTATGGGTCTGCTTGGGGTACCCTCATCAGTAGGGATGCTCTGTCTGTCTGCTGCTATATGGAGGTTCCTTTTACTGCATCATTATGGCAGTCTTATAAGGTTCTTCCCCATTTGCTTAGTCATAGCTGTGTAGCGTTTTTGGCAATTTTTGTCTATGAGTGGAAGTGGTCTGATGTAGTTGAAGATATGCTTTCTCTTGGAATGTGTTGTTCTACACTTCACGGGTTAATGTCATATGCTGCTGTTTTCTTTGGTCATTGTAGCAGTCGGTTGAATCATGGTTATTGTAATTTTTTAGTTAGCATGTTGGATGTTATCATGTTTTCTTTGGTCATTATCTTTCTCTGGTAGCCATTTGCTCCTTTGTTTCAGTTTTGGGTTTTGTCCAAAACTGCCCATAGTTGTCTTTGGTTTAGGCAAGTTCTGTCCTTGGTAGGGGTTGTCCTTCCATGCGCATGTTCTTGTGCTATCTCTTGTATTTAGCCTTTCATTCTTTTTAATTCAACTTTAACTTTAAAAAAAATAAAATAAATAAATAAATAATAATAATAATAATAATAATAATAATAATAATAATAATAATAATAATAATAATAATAATAATAATAATAATGTTTATTGGGCCTCAATGTTCATTCTTCCTACATATATCTGTGATAGCATAGATAAGTTACTTAAGAAATTTCTATGGTCTGGTGGGGGTGATGGCAGTGGAATTGCAAGTGTTGCTTGGAAAGATATTTGTAAGCCCAAAAACCAAGGCGGTCTTGGCCTGAAACCCATTAGGCTCATGAATAAGGCGTTAATGACCAAACACATATGGAACGTTATTAATAAAAAGGATTCGTTGTGGGTAAAATGGGTGCATGCCTATAGGGTTAAGGGTAGAAACATTTGGCACGATCTTAGGACTGTGAACAGGTCGTGGAGCTGGAATCAGATCCTAAGTCTTAGGGATGAGATCCGCTGTTTTGTTGCTTATAAGTTGGGTAATGGTAGGGAATGCTCTGCTTGGTTTGATAAATGGCACACGAACGACCCTTTGTGTAAACTCATCACCCACAGCTTTATCACTGAGCAGGGTTTTGATGTGAATGACAAAGTGGCTGACCTGATTGACTTGAATGGTTGGAAATGGCCTTCTGAGTGAAATGACTTGTTTGGTGAGATTCTTAGGGTCCCGGTTCCCATCTTGAGCAATGACTGTAATGATAAGCTTATATGGGTCAATAAGAAAAATAAGGAAGTGGACTTTTGTGTTAAGGAGGCCTAGAAAGCGTTAAGATCTGATTACCCTAAGGTGTTGTGGCATAATCAAGTCTGGTTTTCTCAGTGTATCCCAAGGCATGTGTTTGTGCTTTGGATGGCTATGAAGGGGCGTCTTAAAACTAAGGACAGAATTTCTAGGTGGTTTAACATCTCTAGTACCCTGTGCCCCTTATGCAATTCTGTAAATGAGACTCATAGCCATTTATTTTTCAGCTGCAACTTTTCAAGGACCGTTTGGGACAATCTTAAGCCTCTGTGTAAACTTGAGGACTTAGCTATTACTTGGGCTGAGATTGTGTCAGGAATTTCTATCAAAACCGCTAACAACTCTATTTGGAGTGTTATTCAACGGTTGGTCTTTGGTGCTGCGGTTTACTACATTTGGAATGAAAGAAACATTCGAACTTTCAAAAATGATTTTAGAACTGAAGATTCGGTTTTTAAAGTCATTGTGGATATTGTGAGACACAAGTTGATGGGCCTGAAAATTAAGCATTCCCGTGAGGTTGTTAAGGTGGCCAATATTTGGAAAATTCCTATAAAAGACATTAATGGTGGTGGTAGTACGAGTCAAAATGGAAGTGCTGATGATATTACATAGAATTACGTATGGTTTTGCTCTGTACATGATGATATTAAATCATGTGCAGAAGTGGTGGCGTCGCCATGTCTTTTGCGTATTGGTTCTTGTGCCGATGGTTCGGGTGTTACTGAGCTTTCGATACAGTTTAGGGAATTCTAGTAATAATTGTTTCTATGCGGATGCTGTCTTTACCACTAACCCTTGCAGTCCTGATCACTTTTGTATGTTGTGGGCCTGTTGGTCCTACTTGGGCACAGTTCTTTGGAGTTGTAAACATGTATATGATGGGGGAAATGATGGTTCTCTTAAAATGCTGGTCCGTTGGTTCTGCTATGCTCTGGTTACTGGAGTTCTAACCATGTTTCTGAATGAGGTTTGTCTTCTTACCTTTGTTTATGGGGTAGCTGTAGGTCGTGTTTACATCAGCCCCAAAGAGGGCCTGGTGGGTTTTATGCTTTTGGCTATGCACTACAGAAATTTGATTAGCTTCTGCGCTGGCTTACTTTTTGGGTGTTTGGAGGATAGTAGGCTATGCACTACAGAACCGAATCGTAATTTCTGTGCTGGCCATTTGTTTTGTTTTATGAGGAGTACAGATTCAACCTATGTGCAACAGTTCGGCAGTTTTGACTATTTTCCTATGTGGTTTCCCAGTTGCTGGTGTTCTGATCCAGTCTCGGCTCTTTACAATCTGTCTTTGTGGAAGGTGAATATTGATGATATTATCGTTTCTCTTTGCCTGATCAGTTGGTGTTTTTGGACGGCTAACATGATTATAGTAAAAAGTCATCCATGGGATTTGATTTATTTCAGTTCTAATGAAGGCCTTTGGAGGACTATTAGTTTTTGGAATATTATCAAGTTTTATGGTTTTGACTTCTTTGACTATTTTCCTCTGTGGTTTCCCATGTATTGGTGCACTGATTTGGCGTTGGTATTCAACAGGCTGTCTTTAATGAGTTTAATGATTTTTGGGACTGTCTTGTGTTATTGCACCAGGTTTGAATTGGTTTACATCAGGTTTGGTGGTTATTTTGCTGTCAGTTGGCTTTCTATGACCTGCACTTCTTTGGCTTATCACTTGAAGTTGTTGTTTGATATGACTGATGTTCTATTCTTAAGCACCAGATCTGAATTGTTCTATTCTACCTTGACTGGTCGCAGCAGCTGGTGTTATTTGGAATTGTGGTTTGCACTTTTCATTTTGGTGTTTGATGGGCAACAGTTCTTCCATTTGCAGCAGTTATTTTATGCACCAGGTATTGGGTTGGGTATGCAGAATTGGGTTGCCGATCTTGTTTATGCTCAGGGTTGTGGCATATGGTGGTGGTGTTATATTGCCTGGTTATGCAGAGATTTATGCTTGTGGAACTTCTTAAGTAGTGTTTGGGGTATAAGGATGTTTGTGACAATTGGAGTTGGGGCCTTATTGGACTATGTTTTTTGCTACTCTAATACAAGCAAACCTTGTACTCTTTTTCCTTGTTGTATGTTTTCCCACAGGGTTTTTCTTCGGCAAGGTTTTTTAACGAGACAAGGTCTAGGGGTGATTGATTACTGTGATGATTCACTGTCTTTCAAGACTGCTTCAGTTGATGTGAGGTTATTTGGAATGCTTCAAGATTGCATCTGCTGCCCTTGTATGCTTCAAGACTGCATCTACTTTACTTTGTATATGTATGGTAACTCTTTTTCCATTAATCCTAGCAGTTTAGCTTACTATGGATTATTCACATATGGTGATGTTTGGAGGTACTTTGGTTGGTCCCTTAGTACTTTTCCATGTATTCAGAGTATGATGGTAGAGTTAGATCAAGCTTATTCTCCTGCTAGGACTTATGGTTATTTGGGTTACATTGGAGATTATCTTAGTGGCTATTTTTTGTTACATTGGTTATTTGTAGTTTACAGAAATGTAGCTGCGTCTGTAATGGATTTGGGGTTGTCCAAATTCATCTTGTTTCTTTGTTTCCTAGGCAATAGAAAGGCTGTTTAGGGGTTGTCCTACCAGTTTCTTTCTTTTGTGCTTTTTCTTGTACGTTTCTCTTCATTTTATTTATTCTATTTTGCCTTAAAAAATAATAATAATAATAATAATAATAATAATAATAATAATAATAATAATAATAATAATAATAATAATAATAATAATAATAATAATAATAATAGTAAGAGTGGAAATGTTGATCCTAGGAGTAATGTGGCTAATAAGAAACCTGGAAATAAGAATGGTAAGGGGACTAGCAATGGTAACAAGAATGCTAAGGGTAGCAGAGGTGGTGAGGATGCCAGTCCAAATGAGTTGGTAGGGGATATGGAAGTTGCTACTAGTAATAGGTTCGATCTGTTAAGGGATGAGGATGTTGATGAGGAAATGGACCCGTGGAAGGAGGCGAAAGAAAATGTGATTAATGCATGTAAGACGGGTATTCCTATTGAGGAGAATGTGTTGGAAGGTTGGAACGCTGACATGGTTCGGTTTTATTCAGTCAAGTGGAATAACAGATTTAGAAATAGTGGGTCAGCTGTAAAGCAATTGGAAACTGAAATGAATAGTTTGTCCAATCAAATTAGTCAACTTCACAGGAATCTCAATAAGAGCTCCAAACTGAACGCTGAGAAGATGTGGAAGAATTCTATCTCGACCACTCAGGATAAAAGTGACGTTTCTATCGATAAGTTTTATGATGAAGCTTATAGAGCGAAACTAGCTAAAATAGAGGAACTGAAAAGAGAGAAGAATCTTGTTGAAGTTGAGCTTTTCTTGTCATCAAACAAGACGACAATGTTTGCAAAGATAAGTGGACAGATGATATGATGGAGTATTATTTGAGTAGATGTGATGACATCAAAAGTGACTGTATAAACGGTCATGAAACTGATATGGGAGGTTCATGTGGTGAAGTGGAGGAAGATACAAGTGGCTCTGCTCAATTCATGACTCAGAATGACATCGCAAATGCTATTGACTGCTCTATGGTGCAAAATGGTGGTGCTGCTGCATCAGACCTCTCAACTATCCAATGTTAGTGAAGATCGGTGCATGGAACATTCGTGGAATGTCCAAAACTACTAAACAGGATGAAGTGAAGATGTTAATCAGAGAGGAAAAGCTTAGTATGTGTGCTATTCTGGAAACCCGTCTCAGGAAGAAATTTGTCAATTCAGCTGGTGATAATATTTTCGGTAACTGGTCTTGGGCTTCAAACAATGCGGATTGTAGAAGCGTTTGTCGGATTATGGTGGGGTGGGATACTAACGTGATTGGTGCAAACTTGATTTCTCATTTTGATCAGGCTATGCATTTTGAAGTTAATTTGGCTCATGACCACAGGAAGCAGTTTATTACCTTTGTTCATGCTAAAAACTTTGAAGGTGAAAGAAAGGCTTTATGGGGTAACTTGATGGAGCACAGTAAACTTGTCAAGAATGAGCTGTGGGTTCTGCTGGGTGATTTCAACGTGGCCTTAAGCATTGGTGATTGTTCTGATATATCTGTTGTCAAAACCAAAGATATTGATGACTTCAGAAATTGTTTAGAGAATCTGGAAGTAGAAGACATTACTAGCAAAGGTATGTTTTATACTTGGATTCAAAAGCGTAAGGATCCTAATGCTGGTATTCTTAAGAAATTAGACGGAGTCTTGGGTAATAGCAGTTTTATTGCATCTTACAATAACTGCTTTGCTGAGTTTCTGCCTTTTGTGACTTCGGATCACTGTCCATCTACCTTAGCTTATCCTGCTGTTAAGCCTCCTAAACCTAGGTCCTTCCGGTTTGCTAATTTTCTGGCTGAAAGGGATGGTTTCCTCCCTATGGTTAGAGATAATTGGGATATTAGTGTGCAGGGTTTTAGTATGTTTATTCTGGCCAAAAGACTTAAAAATACGAAAAGGCATCTTAGAAATTTAAATAGACTTAATGGAAATGTGTTCAGTAAGGTGAAAGCCTTAAGAGTTGAGCTCAAGAGGGTCCAGCAAAACTTAGACAAAGAGCCTCAAAACATTATTCTTAGAGAAGAAGAGATCATTTATTGTAAGGCTTATAAGGATGCTGTTAGGGATGAGGAGAGCTTATTGAGGCAAAAAACAAAGATTCAGTGGTTAAAAGATGGGGATCAAAACACGTCGTATTTCCATAATGTGCTTAAGGGCAGAACTAACAAGAGCAGAATTCAGGTTGTTCATGATGAGCAGGGCAACAAATACTATGATGATGATGTTCCGGGTTGTTTCGTTAATCACTTTCAAAATTTCTTGGGTGTTGAAGATGATGTGCTTCCCATTGATGACTGTGATGAGCTGTTCACTAAGAAACTTGATCCTTTGGTTGCTGTCAACATGGTTAGATTAGTCACGGATATTGAAATAAAGGAGGCTATGTTCAGCATCGATGAAGACAAAACTGCTGGCCCGAATGGTTTCACTTCCAAGTTTTTTAAAGCAGCCTGGAGTATTGTGGGTAGCGACGTTTGTGCAGCGGTTAAAGAGTTCTTTAGCTCTGGGAAGTTGCTTGGAGAATTTAACGCCAACCTCATTTCTCTTATTCCTAAGATTCAAGTTCCTTTGAAGGTTTCGGATTACAGACCGATTGCGTGTGGTAATGTTATTTATAAATGTATCAGTAAGATCATCACCAACAGACTCAAAGAAGGCTTAGGTGACCTGATTGATAGCAACCAGTGTGCTTTCATCCCGGGAAGACAGATCAGTGACAATATCCTCTTGGCTCAAGAGCTTATGCAGGGCTACAGTTGGAACAGCAAGATAAGTAAGTGCGCGTTCAAGGTTGATATTCAAAAAGCGTATGATACCGTTAACTGAAGCTTCTTAAAGACCATTCTTACCAGGTTTGGCTTCCATTACTCCATGGTGCACTGGATCATGGTATGCCTCACCTCCGCCTCCTTTTCTATTTGTGTTAATGGGGAGTTACACGGGTTTTTTAAGAGCAAACGGGGGCTGAGGCAGGGAGACCCTATGTCGCCTTATCTCTTTACTATTGTTATGGAAACCTTTAACTTAATGGTGAAAAGGCAGATTAGGAAAGATAATAGGTTTCGCTACCATTGGGGCTGTAAGAAATTGTTGTTGACCCATTTATGTTTTGCGGATGACCTGTTATTATTATGCCATGGTGATGAAGTGTCTGCATGTATTTTAAGAAGGGCTCTAGACGAGTTTACCATGACATCTGGCCTTTTCCCTAGTCCTGCTAAGAGTTCTGCCTTTTTTGGTAATGTTTCTGACCATGTTAAATCTAGGATTCTTCTTGCTATGCCTTTTAATATTGGTGAGCTCCCAATGAAATACTTGGGCATTTCTCTTACGGGTAAGAGAATTCGTAATATTGATTGCAAAGTCTTGATTGAAAACTTTAAGAATAGAATCCATGACTGGAGAAATAAAACCCTTTCGTTTGCGGGTAGACTTCAGTTAATTGCTTCTGTGCTTGCTTCGCTCCACGTTTATTGGGCCTCTATGTTCATCCTTCCTGCCTACGTCTGTGATAGTATTGATAAGTTACTCAAAAAGTTCTTATGGTCTGGTGGGGGCGATGGGAGCGGAATCGCTAGTGTTGCATGGAAAGATATTTGCAAACCTAAAAACCAAGGCGGCCTTGGTCTAAAACCTCTTAGACTCATGAATAAGGCGTTAATGACCAAACACCTTTGGAACGTTATAAGTAAAAAGGATTCGTTGTGGGTGAAATGGGTGCATGCATATAGGGTTAAGGGTAGAAATATTTGGCACGATGTTAGATCTGTGAATGGTTCGTGGGGCTGGAATCAGATTCTTAAACTTAGGGATAACATTCGTTGCTTTGTTGCTTATAAGCTGGGTAATGGTAGGGAATGCTCTGTCTGGTTTGACAAGTGGCACTCGAACGACCCTTTGTGTAATCTCATCACCCATAGCTTTATCTCAGAGCAGGGTTTTGATGTTAACGACAAAGTGGCTGATTTGATTGACGCGAATGGATGGAAATGGCCTTCCGAGTGGAATGTTCTGTTTGGTGAGATTCTGAGGGTCCCGGTTCCTATCTTGAGTAACGATCGTAATGATAAGGTTATATGGGTCAATAAGAAGAACAAGGAAGCGGAATTTAGTGTTAAGGAAGCTTGGAAAGCTTTAAGATTTGATTGTCCGAAAGTCATGTGGCATAAGCAAGTTTGGTTTTCTCAATGTATTCCAAGACACGCGTTTGTGCTTTGGATGGCCATGAGGGGTAGACTAAAGACCAAGGATAGAATTTCTAGGTGGTTTAACATCTCTAGTACCCTGTTCCCTTTATGCAATTCTGTAGAAGAGACTCATAGCCACTTATTTTTCAGTTGTAATTTCTCTAGGACTGTTTGGGACAATCTTAAGCCTTTGTGTAATCTTGAGGACTTATCTCATATTTGGGCTGAGATTGTTTCGGGAATCTCTATTAAAACCGCTAACAATTCTATTTGGAGTGTTATTCAACGGTTGGTTTTTGGGGCTGCGGTTTACCACATTTGGCAAGAAAGAAACGGTCGAATCTTCAAAAATGATTTTAAAATGGAAGATTTAGTTTTTAAAGTCATTGTGGACAACGTTAGACACAAGCTTATGGGTTTAAGAATCAAGCATTCTCGTGAGGTTGTTAAGGCTGTGGCTATTTGGAAAATTCCCATGAAAGGCATTAATGGTGGTGGTAGTATGGATTATTATAATGGGACTGATGGGGTTACATAGATCGTAGAGTTGTTTTAGGCTGAACATGATCATATTGACTCATGTGCAGATTTTTTGGTTCTATCAGGGTATTTGGCATGATGCTGGGAATCATGCTTCTAATGGTTATTGTACAAATGTTGTCTATTTTTTAAATCATTGCAGGGTTACTAGTTTGCGTGGGTGCTGGGTCTACTGGAGTTGCTTGGGCACTGGTTTTTGGAATTGTAACAAAGTGTTCGAGTGTGATAACAATGCCTATTGTCCTTACTGGATCAGATGGATTCTTAGAATGGGCTACTGGAAGACAAACAAGGTCACTGTCAATGGTCATATCTGGGATTTGGTTAAGTTCAGTACTATTGAGGGCCTTTTGAGGACCATTAGTTGCTGGATTTGTACTAAGTCCCATGTGTTCGACAGTGTTGACAATTTCCCCATGTGGTTTCCCAGGGGTTGGTGTACTGATCTAGCTGTGGCATCTTGCAAGCCGTCTCTGAGGTTTTTGAATTTAGGGAATGTTTTGCCCGTTCGCACCACAGATCTGGTTGTGGATCTTCTTAAGGACTATTTGGGGTATAGGGCTATTTGTGACTATTGGAGTTGGGGCTACTTTGACTGTGTCTTTTGCTACTCTAACACTAACAAACTTTGTACTCTTTTTCCTTGCTTTAAGTTTTCCCACAGGGTTTTTCTTTGGCGAGGTTTTTTAACGAGACAGGGTTCATGGGTGACTGCTTACTGTGATGATTCACCCTCCTTCATCTTCGCTTATGAAGTTTTGAAGACTCATGTGTTGGGAAGGCTGTTTGTTGCTTTTATTCATGTGCTATGTATGGATCCTTTGGGTGATCTGTTGATAGATGACTCATCCACATTCTTGGCTGGTATTAGAAGAATTTGGAATGATATGGGTATGTTTAGCTCAAGCCTGTTGAAGAACTTCCACAGTCTTGCGGATATAAAATGGACTATTTGGTTGGATTACCGGATGACTGCTAATATAAAATGGACTATTTGGTTGGATTACCGGATGGCTAACAAGACCATGGTCGAATGCCATTTATGGGGTTTGGCTAATTCTAGTGCTAATGAGGGCCTTAGGAGAACTGTTAGTTGCTGGATTTTGATCAAGTCCCATGGGTTTGTCTGAGGACTGCTAGGTACTGGATGCTTATCAAATCCAATTGGTTCGGTTGCTTTGCCTATGTTCCTACTTGGTTTCCCAGGTTTGAATGGCGTTTGGATTATGATCATTGTGGTACTAATTTTGATACTACGAGGCTCATTGGGTACAGCTGGGGGTATGGGGTTATTTGGATGTTTTGGTGTTGGTGCTATCTTCACCACGACTGCATCAGATGGAGTATTGGTCAGCCTCCTATGCACAACAGAAGTTATTTTTTGACTTCTGCGCCGGCGTTCTTTTTTGGAGCTACCTATGGCCAGAACTGGGATGCTACAGGTTATTGTGTAGTTAAATGGATTTTCTGTGGTACTAACATTTCAGACGAGTATGGCTCTCGAATTTGGATGGGTATATGCTGTATCTTGATCCTCTCTTCATGTGGGCTCTCTGGTGATTGGGCTTATGTTGTTGCATCCCCTGTCATAACTGCTTCAGTTGATACGGACGTTTGGGCTACTATGGAGTCTTCAGACCCAAGCTTCGAGAAGGCTTATTGTTGCATCAGTAAACATGTTATGCATTGTAACTCCCCCTTGTTCAGTCATAGCATCTTAGCTTTCTATGGGTTACTCTCATATGGTGATGTTTGGAGGTGCATTGGTTGGTCCCTTTGCATTGGCCCATGTATTCAGAGTATGTTGGTAACCTTAGATCAAGCTTGCCTTTCCTGCCTCGACTTGCGTCATTGTGGATTTTTTTCTTTGGCTATTTGGTTTTGGTATTTTAGTCCTATGTCATCTGTTGTTTTGTATTTTCAGAGCTTGGGTATTGTCCATCTCTGTTAGTTTTTCTTTGCTTCCTAGGCAAGTTCTGGTCTGTGTAGGGGTTGTCCTTACAGATTCAGTTTCTTGTTCTTTGCCTTGTACATATCCTTTTCATTCTTTTTTATTCTATTTACCTTTTAAAAAAAAATAAATAAATAAAAAAATAAATAATAATAATAATAATAATAATAATAATAATAATAATAATAATAATAATAATAATAATAATAATAATAATAATAATAATAATAATAATAATAATAATAATAATAATAATAATAACGGGGGCTGAGGCAGGGAGACCCTATGTCGCCTTATCGCTTTACTATTGTTATGGAAACCTTTAACTTAATGGTGAAAAGGCAGATTAGGAAAGATAATAGGTTTCGCTACCATTGGGGCTGTAAGAAATTGTTGTTGACCCATTTATGTTTTGCGGATGACCTGTTATTATTATGCCATGGTGATGAAGTGTCTGCATGTATTTTAAGAAGGGCTCTAGACGAGTTTACCATGACCTCTGGCCTTTTCCCTAGTCCTGCTAAGAGTTCTGCCTTTTTTGGTAATGTTTCTGACCATGTTAAATCTAGGATTCTTCTTGCTATGCCTTTTAATATTGGTGAGCTCCCAATGAAATACTTGGGCATTTCTCTTACGGGTAAGAGAATTCGTAATATTGATTGCAAAGTCTTGATTGAAAACGTTAAGAATAGAATCCATGACTGGAGAAATAAAACCCTTTCGTTTGCGGGTAGACTTCAATTAATTGCTTCTGTGCTTGCTTCGCTCCACGTTTATTGGGCCTCTATGTTCATCCTTCCTGCCTACGTTTGTGATAGTATTGATAAGTTACTCAAAAAGTTCTTATGGTCTGGTGGGGGCGATGGGAGCGGAATTGCTAGTGTTGCATGGAAAGATATTTGCAAACCTAAAAACCAAGGCGGTCTTGGTCTCAAACCTCTCAGACTCATGAATAAGGCGCTTATGACCAAACACCTTTGGAATGTTATAAGTAAAAAGGATTCGTTGTGGGTGAAATGGGTGCATGCGTATAGGGTTAAGGGTAGAAATATTTGGCACGATGTTAGGTCTGTGAATGGTTCGTGGGGTTGGAATCAGATTCTTAAACTTAGGGATAACATTCGTTGTTTTGTTGCCTATAAGCTGGGCAATGGTAGGGAATGCTCTGTTTGGTTTGATAAATGGCACACGAACGGCCCTTTGTGTAAACTTATCACCCATAGCTTTATTACAGAGCAGGGTTTTGATGCGAATGACAAAGTGGCCGATTTAATTGATGTGAATGAATGGAAATGGCCATCTGAGTGGAATGATCTGTTCGGTGAGATTTTGAGGGACCCGGTTCCTATCTTAAGTAATGAATGTAATAATAAGGTTATATGGGTCAATAAGAAGAATAAGGAAGCGGAATTTAGTGTTAAGGAAGCTTGGAAAGCTTTCAGAGTCGATTGTCCGAAAGTCCTTTGGCATAAGCAAGTTTGGTTCTCCCAATGTATTCCAAGACACGCGTTTGTGCTTTGGATGGCCATGAGGGGTAGACTTAAGACCAAGGATAGAATTTCTAGGTGGTTCAATATCTCTAGTATTCGGTGTCCTTTGTGTAATAATGTTGACGAATCCCACAGCCACTTGTTTTTTAGTTGCAAATTTTCTCGGACTGTGTGGGATAATCTTAAACCTTTATGCAGGCTTGAGGATTTATCATGTGTATGGGCTGAGATCGTTTCGGGGTTATCCATTAAAACTGCTAACAACTCTATATGGAGTGTCATTCAGCGTTTAGTCTTCGGTGCTGCGGTTTATTATACTTGGCAAGAAAGGAACATCCGTATCTTCCAAAATGACTTCAGGACTGAGGAGACTGTTTTTAAATCATTGTGGACACGGTTAGATATAAGCTTATGGGTCTTAGAATTAAGCACTCTCGTGAGGTTGAGAAGGCTGCGGTTATTTGGAAACTCCCTTTGAATGACATTAGCGGTGGTGGTAGGATGGACCAAAATGGCAGTATTGATGGTGTTACATAGTCCTTTGTTTTGCTTTGATATGCACATGATCACATTGTTTCTTGTGCAGATGGGGTGGTCTGGAAAGGGTGTTTGGGACAATATTTGGTTTGTCTTCACTAACTGTTCTTATGCAGGTTTAGTTCGTTTTTATATTCTGTGCAGGCCTGATGATGATTATGTTTCTTGGGTCTGCTATTCTGCCCTGGTTTTGAGTTTTTGTCATATGACTGTTAATATTAGTATTGATATAGGTTCTAATTGGTTACACTGGCCTCTTTATCATTTACCTGTTCTTAGTTGGGTTACTTATCCCCGCGGTGGGACTGGTTTTTGGGACTGCAACACTATCTTTGACTATGATGACGATACTATTTATCTTGACTGGATCAGATGGGTTATTTGGCGGGAATACTGGTTGGAATACTGGATGGCTAACACGATCATGGTCATGAATATTGAGACTGTCTTGGCCGCTTGCACTAGACAGATGGTTAATAGGCTGGATTTTTCTTGGACCTATGGTTTTTTCAGTTACTGTACTCTTTTTCCTTGTTCTAGATTTTCCCACAGGGTTTTTGATTGGCAAGGTTTTTTAACGAACCGGTTTTATGGGCGATGTTACTTGATGAATCACCCTTTTCCAAGGCTGATGATTTTCTTATGGTTTGGGTCTGCTGTTTCTGTCTGGGCACAGGTTTTTGGAATTCTAATCAGGGTTTTGACTGGGATGATGTTACTTTGAGCAATCTGCTTTTCACCACTGAAGTGAGGGCTAGTTTTTGCGCTGGGTTTCAGATGGTTGGTTTGAAGTATGGCCGGCTATGCACTACTCAAACTGACCTTAACTTCTGCGCGGGCTTTTTGTTTTGGTGGTTTCTGAGCAACTGGCTTTGCACTACTGAATTTCTGATTAAGTTATGCGCTGGCCTTTTTGATGGTTGTTAGGAGTATAGTAAGTTTTGTTTTG
Organism: Artemisia tridentata subsp. tridentata; assembly: GCA_021014915.2. Taxonomy (NCBI): domain Eukaryota; kingdom Viridiplantae; phylum Streptophyta; class Magnoliopsida; order Asterales; family Asteraceae; genus Artemisia; species Artemisia tridentata. Next base: position 41,070,879 of record CP139508.1, read on the forward strand.
ACTGTGATGATGTTTTGGCGGGGTGTATGCAATTGGCTATGCACTACAGGAATTTGGTTAGCTTCTGCGCTGACCTACCTTTTGGGCGTTTGGAGGGTAGTAGGTTATGCACTATAGAACCGAACCGTAATTCCTGCGCTGGTCACTTGTTTTGGTTTATGGGTTACAGTGGTTTATACAGAATTGGGTTGCTGAAGTTATTCATTATGGTTAGCTTGGCTACTGATGTGGACATGTGGTCTTATTACAAGTTAATTGCAGTTAGTTTTGATAGTGGGACTACTTGGTTTTTGGGTACCCTTTTTGGTCTCGCTGCCATAAATTGGTCATCTTATATGGGTATTTTGGAGGGTTTTATGCTTTTGGCTATGCACTACAGAAATTGGATTAGCTTCTGCGTTGGCCTACCTATTGGGTGTTTGGAGGATAGTAGGCTATGCACTACAGAACCGAATCGTAGTTTCTGCGCTGGTCATTTGCTTTGGTTTATGAGGTGTGCTGATTTAGTATATGGGTTGGGTCATTATTGGTCTTGGCTTGATGCTTTTGATGATAATAAGCCTTATTTATATATGAATTCTGATATTACTAACTGTTGTTGCTGCTGTACTCTTTTTCCTTGTACAATTTTTTCCCCACAGGGTTTTAGTTGGCAAGGTTTTTTAAGGAGACAGGGCTTATGGATGATCATTTATTTGGTGTTTATTCTATTCCAAGACTGTACTAGAAGTGTTGACACTGCTTGGATGGGGCTTTGCTGCTATTTGTTATTCTTTTTATGCACAGCAACTGGATGGTTTCTTGCTACATCAGTATATGGGTTATGTATGGAAGCTCCCCTTTGTTCAGTCATAGCAATTTAGCTTTCTATGGGGTCCTATCATATGGTGATGTTTGGAGGTGCTTTGGTTGGTTCCATTGCATTTATCCATGTATTCAGAGTATGATAGTTCTCTTAGATCAAGCTTCTCTCTACTGCTATGGGTTGTGGCTTTGGGGTTTGTTTTCTTTGGATATCTTGCCTTATGTCATTTGTTGTTTTGTAATTCAGACTTTGGGTATTGTCCATGTCTGTTTTTTGATTGTTTGTTTCCTAGGCAAGATATAATCTGTGTAGGGGTTGTCCTATCAGATTTTTTTTATCTTGTGCTATTCTCTGTACATAACCTTTTCATTTTATTTAATATATTTTACCTTTGAAAAAAAAAATAATAATAATAATAATAATAAAAATAATAATAATAATAATAATAATAAATAATAATAATAATAATAATAATAATAATAATAATAATAATAATAATAATAATAATAATAATAATAATAATAATCTGTACAGTTTATTTTTTTTAGGGTTTCTTTTCGAGACCCGACTCGGTTTGGTTATTGCTGCGTACGTTTTGCTTCTTCAAGACTGTTGGATTGTGGTTATCTCCTTCGTGTACGTTGTTTTGGGTTTCGTTTCGAGACCCGATTCGGTTTGCTTGTTGCTGCGATCTTTTTGCTTCTTCTTGACAGTTGGGGTTTGATTGTTGCTGCGATCTTTTTGTTTCTTCTAGACTGTTGGGGGTTGATTGTTGCTGCGACCATTTTGCTCCTTCAAGACAGTTGGTTTGTGTTTATCTCCTTCGTGTACCTTTTTTAGGGTCTCGGTTTCTGTGGGTACCTGTGGTTTTCGCATTTTGATATATCTGTTTTTGTGGACTCATGACATATCTGATTGGTATTTCTGCTTCTGTGGACTCGTGGTATATCTGCTATTGTGATATCAGTGGTATTGGTATCTGTTTTCGGTGTGTTGTGGTACCTTGGTTCGGTTCTGTGGTTTCTGTGGCATATCGTGTTGTGGTACCTTGGTGCGGTTTTGTGGCTTCTGTGGCATATCGGTGTCCTTGTGGCATCACTTGAGCTCTGTGGATTCTGTATAGTTGCTGCACACGTCTGGTTATTCCGCGACCTGGTTTATGTGGTACTATGGTTTTAAAGTTCTGAGGTACTAATGTGCTATGTTATGGATACACGTTTCTGATGCACTAGGGGTTTTGGTTTCTTTTGCTGCTGTACTGTTGCTTTTGTTACTTGTTGTTGGTGTTTTTCTTTCTTCTGGAACAGTTCTTTGCACTGTTTGTGTGTTGGATATCCTACCTATGCCTATTGTGAGATTCCATTGTCCCTTCGTGGGGCTAAGTGGATGTCACGATGGTAGTGGAAATGGCCTTACCAAGACTTCATTGATCACTCATCTTCGTGATAGACATTGTAACGGTGAGGCTCAAGCTATCACTAAACACTCTCTTGTTTCTGATTTGGTTGTTTTTGAGAGGGCTGAGGTTACTCTTAGGCGTATGGGACTTTGGTTATGCGGTGTTTGTTTTAAAACGCATACTTTCCGGGCTAAGTGTCGTCATGGTTTTGAATTTGTGCCACCCCCGGATTGTGGTGATGGTATTGTTAGGTTCGTGTTGTACGGACTTAACAAACCACATATACCTTCTTCTGTCCATGTTGAAGATTTGGTTATAGATGAGCATGTTGGTTTTGATTTGCCTCTTCTGGACACTTTGTTGCCTAAGGGGTTACGTACCGTTAAATCCATCCCTCCCAAGTGTCGCTTAGGGTTTTCTCAGGTATTGAAATGAGCTCTTGATAAGGTGATTTGCACTCCTGATGACATTTCTTGCTGGGTTAGTTTATTGGTCTTACCTACTTGTATCCTTAAAACCTTCTGTCCGAGAAGTAATCAAGAGGGTAGGTCTGCTATTAAACGTCAACGCCAGGAAGAGTATATTGTTAATGCCATTCGATCTTGGGACATGTCGGGTGGTAGTTTGCAGCTCGTGAGGGAGGCTTTGGCCGAACCCTCCCCATCATGGTCTAATATTGATGAGGATAACTTGGACTTGGGTGAGCGTAATGTCAAGCAGTGTAAGAGGAAGATTTGCGATGGCCATTATACTGCTGCGGTCAGAGTTCTTTCTTCTTCTGGTGTTGCACCATATAATGATGCAACTCTTGAGGACTTAAAGTTTAAGCATCCTTTCAAAGCTGCTCCTTCTTTGCCTCTTTTACCTATTGATCATCACCCCCTCATTGCATCTCCTACTGTGGTTCTTGATATGATTAAGAGTTTCCCTCGTGGTACTTCTTGTGGTCGGGATGGTTTGCGTGCCCAACACCTTTTGGATTGTATTAGCGGTGCTGCTGTGGCTATTTCTGATGAGTTGATCGCTTCTATCACCCAAGTGGTGAACCTTTTTCTTGATGGTAAATGCCCCAGGGCGTTGGGTGAGTATATTGCTAGTGCTCCTCTCACGCCGCTGGTCAAGCCGGGTGGTGGTATTCGCCCTATTGTTGTGGGGACCATTTGGAGGCGCTTAGTTTCCAAAGTTAGTGCCGCTATGATTGGCCATTCTTTGGATAGTTATCTAAATGATCTACAGTTTGGTGTTGGGGTATCTGGAGGAGGAGAGGCTATTCTTCATGCTGTGAATCGGGTGATTGAAGAACGTGGAAAGGATGTGGGTCTTTCGATGTTGTTGGTTGATTTCAAAAATGCCTTCAACTTGGTGGATCGTGAGGTTATGCTTCATGAGGTTCGTCTTCGTTGTCCTGCTATTTCACGTTGGGTGGAATTTTGTTACTCAAGCCCAGCTAGATTATATTATGGGGAACACACATTATGGTCGCATCAAGGCGTACAACAAGGTGATCCACTTGGGCCTTTGCTTTTTTCTTTAGTGTTACATCCTTTGGTATGTAAGATTAGAGACTCTTTTATCCTTTCCCTTCATGCTTGGTACCTAGATGATGGCACTATTATTGGAGATACTTTGGTTGTGGGGAAGGTTTTAGAGCTTATCATGGTGGATGGACCTCGTTGCGGTTTGCACCTCAATGTTGATAAAACTGAGGTTTTTTGGCCTAAGGTAGATCCCAGAAGCAGGCTTGTGGGTGTTTTCCCACCTAATATTGCCCGGCCTTTGCATGGTGTTAAATTGCTGGGTGGGCCCGCTAGTTGGACTTTGATTTTAGTAGTGAGCTTGTTATGAAAAGAGTTGCTAAAACTATTGAGCTTATGGATGCTACTGCTAAGATTAATGATCCCCAGTGTGAGTTATTACTCCTTCGTGCTTGTGCTGGTATTTCCAAATTATATTTTGCTATGCGCACTTGCTCTCCCCGGGTCTTTGAACGTGCTCAGATTTCTTTTGATGGGGCTCTTCGCTCTACTCTAGAGCGTATTGTTACTGCTTCTGGGCCTGGTTTTGGTGATTGGCAATGGAGACTTGCTACATTACCCTTTGCGTTCGGAGGGCTTGGTGTATATTCTGCAGGTGATGTATTGAACTATGCATTTCTTGCGTCTAGACTTCAATCGGCTAGCCTGCAGACTATGTTGCTTCGACATTCTGGTATCGTAACCCTTGGGCCTTCCTTTTATGATGCTTTGTGCTCTTTTAATGTAAAAATGGAGATTGACCTTTTGAGTAATCCGTGTGAGATCGCTGCCCCTAAACTCATGAAGAAACTGGCAGATATATATTTCACACGTGTTACCCGAACTGCCGAATCTACATTTTCTTTATCTACTCGACAGATGGCGTTATGGAAATCGCAAATGGAGGACTACACTTCGGACTGGCTTAGGGTAGTTCCGATATCTGGGTTGGGACAGACTATGAACGCCAGGACCTATCGTTGCGTGTTATGTTATCGGCTTGGTGTCCCCCTATTTTCTGTTCAGATGCCGTGCTCAGCCTGTTCCAGGGTCTTTGCTGGTGATATTTATGGAGACCATGCTGTATCTTGTGCTGGTATTATTGGTATTAAACATCGGCATAACATGGTACGTGATGTTCTTGTTGACATATGTTCTCGATCTGGGGTTTCGGCTCGTAAAGAGGTTGACATCGGACTTTGTGGTGAAAGGGATAAATCTTTACGTCCTGCTAATGTGTTGCTTTACTCGTGGGATGAAGGTCTTGATGTTTGTGTTGATTTGACTGGATCATCGCCCTTGACGCAAACTGGTATGGTTGATTTCGAGCCGGGTCGTGCGGTGGTTGAGGCGGCACAACGTAAACGCGTCAAGTATGAGGCTAAGTGCGCAGATATGGGATATGGTTTCCTCCCTTTCTCTTTCTCTTCTTTTGGAGAACTTGAAAAGGATGCTGTGACTTTATTGAAGCGTATACGAAAGTTCTCGATGACTCAAGACATTGGAGCACGTGCGGCTGCTCATATTTTTAGTAGGATTAGCTTTTCTATAGCTAGAGGAGTGGGAGCCCAATTAGTATCTCGGCTCCCTACTAACTTCTTGTAAATCCTATGTTTTTAATAAAGTGATGTTTTAATAAAAAAAAATAATAAAAAAAATAATAATAATAATAATAATAATTGGAGTGTTGTTTTAGGTGAAATAATAATAATAATAATAATAATAATAATAATAATAATAATAATAATAATAATAATAATAATAATAGATGATTCATTTATGGTCGGTATGTTATCTACAAAGGCTGTGTAACTCTCCTTTGGATTCAGGTACCATTTTGACCATGTTTTTGCAAATTTGAGTATTGAATTCTTAGGAGAAATTCATGTTAGGATAATGAAATGGTAGCATAAGCATTATTGTTATAATGTTATTTATAATTACTTCACTTACCTTCTCAGGAAAAAAATTACATTGCAAGAAACAAACCCGAACAACAGAGACAATTGGAAGGCATGAATTCCAAGGTTAACTTTCGAATCCGATTACCAATTACATGTTTTTTATTTTTAAAGTTGACATGTTTACTTAGTTGTAATATTATATTCAATTGTGAATTTATAGGCAGATAGCCAATTCTGTGGGTGACACAATGTCAATTACTAACCATTGAGGCGACGCTTTTAGGCTTCTTACCAGAAAAATATGTAGTTACAGTTACGTCATCGGTCCTTACTAGAAAATCAATCAGAAAACCTATTGAATTTAACTATGCGTTTGGGTGTGCTTGCTTATTTTATTATTATTATTATTATTATTATTTTTAATTTGGTTATGCCAAAAGGCTATTTTTCATAATTTGGGGGTTTTGTTAATTCCAGGGTTTTTCATAAATTTTTGTGGTTTTTATTTTTTTTTTTTTTTTTTTTTTTTTTTTTTTTTGCAGGTCTATACTTATTGAATTGGTTACAAGCCAAAAAGTCCTCAACAGCTGTTGATTTCCCCAAGTATGTAAGCCTTTTTTTCGTTTGAATTTATTTGCTTTGTTACCATCTTTTCAATTTGCACCTGTTGATCTATATTAGTCAAATGAATTGTCGGTATCCTAGATTTATATGGTTTGAGGTTATGTGTTTCTATCTGTAGAACTAAAATGAATTTGCTAATTTTAGTAGCCTGTGTTTGTTGTTATGAAATGACATTTAGTTAGGAGAGGTTGTGCTGTTGTGAATGTTACAAGTAGGTTACGTGTCACGGGTAATTCAAGGAGAGACGGACATGTCACATATAGTAGAACTACCAGCAACAAGAGACGTCAAGAATTTTTGTAGAAGTATTTCCATCTGTGTAATAATTTAAAAAAACTTGGAAAGTTTGTAACATTGACGTTCCTAGACATTGATGTTCATTGTGACGATTCAGAATAACTATTTTGTATTCCTGCGAGGAAGAAGCCACATAAGTATTACTTCTATAGTAATTTAGAATATTGGTTATGAGGTTAATATTAGTTTTTTGAGGATGTGCAACGTTTGGTTTTTCGTACAGAGGCCTTATAAGGCGTATCCGGTTGAGTTAGCTTAATTTCATATCAATTAGGCAAGGGAAGACTCTGTATACTAACTTTCTCTTCTTTCTTCTTCTTTGAACTTCTGTGGAACAGGTTATTGATTGAGTGTTGTCATATGAAAGATGAAGATGATTCGATGGTAAGAAATGTGAAACCCCTTTTTTCATTAAAGGGGTATATACCTCTGTTTTGGTTATCAAAAAACATTTTTATGTAATTAGACAGCAAGAAATATTAGTTGTAATTGTTTTTTGCATCACTGGAGCATTAATTTTTAACTGTTATTTATGAATGTTGCAGGCCGATGAAAAGATTGAAGATGTGGCAAAATTTCAGGAAATTATTCAGAAACTTACTGCATTTATCAGCAGGTCGCGCCAGGAGGAGGACCAAACTGGGATGATTTGCTTAAATGGAGTATTGCTGAGTACGCTGGCGCTGCTGAACCCAGTAACTTACAAGTATCCCCATTTTTATTATTAACTGTTAATGATTGCAGAAAGAGCTTGAATCCTGATGCGGATTTATGAACACAATTCGTAAGCTTCCTATTTGCTTAAATTGTGTTGTGTCGGCCCTCATTTGCCTTGGTGTCTTCTGTCTACAAAAATGCAGTTCTTACGGATGTTTGGGTGTTTGGCATGTGTTCAGGTGGATTAGATATTAGTGCCCCGTTGGTTGGCCGAAACGTAGGAGTTATAGTTCTGCTCCTTCTTTCCCAGGTAAAGAAAGAACTCAATTTAAGCTTAAAAAACTGAACTTTATACTCAGTTTCTTCAATTTTTTGCTCGCGTCATCATATGTGTGCAGGTATATCGATTCTTGCACAGTCAGTCACCGAACAACCTCTGGTTATTGTTGTTAGTTTATGCTGGGCTAAACGCTTTGCAGGTTCATTCTAAACAGAAACATTTTGTAAACTATACATCTATTTAACAGATATGACAAAAAAAAATGCCAATACAGGCAGCCTACAACTGTCTGCAACTCCAGCAACAAGATACTATTTGAATCCTGAATTCCCGAAAACAGACCACATCAAACAGTTGTAAGTGTTTTAATAAATGTCAAAATATATAACATTCGAAATGGCCTAAACTATTATGTTCTTCCATGCATTGCGCAATGATGAATATGCAAATACTCATCATTTCTTTCACATTTAAGCTACAGAAACAGTCAAAAACACTTTAAAAAGTCTAAAAATGTATAAAAATATCATCTGACTGTGTTTTTATAAGTTTCAGGGAAAAACAAACAATAAATGGCATAATTTGCATTTTAGTCCCTGAACTTTCATAATTTGGCAAATCTAGTCCCTAGAATCTAAAAAAGTGGAATTTTATCATTCAAGGTCCCTAAAATAATCTTAATTGTCAAATTTGGTCCTTGAATGATTCTTTGGGCAAATTACAGAAAAGGTCCCTAAACTTTTGAAAAATGTCATATTTGGTCCCCGGGTATTCTAAATTGGAGAAAATGCATTTATGGTCCTTGGGTTATTATAATATGGCAAGATTGGTTCCTTGTGATACTTTGGGAAAATTACAACTTCAGCCCTCAAAATCCAAAAATTACAAAATGGTCCTTGTGCTTATTTCCTATAAACCAAATCCGGATCCAATATTAAACTAAACCCAACACCCTATTAAACTAAACCCAACCCAAAACACAACCAACCCAGCCCAACCATCAAAACCTTTAACCCGGCCCAACCCCAACTTAAATAACTAAAACCAGGTTTGACCCTGGTCAAACCCATCTTCCCTTTCACACCACCCCGCCAAAACCACCATACCTGAAACCAGGTGGTTTTTGGCCACCTTTCACCTCCACCTCATCACCCCAGTCACTAATCTCTCCCCTCCACCTCCACATATCTCCAAAATTCCTTAATTGAAATAACCTGCTCAAGCTACTTGTGTACGTTTTGGCGCCAAAAATGCCAAATGGACGATTGTGATGAAATTGGCTAAATCAAAGGTCAAAATGTGGTGGGAAGTACTCAGAGATGTCGACAAAGAGATAAAAGACTATAAAGAAAAGAGGAGAGGCAATGTAATAGATTATCTAGTGTAATTTTATTTAATTTAGGTCGTTTTTAATATTTTTTTAAATTCAGTGTTAAGTTAAGCTTTCAATCACTTTTATTAGTGTTATCAGTATGTACTGAATCTCTTGTAACTTTCAATTTCAGTGTAACAATCAAATTCAGTTTATGTAAATTTCATGTTCAAAAATCTCATATAGTGTGAATGTTGTTCTTAGCAATGTTATTGGACTCATAAGCCCACATAAGCTCCTATATAGCTTATAAAAGCTATTAGTAATCCTCACAATCAGTTAGTACTAAAAAAATCAAAAATACAAAAAAAGGTCAACAAAAGTCAAAAATCAGAAATCTATTGAAGATGATGTTCATGGCTGGAGCAGGGTGAATTTTGGATTGCCTTGGGTTAGTGGCCTTGTGGAAGGCCCATAGGTGTGATCTAAGGTCCTTGTTCTTGGTTTTTAGCTGGAAGCAATTTGTAAGCTCAAATCTCTTCATTATTGCATATTACTGTGTAAGCTAGTTTAGTACTTAAATCTTTGTGATTTCAAGTCTCTGTAGTGTTGTTCAGTTATAATATAGCTTAAAATTAGGTACTTGTTCTTTGATATTACTTGTTGATAAAATCTCATTATAACAGTCAACATAGCAAATTGGTCATTTCTGAGGTTCATGCTTAAATTGTTGTTGTTTTATGCTTAAATAGTCTTATGAAATGATAACATAGTCTCTGAAATCAGTATTGTGGTTTAAATCATCAAGTTGCTTTGAAAATCTTGTAAAACTGTGTTGATCAGTGGTGTTTGGATTTGTTGAATCAGTGGCATTATAGTGCATGTTTGTTGTTATTTGTTGTTGTTTGTTGTTTCATTAGTTCTACCTAGCTCAATTCTATACTAAAAATCAGTGCTTATTAGATAAAAAGTCAAAATCAGTTGTATTTCAATCTTTCTACATAAAAAGTAGTGTATCAGTTAGAATAATCTCACATTTAGTTGCATAAGTTTGTTATCTAGCTTAATTTCATGTTTCTATAGCATAACATTACATAATCAGTGAGTAGAATAGAATCAAAATTCATCTAAATCAAATATTTGGTTTTTCTGCATAAGTCAAATCTCCCCTGTGCACCCAGAAAAATCAAACTTTCATAAGCTTGCACAAGCTTCAATACTTGGACTTAGCTTGTGATAATTGGTTCTTTGTGAAGCTTAGCAACCCATCTTCAAGTTCCAGCAATAATCTTTCCATTTCTAGCTTATTTGATAGGGCTGAAATCAGTTTCTATTTTGTCCCATTTTAATCAGTGTATACTGATCAGCATTTGACCCACTTTCATAAGCTAATCATGAGCTCTCTAGTGGACCCCACAGTGAGAGCTTTAGCTTTTTGAACACCCCACCAGCCCATCTACATACCTCAGTGCTTATTTTAGGCTTAGGAGCTTTTGCCCCTAGCTTAATTTGCTTTCAAAAATCAGTGCAGGTCTGAGTGTTTAACTGACTGGAATTTGGATTGCTTATTGGCTTAATCTGAGCTTATCAGTGAATCCCTTTGTCCCTCTTTGCTGATTTCAAGTTTATTTAACTTATTTGCACCTTATTTTCCCTTTGTTTCAAGCTTGTAGCTTATTTTGAGCTTAATTCCTATTTTTAGTTCATAAGCTCAACTGTTTAGCTCATTAAGTTGCATACTGCTTATTTTTAAGTTTTAAAATTTTTGTCTTCATTAAAGTTGTTCAATTTCAGTAGTGTAACAAGTTTGTAGTTTAAAGTTTTAGATAAAAACCACTTTTTAGAAAGTGATAGCTTCTATTTAAGAAGTTTGAGCTTTTTAGCTTATTTTTCTGCTTTTTACTTAAGCACTTTCTGATTTTATATTTTTCATAAGTTTCTGTCACCATAGGATAATTATAGAAAAAGTTTCATAATTTTCTGAGTTTGTTTAGTATTTATTAGAATTTAAAATAGTTAAAAAATATTTAAAATAATAATTAAATCATAATAAATAGAATATTAATCAGAAAAATATAAATCCAATTTTGATAATTTTATTTTGTCATTTTTAATCTAGGAAAAATATAATTTTATTTTTAGTCCTTAAGAAAATCAAAAATAGAAATATAGTGATAGCTTCTATTTAATAGAATTTATCTTTTTAAATTTTTAATTAAGTATTTTTCAATTTTATAATTTTCTTATCTTCTTGTCACTTTAAAGTATTTATAGAAAAATTTTCAGATTTTTCTTTGATCTTTTAGTATTTATTAGAATTTTAATTAGTTTAAATAATTATTAAATAGTTTTTAATTAATAATAATTATTTAATAAGTAAAATAAATAATTTTCTTTTTCTAATAATTTTCTTTTATTATTAGGATTGTAAAAATATAATTTTCATATTCGTAGGCTTTTTATTTCTTAAAACTCACTTTTTATTTCGTACGTTTACGTTTATTTAAATTTAAACGTACACGTTTTAGGTTTTTATACGTTTCTAGTTAACTTGTTTTCACGTTCTTGTTTATATAGCTTGTTTAAAGCTATTTTCTTATCTCCTTAGTATAATCAAAACCATAATCCCTTTTCTGTTCAATAACACTTGATCACAAGCCGTTTTTAAAGCACAATTTCACATCTCGCTGGGACTTAAACGACCCGGGGATAAAACTATACTCCTTGGATAATTGCATTGTGTTCTCAATTGGTTTGACTTTGTTTGACCACATTCGTGGTTGATTTAAGTTGACTGTTTTAGGACCAATCAAATTTTGGCGCCGCTGCCGGGGAGGTGTGCTGCGTGTTCTAAACGTTTTGCAGTATCGTGTCTTTGAACCCCAATCTGTGTATATCTTCTCTCTCTTGTATATTTATCATATATAAAGCAAAACGCTTGTGAAGTTAATTCGTTTAACGGATCGAGTACCAAAAATATCGTATTTCAATTCCCCATAAACCATATAAAAAACAAAAATATTTTCTTTTCTTTTCTATATATAATATCATATAAAAAATAAAAACACCAAAAACATTTTCCGTTTTCTTTGTTAAATAATAAACAATAAATAAAAAATTACCATCGAGAACCAAGACTGAGTACTACCTAACTGGGGGTACGACCATAATAAGTTCCCAAACCAAAGATTAAAACTTGCCTTTGTATCCTTGTGAGTGGTGTACCTTTTTCAAAGAAGCCATTCATCTTGTGATTATTGGTTTAAGTTCACTGTCGTTTTATCTCGATCTTGTTTTGATTTGAACTTTTCAAAAACAAAAAAAATAATATAAACCCAAAAAGAATCTTCTTACCCCTTTTCTGAGTTTCCTCCACTATAAAGGATTCTTAGACTCGTCTTAGTGCATGCGCACTCGTTCTTCTAGGTCATCAAGCCCTCTCCGTGAGCTTGGAAACATACCTCGAAGACGTCGTAGACGTTCTGCCCCATCAGTCGTATCTGAGGAACGTACTGATCCTGTCGTCATGGCAGATTTGCCGATGAATGAGCTTCTCCAGGCACCCATCGAGGGTTATGGAGATGCCATTGTTGTTCCAGCTATCGTAGCTGAGAGTTTTGAGCTCAAAACTGGGTTACTGAATCTTGTAACCTCTAGCCAATTCTACGGTTTTGAGAGGGATGATCCTCATGCTCACATTCGATGGTTTAACAAGATTACATCTACCATCAAATACAAGAACATCCCGTCTAGCTCAATCAAACTTCTTCTATTCCCATTTTCTCTCGAGGGACAAGCCCGGATATGGCTTGAAAAACAACCCCCTCGTTCAATTGAGACATGGGAGGACTTAGTTACAAAGTTTGTAAACGAATTCTTTCCACCGTCTAGAACGACAAGTCTTAAAAATGAAATCATCAAATTTACACAAAGATTTTGTAAAACCCAGAAATTCTAAAACATGTGAAAAGACCAAAATGCCCTTACAATCTAAAACTTTGATAAATAAGCTTATAATGTATCATTTTGATCCCAAATTTTTGTAAACAAATAACATATGAAACAATATGATATTAAGACACATATGACACATTAAAAACATTAATTGGACCCTTAAACACTTTAACTAGCCGAATATTATTTTTGTAAAACAAATAAAAATCCTTTAAAATCATTAAAGAGATATAAATTTGGTAAATTGGAGAAAATCAAACTAATTTGAATGGGTCTTGATTTAGTGCCGATCTTGTAGCCATTCCCCCCCTTCTCACGGCAATCACTCATTATATTCAACCCTCATCCTTTGATTCTCTCCAAAACAACAAACCGAAGCTATCAAAACCCTAAACACACAAATAATTCGTCACCCTCACATCCGATTTTTCCCAAGGCTCAGACCATTTTTCCTGTGTTCTTGGTCACCATTAGAAGGCTAGAAAAATAGGTTTGGAGGTGTTCGTGGCTTAGTTCGATCCCAGCAAAAATTCTCTTGTCGCGTGTACATTTTGAGGTAAAACTCCAAATCAATTCTATCGGTCACTATAAAATTCGTTCACTATTTTTCTCATGCTTCTCATATCATATACGATCTGTGAAAATTGGCTTTAAGGTAGTAGAGTGCTGTGGTGGTCGTGGGAGAATTCCTTTGTCGATTCATCCATTCGAGTGACACAAATTCGTACGCCTATCTATCCACGTCCTAAATTCGAATTGGTATTTTTCTCAGGTCTCTTGCATCATATAAGCTTCATAAAAAATGTTTAAATCATCCCATGCATGATCTACGAATTAATTGTGAATTAAGTCTTAAAATCGTGTATAAAACCTAAATAATTGTATCCGAATTTTTGAGGCTTGATATCTATTTTATTTGGACTCCATATAATCATATTAACCTGGTAAAAATGATATGTCGAATTGTCTAGGCCTAAAATAATTATTTTGGATTTAATTGTATTATCGGTTAAAAGAAAAGAAAAGAAATAAAATGTAAAACGATTTAGGGTTATACTTTTAGGGCTGTTCTTGAGTGATTAAATGATGATTAATGATGATGTTATGATTGATGAATGATTGGTATATTTAGGGTTAGGGTTTTGTTAAATAAAATGTTATGCGCTTGGTGTTTAAATATTTAGGGGGTGTTTTGTAACTTTTAAAACTCAAGGGCTATTTTTAGAACTTAATTTGGACTGCATATTATTCGAATAAAATATATGTTGGGGGTGTCATGTGTAATTTTTATATTTAAAAGGATTAAAATGTTTATTTTAATAAAGTATAATTCGAATTGTAAATAATTAAAATGAAGGGACTAAATATGTAATTTCTGGAAACTTGGGGTTGATTTGAGTAATAAACTATATTCATGGGGTTATGTGTCATTTTGGTAATTTAATGGTTTAATATGTAATTATTGATAATTAAATGTTGAAAATGTAAATTAAGGGTTAAATATGTAACTTTGATAACTTGAGGGACTTGATGTGTAAATTATGAAAACTTAAGGGTAGATTCGTACAATATGATAAAATAAGTGATCATGGTGTAATTTTGATAAACTAAGGGTCTAATGTGTAATTATGGATATTATAAGGTTTAAAATGTAAATTATATAACTTAAGGGTGTAAAGTGTAAAATTGGGAAACTTCAGGGGCTGAATTTGTTAACTTGATAAATATGGATTCAAAACAGATTACTTGGGATATTTTCATATTTGAACTTTAACTTTGATATAATTACACTTAAAACCCTAATCTATGTAAAGTTGGCATAATTAATCCTAAACCTTTATGACTTGTTAAAATACGCCCTAAAACCATAATATGTTTTGATAATTGACTTAACCTAATTGAGAATATGGAAATCTTACTAATTATGGAAACTTTCTAATTATGGGAACTTTCTAAAAATAGAAACTTACTAAATATGGAAACTTGCTAAAAATGGAAAGTTACTTAAAATGGAAAGGTTTGTAATTCTTTTCTAACCCTCTAGGTGTGAAGAAGGAGAGGACCTGATCTCTTCATCTTATTCATTCTGGTTGTGTTTGCTTTTGGAATAAGGTACAGATATTCTGCCCTTTTTAATAAGGTGCCTTCAGTCTCTTGAACACTGATTTGATTTGACCTTGACCTTTGCTATGAACCTTTGACATTTGAACCTTTGGCATTTGAACCTTTGACATATGAACCTTTGATATGAACCTTGAGATTTGGACTATGACTATATGAACCTTTGCTTTAATATGAACCTTTGATATTTGAATCTTTGACCTTTGACCCCAGTTTGATACTACGAGCCAAATTTGTTTCCTAGCCATGAAGGTAACATGGCCATGTCATTGATGCACCAGTGGCATGACTCTAGTGTACTCGAGTGATGTTGTACACCGTCCCCATTTTGATTTGATATGAGCTCACTATGATTTGTTATGGCCAATATGATTTGTTTGGGGGGCGTATGGATGCATCCTAGATTTGATTTGTATGTGATTTGATATATTTGTATTTGGTGACTGATGATGGGTGCAATCCACGTCTTTCACATATTTGGGAGCTGATCACTCCACTTTGATACATGAGGACACCCCTCATATTATCTGGTTACTATAGAGGCATCCCCTCTGGATTTCTACAGGATTTGGATATTTGATTTGTTTGGGCTCGTGGTGGATTACTGTCCTAACCTTTACTCTTGTACCTTATTTATATCTCTTTCATTATGTTTCTTTTGTTCGTTTCCGTTTATTATATATATCTGTTCACTGGGCTTTTAAGCTCAGCCGCGTTTCTTTTCCCGCGGCAGGTATCTAAGCTAGGAGCTTTTGGATTATGCTTTGGATGGGATGAGAGTTAGATGGAGCTTTGACCTTAGATGACCACCTTTATCTTATGACTTTGTTTTGGGACATGATTTTCCTTTGTATTCGTATTTTGGATGTTTCTTTATCTTTCGAACTTATGTATTATTCAAGTCGTGTTGACTTGACTTTCTCTTATGTATTTATTAAGACTTCCCCTGTGTGTTTATGTATGCTTTGATTTGTCGCCATAATGTGATACTTCTACCCTTGTCGGGTTGGGGTGTTAGTGTGAAGCATGAATACACGGTATCAAGATGAAAGGTAAGAGTACATGGTATTATAAGGAAAGGTAAAAGGGTACATGGTAAAGGAAGTCAGAAATCCACTACGAGCCCATAACATAACATGAATCATAATCATAATCATAATCGTAAACATGCAGAGGGGAGACCTCTTAGTATCCTGTGAATATGAGAGGTGTCCTCAATCATGGGTATCCTGTAAATATGAGGGGTGTCCTCAATCATG
This sequence comes from Artemisia tridentata subsp. tridentata, assembly GCA_021014915.2. Taxonomy (NCBI): domain Eukaryota; kingdom Viridiplantae; phylum Streptophyta; class Magnoliopsida; order Asterales; family Asteraceae; genus Artemisia; species Artemisia tridentata. The sequence goes on from CP139508.1 coordinate 41,087,005, forward strand.
GGTTGGAGTAGCTAGCTCCCGGAGTGTGAAAGATGTGTATCGCACACACCATCAGTCACCATGAATAACATAACATAACATGAACATGAACAAATCTAGGATGCATCCATACGCCCCCGGTGGCCATAATCTGCCTCTACATAAACATGAATCATAAACATAAATGTGCAGGGACGGGACAGGTCATCACTCTCCTGCCCTAGAGTCATGTCATCGGTGCATCGACTGACATGGACATGAAACCCTCATGCCTAGTGAGTGGCTCATAGTATCAAACTGAGGGTCAAGGTCAAGTATCGTGAATCATGTATTTAGTTTACTTGCATAAGTCAATGTCTTGTTTCATAAGTTCATAATCATAGGTTCATAATCATGGTTCATAAGCAAGGTTCATAAGCAAATGTTCATAAGCAAAGGTTCATAAGCAAAGGTTCATGGTCAAGGGTTCATAATTAAAGGTTCATGAATGAAAGGTTCATAATCATAAAAGGTTCAATATCATGATGGTTCAAAAGATCGGAGTTCATGAATGAAGGGAACATAGCAATGGTATAGGGAACCCTAATACGAATCATAATCAGAGAATGAAGGCCTCTTATCAAAGAAGCAGAATATCTGTACCTTATTGCTTGACAAGGATCACACTGAATAAGATGACAAAGGCACAGGACTACTCCCTCTTCACACCTAGAGGAGTAAAGACATGATTACTAAAGATCCCATTTCCATATTAAGCAACTTTCTATTTTTAGCAGGTTTCCATTTTTAGAAAGTTTCCTTATTTAGTAAGTTTCCAAAATTAGCAGATTTCTATAATGAATGAGATTTAAGTATTATGATTTAGTTAAGTCATTAATTTAGTATCATTATGGAATTAGGGTTGACTTTAGTAAGTTATAAAAGTTTAGGGTTAAATATGACAAGTTTACAAAGTTTAGGGTTTTAATTGTAAATATATCAATTTAAAGGTCTAGAATGAAAATATCATAAGTTATTCATTTAAATACTTCATTTATTCAGAATTATTCTTTTGGTCCAATAGATTCCATATTTTACACTTTACACCCTTTAAACGATTAGGGCTAGGGTAGAAAAATTTCGTCCTCGAAATTTGCAAAGAAGTAGAAGAAAATGGAACGAATTCAAAATGAAGACATACCAGATCAGAATACAAAATGAGGATAACTAGCACGAATAGACTCCTCGGTCTCCCAGGTAGCTTCCCGCTCTGGGTGGTTCCGCCAAAGAATCTTAACGAACGGAATGACTTTACGCCTCATAACTCGCTCTTGGCGATCCAGAACCGCTTCCGGCTCCTCCGGAAGAGACATATCCGGCTAAATCTGATCGAGAGGATAAGATACCACATGAAGAGGCTGATAGTTGTATCCCCGTAGAAGAGATACATGGAATACATCATGCACATGCGAAAGCTGGGGAGGTAGAGCTAAACGGTAGGAAACCTCTCCAATACGTTCCAAGATCTCGAATGGTCCGATGAATCGAGGACTCAGCTTGCCCTTGATTCCAAAGCGTTTAACTCCTCGAAACGGTGAAACCTTAAGGAAAACCCGATCGCCAACCTGAAACTCCAAATCACGACGGTGTTTATCCGCATAACTTTTCTGACGAGCCCTAGCTTCCTTCAACTTCTCCCTAGCAACATCTACTTTCTCATTCGTAATCTGAACCAACTCCGGACCCTCAATAGCACGCTCTCCCACTTCGTTCCAACAGACGGGTGCTCTACATTTCCGTCCATACAACATCTCGAAAGGAGCCATCCGAATACTAGCATGCCAGCTGTTGTTATAAGCGAACTCTACTAAACAAAGATACTCGTCCCAATTACCCGTCCACTCTAACGCACATGCCCTCAGCATGTCCTCCAATGTCTGGATGGTTCGCTCTGACTGACCATCTGTTTGAGGGTGGAAGGCCGTACTGAACTTGAGTCGTGCACCCCAAGCCTTATGTAGCCCTTTCCAGAATCGTGAAGTAAACCGTGGATCCCTATCCGAAATAATCGCCGTAGGCATACCGTGAAGTCTAACGATTTCCTGCTCAAAAATCTCTGCCAATCTAGGAACCCGATAATCCATACGAATCGGTAGAAAATGAGCTGACTTGGTTAGTCGATCGACGACCACCCAAATCGCATCATGTTTCTTTCTGGTAAGTGGCAAACCCGATACGAAATCCATAGAAATTTCCTCCCACTTCCAGGTCGGAATATCTAACGGCTGCAATAATCCACTAGCTCTCTGGTGCTCGATCTTGACCTGCTGACAAGTCAAACACCTAGCTACATAAGACGCCACATCATGTTTCATGCCGCTCCACCAAAAGTGCTGCTTCAGATCTCGGTACATTTTAGTGGAACCCGGATGTATAGTAAAGGGAGAACTATGCGCCTCTGACAAAACAGCCTCTCGCAAATCAGGATCGTTAGGAACACACAGACGATCCTCGAACCATACCACACCAAACTCATCAACCCGAAACTCAGATTGCTTTCCATCTTCCACATTCTGCATAATAGCCCAGAGTTCACCGTCATCTTTCTGGGCTTCTTTAATCCGCAGGATGAGGTTGGACTCAACCTTTAGACTAGCCCAGTAACCGTCACAACCACGAACACAAAGCTCCACATCAAGAATCTCTAAATCATTTAGAATCCGAGGCTCAAAATTTAGACTAGCGACCATACCCGACTTCCGGCTAAGAGCGTCGGCAACAACATTTGCCTTGCCGGGATGATACTGGATGTGGGTGTCGTAATCTTTCAGGAGCTCCAACCATCTCCTCTGTCTCATATTTAGCTCCTTCTGTGAGAAAATATATTTAAGGCTTTTGTGGTCGGTGAAAATGTCACAAGACTCGCCGTAGAGATAATGCCGCCATATTTTAAGAGCGAAAACCACTGCAGCCAATTCCAAATCGTGCGTCGGATAATTTTCTTCATACGGCTTCAGTTGCCTCGAAGCATAGGCGATGACTTTCCCGTGCTGCATTAAAACGCAACCCAAACCCTTTTTTGATGCATCACTATAAATCTGGAAACCACCCGAACCAGACGGAAGAGTCAGAATAGGTGCCGATACTAATCTCTGCTTAAGCTCCTCAAAACTGTTCTCCCTCTCCTCAGTCCATACAAATTTCTCCCCTTTTCTCATCAACTGCGTCAACGGTAAAGCTAGCCGCGAGAAACCCTCAACGAAACGACGATAATAACCAGCGAGTCCCAGAAAACTTCTCACCTCAGTCACATTTGTAGGTCTAGGCCATTTAGTGATAGCCTCGACCTTCGCTGGGTCCATAGTGATACCCTCCGCAGAAACAATGTGACCCAGAAAAGCGACTTGACTCAACCAGAATTCACACTTAGAAAACTTCGCGTACAACTTCTTCTGTCTAAGAATCTCCAACACAGTCCGAAGATGCTGCTCGTGCTCCTCTTTAGATTTCGAATAGACAAGAATATCATCTATGAAGACAATGACAAATTTATCGAGAAACTCATGGAAAACCCGGTTCATAAGGTCCATAAAAACGGCCGGAGCATTGGTCAAGCCGAAAGGCATAACCAGGAATTCGTAATGACCATAGCGGGTGCGAAATGCAGTCTTGGGAACATCCTGTTCCCTCACACGAAGCTGATGGTAACCCGATCTCAAATCAATCTTAGAGAAATGTTTTGCTCCTTGCAATTGGTCAAACAAATCGTCGATGCGCGGAAGGGGATAGCGGTTACGGATAGTAATGCGGTTGAGCTCCCGGTAATCAATACAAAGGCGCATACTACCATCCTTCTTTTTCACAAATAGTACAGGAGCGCCCCAGGGAGAAACACTCGGACGAATAAAACCGTTCTCCAATAACTCCTCTAACTGTACTTTCAATTCTTTGAGTTCAACGGGAGCCATTCGGTACGGGGCCTTAGAGATAGGCTCAGCACCGGGAACTAGATCAATACCGAATTCAACTTCTCTGGTGGGAGGGAGACCAGGAAGTTCTTCGGGAAAGACATCAGCGAACTCCCGAACAATGGGAACACTACTAACATCAGATCCCTGAGAAGACATATCTTTAACAGAGGCCAAAAACCCTTGGCAACCATGAGAGATAAGAGTCCGCGCTTTCATAGCAGAAATAAGTTTAACGGATTTCAAAGGCTGAGAACCGTGATAAACAAAATCCGGATGATGGATATCACCAAAGCTTACACTTCTGGCATGACAGTCGATGGTGGCCTTATGAGAAGACAACCAGTCCATACCCAAAATTATATCAAAATCAATCATATCAAGGGGAAACAAATTAGCCGGACGAACACAATCATCAAATCTTAGCAGACAATTCACATATTCACAATCGATGGTGACTTGGGTTTTCATAGGAGTAGAGATAGATATAAGATTATTCAATGGTGTTGGAGTTACTTTTATTTTCTTGGCAAGCGTATTAGATATTATAGAATGTGTAGCACCGGTGTCAAATAAAGCAAAAACAATACGATCTCCAATATAAAGATAACCGGTAATGGTACCTGACGTGCCTGCCGCCTGATCACGTGTGAGAGAATAAACCCGACCAGAAGTAGGAGCTGGCCTACCCGAACCTGATGGAACAACCTGCTTTCCCTGTGGGCAGTCCTTCACCTTATGAGAAAGTGACCCGCATGTGAAGCAACCACCAGTAACCCTGTGACATGGCCCCGGATGAGGCTTTCCACATGTGAAGCAAAGAGGCGGAGGAGGTAATACTTCACTAGTCCTCCTCTGTCCAGAAGCACCTGACTGATAACCCGACTGAGCACCCCGAGTAGTCTGATCATGATACTGACGTGGGTTGTTGTTGTTGTTGTTGTACCCACTCCTCCCAGAAGCCTGCCGATCATAACCCCGAGAATCCTGTCGCCTCTGACTGTAGTCCCGGTCCTGGCGACCACGCTGATCATACCTATGGTCCTGTCGACCTCTCTGCTCGGATGCCTGGTCCTGCCGACCTCTGAAATCCTGACCCTGTCCCTGCTGACTCTGTCCTCTGAAATGCACCCGGTTACCATCCCTATCACGCTTATTAAAACCACTACCATCACTATGCAACATCTCGATGTTGCGAGCGTCGTTCGCAACCGCCGCCACATCATCATAATGCGTATTCACGATACGGTCCAATATCCATTTCTTTAACGCCCACTTAAACGTCTTAGCCTGACGGTAAGCATCTCCCGTAACCTCTGGCCCAACGAAACTGGCCAGCCTCATAAATCGCTGCATAAACTCCACAGTCGTCTCTCGGTCCCCCTGACGGATGTTCCCATACTCCCGCTCATATCGCTGCTGTTCCGCCACTGGAATGTACTGCTTATAAAAGATACCCATGAAATCCTCCCAAGTACAAGTCTCCTCAAAACCCTGCTCCTGAGCCTGAGCATAAGCTGTCCACCAGCTCTGTGCATCGCCTTCAAACTTAAATGCAGCCAATCTCGTCTTAAACTCATCTGGACAACCCAAAACCTTAAACATCTTTTCCATGTGGATAATCCAGTCTTTCGCCTCAGTGGGGACGGCAGCTGACCGGAAAGAGAGGGGTTTGAGCTTGTTAAACCTCTCAATCCAAACATGGATACCAACTGGTGGAGCACCTCCACCACCACCACTTGGACCTGAACCTGCACCACCACCTCCGGAAGAACCTGCCCCATTCTGAATATTGTTGGTGACCTGAGTCACCAAGTTAGGGAGAGCGTTGGCCAAAGCTTCTGCTATCATGGCCTTAAAATCAGGGGTCCCTCCATTATATTCCTGATGTCGAGTATTCACCATCTGAATGATTTCGAAAACGATTAGCAATAATATAAGAGACAAAGCACGAAATGGAAGACGAAACAGAACCTATGACTACCCAAAACCTCACCAGTCAAAACTTAAGCCTTAAGGGTCAAATCCTAGGGTCCATAAGACTCACAGGCCATGACTTATGTACTACAGGTCGCAACCTGGGCTCTGATACCATAATTGTAACACCCCAACCCGACAAGGGTAGAAGTATCACATTATGGCGACAAATCAAAGCATACATAAACACACAGCGGAAGTCTTAATAAATACATAAGAGAAAGTCAAGTCAACACGACTTGAATAATACATAAGTTCGAAAGATAAAGAAACATCCAAAATACGAATACAAAGGAAAATCATGTCCCAAAACAAATTCATAAGATAAAGGTGGTCATCTAAGGTCAAAGCTCCATCTAACTCTCATCCCATCCAAAGCATAATCCAAAAGCTCCTAGCTTAGATACCTGCCGCGGGAAAAGAAACGCGGCTGAGCTTAAAAGCCCAGTGAACAGATATATATAATAAACGGAAACGAACAAAAGAAACATAATGAAAGAGATATAAATAAGGTACAAGAGTAAAGGTTAGGACAGTAATCCACCACGAGCCCAAACAAATCAAATATCCAAATCCTGTAGAAATCCAGAGGGGATGCCTCTATAGTAACCAGATAATATGAGGGGTGTCCTCATGTATCAAAGTGGAGTGATCAGCTCCCAAATATGTGAAAGACGTGGATTGCACCCATCATCAGTCACCAAATACAAATATATCAAATCACATACAAATCAAATCTAGGATGCATCCATACGCCCCCCAAACAAATCATATTGGCCATAACAAATCATAGTGAGCTCATATCAAATCAAAATGGGGACGGTGTACAACATCACTCGAGTACACTAGAGTCATGCCACTGGTGCATCAATGACATGGCCATGTTACCTTCATGGCTAGGAAACAAATTTGGCTCGTAGTATCAAACTGGGGTCAAAGGTCAAAGGTTCAAATATCAAAGGTTCATATTAAAGCAAAGGTTCATATAGTCATAGTCCAAATCTCAAGGTTCATATCAAAGGTTCATATGTCAAAGGTTCAAATGCCAAAGGTTCAAATGTCAAAGGTTCATAGCAAAGGTCAAGGTCAAATCAAATCAGTGTTCAAGAGACTGAAGGCACCTTATTAAAAAGGGCAGAATATCTGTACCTTATTCCAAAAGCAAACACAACCAGAATGAATAAGATGAAGAGATCAGGTCCTCTCCTTCTTCACACCTAGAGGGGTAGAAAAGAATTACAAACCTTTCCATTTTAAGTAACTTTCCATTTTTAGCAAGTTTCCATATTTAGTAAGTTTCTATTTTTAGAAAGTTCCCATAATTAGAAAGTTTCCATAATTAGTAAGATTTCCATATTCTCAATTAGGTTAAGTCAATTATCAAAACATATTATGGTTTTAGGGCGTATTTTAACAAGTCATAAAGGTCTAGGATTAATTATGCCAACTTTACATAGATTAGGGTTTTAAGTGTAATTATATCAAAGTTAAAGTTCAAATATGAAAATATCCCAAGTAATCTGTTTTGAGTCCATATTTATCAAGTTAACAAATTCAACCCCTGAAGTTTCCCAATTTTACACTTTACACCCTTAAGTTATATAATTTACATTTTAAACCTTATAATATCCATAATTACACATTAGACCCTTAGTTTATCAAAATTACACCATGATCACTTATTTTATCATATTATATGAATCTACCCTTAAGTTTTCATAATTTACACATCAAGTCCCTCAAGTTATCAAAGTTACATATTTAACCCTTAATTTACATTTTCAACATTTAATTATCAATAATTACATATTAAACCATTAAATTACCAAAATGACACATAACCCCATGAATATAGTTTATTACTCAAATCAACCCCAAGTTTCCAGAAATTACATATTTAGTCCCTTCATTTTAATTATTTACAATTCGAATTATACTTTATTAAAATAAACATTTTAATCCTTTTAAATATAAAAATTACACATGACACCCCCAACATATTATTTTATTCGAATAATATGCAGTCCAAATTAAGTTCTAAAAATAGCCCTTGAGTTTTAAAAGTTACAAAACACCCCCTAAATATTTAAACACCAAGCGCATAACATTTTATTTAACAAAACCCTAACCCTAAATATACCAATCATTCATCAATCATAACATCATCATTAATCATCATTTAATCACTCAAGAACAGCCCTAAAAGTATAACCCTAAATCGTTTTACATTTTATTTCTTTTCTTTCTTTTCTTTTCTTTTAACCGATAATACAATTAAATCCAAAATAATTATTTTAGGCCTAGAAAATTCGACATATCATTTTTACCAGGTTAATATGATTATATGGAGTCCAAATAAAATAGATATCAAGCCTCAAAAATTCGGATACAATTATTTAGGTTTTATACACGATTTTAAGACTTAATTCACAATTAATTCGTAGATCATGCATGGGATGATTTTAACATTTTTCATGAAGCTTATATGATGCAAGAGACCTGAGAAAAATACCAATTCGAATTTAGGACGTGGAGAGATAGGCGTACGAATTTGTGTCACTCGAATGGATGAATCGACAAAGGAATTCTCCCACGACCACCACAGCACTCTACTACCTTAAAGCCAATTTTCAAAGATCGTATATGATATGAGAAGCATGAGAAAAATAGTGAACGAATTTTATAGTGACCGATAGAATTGATTTGGAGTTTTACCTCAAAATGTACACGCGACAAGAGAATTTTTGCTGGGATCGAACTAAGCCACGAACACCTCCAAACCTATTTTTCTAGCCTTCTAATGGTGACCAAGAACACAGGAAAAATGGTCTGAGCCTTGGGAAAAAATCGGATGTGAGGGTGACGAATTATTTGTGTGTTTAGGGTTTTGATAGCTTCGGTTTGTTGTTTTGGAGAGAATCAAAGGATGAGGGTTGAATATAATGAGTGATTGCCGTGAGAAGGGGGGGGGGGGGAATGGCTACAAGATCGGAACTAAATCAAGACCCATTCAAATTAGTTTGATTTTCTCCAATTTACCAAATTTATATCTCTTTAATGATTTTAAAGGATTTTTATTTGTTTTACAAAAATAATATTCGGCTAGTTAAAGTGTTTAAGGGTCCAATTAATGTTTTTAATGTGTCATATGTGTCTTAATATCATATTGTTTCATATGTTATTTGTTTACAAAAATTTGGGATCAAAATGATACATTATAAGCTTATTTATCAAAGTTTTAGATTGTAAGGGCATTTTGGTCTTTTCACATGTTTTAGAATTTCTGGGTTTTACACAAAGATTTGATGAATCGTTTAGTGACGCGTGGGATCGTTTCAAAGAATTGCTTCGTAAATGTCCTCATCATGGTTTCACCGAGTTGATGCAAATCGACACTTTCTATAATGGTGTGAGCCAATCAGACCAAGATTCTCTCAATGCCTCCTCTGGAGGCAACTTTTTGAGCAAAACTGTCAAAGAAGCTTTAGCGATTATTGAAAATAAGTCTAAGGTCCGTACTGCACGAACAAAGCCATATCATTCTCAGGCTAGTGCCGGTCCTTCTACTTCATCTCCCGTGAGTACTTCTAGCACCGATGCTAAGATTGACAAACTCACGGACGCTATTCAAGCTTTGGTTCTCTCAAGCCAAAAGAAAGTCACTTTCACACAAAATCCTTCACATGCTGAAGTGAAGAAAGTGGAAGTCTGTGTTACTTGTGGTGGCCCTCACGCATACTACGACTGTACTGCCACCGATGGTAGTCCTTTTGAAGTTAATGCTATAGCCGGTACTTCAAATCAGGGAGGTAATCAATACCGTCCTCAAATAGAACCAAATTACCGAGCTAGTAGTTACCAAGGACCACCCGGTTTCAATCAGAACCAGAATTTGCAAAACCGAAACCAAAACCAACCTCGAATGAACCAAGGTTATCAAAACCAAGGGAATTTCAATTCTGGACATAATCAAGGTTTCCAACACCAAGGAAACTTTAACCGAAACAATTACAACCAGGGAAATCATTTTCAGGGAAATGGTAATCCAAATCAAGGGAATTTTCAACATCAAGGTTATAATCAAAATAACCGAATGCAAAATTTCCCTAATCAACATCAAGCCATTCCAGCCCCACAACCATCATCTGATGAGTTATTGAGGCAGTTCATGAAAGCTCAAGAGGACACAAACAGGTTGTTGGTCAGCCAGATCTCTGAGATTAAAAAATCTTTAAATGATCAACCTTCGGGCTCAGGAAAACTTTCGAGCAACACGATCGCTAACCCGAAGGGCGATGTTAAGGCGATCACAACCCGAAGTGGTGTTTCATATGAGGGGCCCACTATTTCCACTACCACTTCTTCTTCTTCCCCCAAGGTAGTGGGAAGTGAGCCTGAGGTGACTAAGGACCAGGTACTTCCTACTAATAACGGAGGTACCAACAACGTCCAACCTCAAGTTGTCCCGAAACCCAAGACTAAACATCAAGTTGTCTTTGAACATCCTGAAACCCCGGTTGAAAACCCTAAATCCAAACCTTCTATTCCCTACCCATCACGTTTAAATGAGCAAAAGCTCCGCGAAAAAGCTAGTCAACAAATGGATAAATTCTTCCAAATTTTTCAAGAATTACACTTTGACATAAGCTTTGCGGATGCTATCATTCTGATGCCTAAGTTTGCATCCACAATCAAACACTTGTTAAGCAACAAGGAAAAACTGTTTGAAATGGCAAAGACTCCATTAAATGAGAACTGCTCAGCAGTTATCTTGAAAAAGCTTCCCGAGAAGCTTGGAGATCCTGGAAGATTTCTACTACCTTGTGTCTTTCCAGGAATGGTTGAATGCTATGCCTTGGCCGATCTTGGTGCAAGCATCAACCTGATGCCTAAATCAGTATGGAAGAAACTTTCTCTTCCTGAACTTACTCCTACCTGCATGACTCTTGAGCTTGCAGATCGTTCAATATCTCGTCCACTTGGCATTGCTGAGGACGTATTTGTGAAAGTAGGAAAGTTCCATTTTCCAGCTGACTTTGTGGTTGTCGATTTCGATGCTGATCCTAGGGTTCCTCTCATTCTTGGAAGAGGATTCCTAAGAACGGGTCGTGCTCTCATAGATGTATTTGAGCATGAAATCACATTACGTGTGGGAACTGAAGCTGTTACCTTTAACCTCGATCAAACTTCGAGGTACTCCTCAAATTATGATTCTGAATCGGTTAACCGAATCGATGTCATTGATATTGTTTCAGAGGAGTACTCTCAAGAGTTTCTTGGTTATTCTCATAATTCTGTGAGTGGGGATACCACCACATCTTCTCTACCTGTCATTTCCGACTCTTCCCCTTCTCTCACTCCGTTTGAGGGAAGTGATTTCAATTTGGAAGAGATCGATGATTTTCTCAAGTGTGATTCATTCCTAGAGGGGATTGATAACGCTGAGATTGATCTGGAGGGAGATATTCTTCTTCTTGAGAAATTGTTGAATCAGGACAATTCTCCTCCACTCCCTCCCGTTGAACTTCATAATGAGGAAATCAAATCAGTTGAGAAAACCGATGAATTTCCTGAGGTCGAACTCAAAGACTTACCGCCTCATCTTGAGTACGCATTTTTGGAGGGTGATGATAAATTACCCGTCATTATTGCTAAAGACTTAAGTATTGAGGAAAAGACTGCTCTAATAAAGGTCTTAAAGTCACACAAGCAAGCAATTGCTTGGAAACTCTCCGACATAAAGGGTATTGACCCTGAATTTTGTACTCACAAGATTTTAATGGAGGATGACTTTAAACCAGCAGTCCAACATCAAAGAAGGGTGAATCCTAAAATCCACGATGTTATCAAACAAGAGGTCCTCAAACTTCTTGATGCAGGATTGATTTATCCCATCTCTGATAGTCCTTGGGTTAGTCCCATTCACTGTGTTCCAAAAAAAGGTGGCATAACTGTTGTCACAAATGATGAAAATGAGTTGATTCCAACTCGATTGGTTACAGGGTGGCGTGTTTGTATTGACTATCGTAAGTTAAATGATGCCACCCGTAAAGACCATTTTCCTCTACCTTTTATGGATCAGATGCTTGAGAGATTAGCAGGGAACGATTACTATTGTTTCCTTGATGGTTTCTCGGGTTACTTTCAAATTCCCATTGATCCACAAGATCAAGAAAAGACTACCTTCAAATGCCCTTATGGAACCTTTGCTTATAAACGTATGCCTTTCGGCTTATGTAATGCTCCAGGCACGTTCCAGAGGTGTATGATGGCTATATTTACCGACATGATCGGTAAAACAATGGAGGTCTTTATGGATGACTTCTCGGTCATTGGGGATTCATTCCAAGCATGTCTCTCCAATTTAGAAAACATGTTGAAAAGGTGTAAAGACACCAATCTTTGTCTAAATTGGGAGAAGAGTCATTTTATGGTCAAAGAGGGCATTGTCCTCGGCCATAAGATATCAAAGAACGGGATTGAGGTTGACAGAGCTAAAGTTGATGTCATTGGTAAATTACCTCATCCCACTACCGTCAAAGGTATTAGGAGTTTTCTGGGTCATGCCGGTTTCTATCGTAGATTCATACAAGATTTTTCTAAAATCACCCGGCCAATGACTCATCTCCTTGAAAAGGATGCTCCTTTTATCTTCTCACCTGAGTGCATCAAAGCTTTTGAAATATTAAAGAAAAAGCTTACTGAGGCACCCATTCTGGTTGCCCCCGACTGGGATTTTCCCTTTGAGCTCATGTGCGATGCAAGTGATTTTGCTATCGGTGCAGTCCTGGGGCAACGAAAAGCCAAACATTTTCAGCCTATCCACTACACAAGTAAAACCATGACTGAAGCTCAAACTCATTACACCACTACAGAAAAAGAATTATTGGCTGTGGTGTATGCCTTTGAGAAGTTTCGGCCATATTTGATCTTGACAAAATGTGTAGTGTATACGGATCACTCGGCTCTCAAATATCTCTTTGCAAAACAAGATGCAAAGCCGAGATTGCTCCGTTGGGTTCTCCTCCTGCAAGAATTTGATATCATTATACGTGATAAAAAAGGAGCTGAGAACCTAGCTGCTGATCATCTATCCCGATTAGAGAACCCACACCAAGATGTTTTCGAGAAAAAGGAAATAAATGAAACATTTCCTCTCGAGACACTCAATGCGGTTACTTTTCGTGGAGATTCTACTACCCCATGGTTTGCCGACTTTGCAAATTACCATGCGGGTAACTTCATAGTGAAAGGGATGTCGACCCAACAGAAGAATAAATTCTTCAAGGATGTTAAACATTACTTCTGGGACGACCCCTACTTATTCAAAATCTGTGCGGATCAAGTCATCCGACGGTGTGTTTACGGACAGGAAGCTATTGACATTCTCAAAGCTTGCCATGCTGGACCCACGGGGGGCCATCATAGTCCAAACTACACCGCCAAAAAGGTGTCTGATTTCGGGTTTTATTGGCCCACAATCTATAAGGATGCCCAAGAACTCATTAAAACTTGTGAAGCTTGTCAGCGTCACGGAAATATTTAACAACGAAATGAAATGCCACAAAATGCAATTCAAGTGTGTGAAATCTTTGATGTCTGGGGCATCGACTTTATGGGGCCATTTCCATCATCTCGAGGAAATAAATACATTCTCGTGGCTGTTGACTATTTGTCAAAATGGGTTGAAGCAAAAGCTTTACCCACCAATGATGCCCGAGTTGTTGTAAAATTCCTGAAAGCCCTTTTTGCCCGTTTTGGAACTCCACGTGCTATAATCAGTGATCGTGGTACGCATTTCTGTAATGACAAATTTGATAAAGTCATGCAAAAGTATGGTGTAACTCACCGACTTTCTACTGCGTATCACCCACAAACAAGTGGGCAAGTTGAAGTTTCAAATCGGGGTATCAAAAGAATTTTGGAAAGGACTGTAGGAGAAAATCGTGCATCCTGGTCGGATAAATTGGATGATGCACTATGGGCCTTTCGTACAGCTTACAAAACACCCATCGGGTGTACACCTTACAAGCTTGTGTACGGAAAGGCATGTCATCTTCCGATCGAATTAGAGCACAAAGCCTACTGGGCCTTGAAACATGCTAACTTTGACCTTCAAACTGCGGGTGATCACCGTAAAGTTCAAATGAATGAATTAAATGAACTACGTGATCAAGCATACGAGAACTCTTTGATTTATAAAGAAAAGACAAAGAAGATTCATGACTCAAAAATCAAGAACCGCGTTTTTAACGTTGGTGATCGAGTCCTTCTTTTCAATTCTAGATTGAAGATTTTCTCGGGAAAACTCAAATCCCGTTGGTCTGGTCCATTCACTGTTACAAAAGTTTATCCATATGGTACCGTTGAGTTATCTCAAAATGACGGACCAAATTTCAAAGTGAATGGTCATCGGTTAAAACACTACTTTGGAGAGGACATACCATTCATGGTTGTCCCGGATCTTCAAACTTTCCCCATGAACCAATAAATGCGGGGATCGAGTCTAGCTAGTGACTCGGTGATCAAAAACATTAGCCCACCATATGGGTTTTCACCCATATTTCTGACTTCTTTCTATTTTCTACCACCTAAGTGTGGGGGAGATGCCCCACAGGTTGTATATATGTAAATATATGCACACAAAAAAAAGGTTGTGTGTATATAAAATAATGGCTATTCAGTATTTCCCTTTCACGTTCTAAGTGTTGGTTTAACAGCCGGTTCTTTGAATATTGAGGGCAATATTCAGTTCTAAGTGTGGGGGGGAAATTCTGGCGAATTTTATCAAATGTATCATCTAGCACCCCCATTTTTAGCCAAAATTTTAAAAAAAATTTTCTCACTTAGAACTCAATAAATGGTTATCAGTCCGCCATGTCTAACACACATAAGGATTGGCTAATCCTGGAGCAAACGGCTCTGGGTAAAGATATATCAAATCCGTTTATGGCTTGCAATTTGCCAAAAATTGTATGGTTCTCGACTCACCATATCTTTAATTAGTGAAGAGTTGGCTAGCCCGCAAGGTTATGGCTTGTGGTAAAGGCTTTGGAATACCATAATTGGTAATCAGCTCACCAAAGATAATATTGATAAATTATCTAAGAGTTGGCTAGTCCAGAAGCAAACGGCTTCTGGTAAAGACAAATCAAAACCGTTTACAGCTGGTGATTTGCTCAAAATCACATGGTTATCAGTGTACCATAGTTCTTACTTGAACTGAAACATTTGGCTACTCCAGAGGTGATGGCTTCTGGTAAAGAGATACATCCATTAAATTTTCAAAAATATTGCTAGGGACTAGCAATAGTTTAGTGTGGGGGATTGATGAGTATGCAAATACTCATCATTTCTTTCACATTTAAGCTACAGAAACAGTCAAAAACACTTTAAAAAGTCTAAAAATGTATAAAAATATCATCTGACTGTGTTTTTATAAGTTTCAGGGAAAAACAAACAATAAATGGCATAATTTGCATTTTAGTCCCTGAACTTTCATAATTTGGCAAATCTAGTCCCTAGAATCTAAAAAAGTGGAATTTTATCATTCAAGGTCCCTAAAATAATCTTAATTGTCAAATTTGGTCCTTGAATGATTCTTTGGGCAAATTACAGAAAAGGTCCCTAAACTTTTGAAAAATGTCATATTTGGTCCCCGGGTATTCTAAATTAGAGAAAATGCATTTATGGTCCTTGGGTTATTATAATATGGCAAGATTGGTTCCTTGTGATACTTTGGTAAAGTTACAACTTCAGTCCCTCAAAATCCAAAAATTACAAAATGGTCCTTGTGCTTATTTCTTAAAAACCAAATCCGGATCCAATATTAAACTAAACCCAACACCCTATTAAACTAAACCCAACCCAAAACACAACCAACCCAGCCCAACCATCAAAACCTTTAACCCGGCCCAACCCCAACTTAAATAACTAAAACCAGGTTTGACCCTGGTCAAACCCATCTTCCCTTTCACACTCACCCCGCCAAAACCACCATACCTGAAACCAGGTGGTTTTTGGCCACCTTTCACCTCCACCTCATCACCCCAGTCACTAATCTCTCCCCTCCACCTCCACATATCTCCAAAATTCCTTAATTGAAATAACCTGCTCAAGCTACTTGTGTACGTTTTGGCGCCAAAAATGCCAAATGGACGATTGTGATGAAATTGGCTTAATCAAAGGTCAAAATGTGGTAGGAAGTACTCAGAGATGTCGACAAAGAGATAAAAGACTATAAAGAAAAGAGGAGAGGCAATGTAATAGATTATCTAGTGTAATTTTATTTAATTTAGGTCGTTTTTAATATTTTTTTAAATTCAGTGTTAAGTTAAGCTTTCAATCACTTTTATTAGTGTTATCAGTATGTACTGAATCTCTTGTAACTTTCAATTTCAGTGTAACAATCAAATTCAGTTTATGTAAATTTCATGTTCAAAAATCTCATATAGTGTGAATGTTGTTCTTAGCAATGTTATTGGACTCATAAGCCCACATAAGCTCCTATATAGCTTATAAAAGCTATTAGTAATCCTCACAATCAGTTAGTACTAAAAAAATCAAAAATACAAAAAAAGGTCAACAAAAGTCAAAAATCAGAAATCTATTGAAGATGATGTTCATGGCTGGAGCAGGGTGAATTTTGGATTGCCTTGGGTTAGTGGCCTTGTGGAAGGCCCATAGGTGTGATCTAAGGTCCTTGTTCTTGGTTTTTAGCTGGAAGCAATTTGTAAGCTCAAATCTCTTCATTATTGCATATTACTGTGTAAGCTAGTTTAGTACTTAAATCTTTGTGATTTCAAGTCTCTGTAGTGTTGTTCAGTTATAATATAGCTTAAAATTAGGTACTTGTTCTTTGATATTACTTGTTGATAAAATCTCATTATAACAGTCAACATAGCAAATTGGTCATTTCTGAGGTTCATGCTTAAATTGTTGTTGTTTTATGCTTAAATGGTCTTATGAAATGATAACATAGTCTCTGAAATCAGTATTGTGGTTTAAATCATCAAGTTGCTTTGAAAATCTTGTAAAACTGTGTTGATCAGTGGTGTTTGGATTTGCTGAATCAGTGGCATTATAGTGCATGTTTGTTGTTATTTGTTGTTGTTTGTTGTTTCATTAGTTCTACCTAGCTCAATTCTATACTAAAAATCAGTGCTTATTAGATAAAAAGTCAAAATCAGTTGTATTTCAATCTTTCTGCATAAAAAGTAGTGTATCAGTTAGAATAATCTCACATTTAGTTGCATAAGTTTGTTATCTAGCTTAATTTCATGTTTCTATAGCATAACATTACATAATCAGTGAGTAGAATAGAATCAAAATTCATCTAAGTCAAATATTTGGTTTTTCTGCATAAGTCAAATCTCCCCTGTGCACCCAGAAAAATCAGACTTTCATAAGCTTGCATAAGCTTCAATACTTGGACTTAGCTTGTGATAATTGGTTCTTTGTGAAGCTTAGCAACCCATCTTCAAGTTCCAGCAATAATCTTTCCATTTCTAGCTTATTTGATAGGGCTGCAATCAGTTTCTATTTTGTCCCATTTTAATCAGTGTATACTGATCAGCATTTGACCCACTTTCATAAGCTAATCATGAGCTCTCTAGTGGACCCCACAGTGAGAGCTTTAGCTTTTTGAACACCCCACCAGCCCATCTACATACCTCAGTGCTTATTTTAGGCTTAGGAGCTTTTGCCCCTAGCTTAATTTGCTTTCAAAAATCAGTGCAGGTCTGAGTGTTTAACTGACTGGAATTTGGATTGCTTATTGGCTTAATCTGAGCTTATCAGTGAATCCCTTTGTCCCTCTTTGCTGATTTCAAGTTTATTTAACTTATTTGCACCTTATTTTCCCTTTGTTTCAAGCTTGTAGCTTATTTTGAGCTTAATTCCTATTTTTAGTTCATAAGCTCAACTGTTTAGCTCATTAAGTTGCATACTGCTTATTTTTAAGTTTTAAAATTTTTGTCTTCATTAAAGTTGTTCAATTTCAGTAGTGTAACAAGTTTGTAGTTTAAAGTTTTAGATAAAAACCACTTTTTAGAAAGTGATAGCTTCTATTTAAGAAGCTTGAGCTTTTTAGCTTATTTTTCTGCTTTTTACTTAAGCACTTTCTGATTTTATATTTTTCATAAGTTTCTGTCACCATAGGATAATTATAGAAAAAGTTTCATAATTTTCTGAGTTTGTTTAGTATTTATTAGAATTTAAAATAGTTAAAAAATATTTAAAATAGTAATTAAATCATAATAAATAGAATATTAATCAGAAAAATATAAATCCAATTTTCATAATTTTCTTTTGTCATTTTTAATCTAGGAAAAATATAATTTTATTTTTAGTCCTTAATAAAATCAAAAATAGAAGTATAGTGATAGCTTCTATTTAATAGAATTTATCTTTTTAAATTTTTAATTAAGTATTTTTCAATTTTATAATTTTCTTATCTTCTTGTCACTTTAAAGTATTTATAGAAAAAATTTCAGATTTTTCTTTGATCTTTTAGTATTTATTAGAATTTTAATTAGTTTAAATAATTATTAAATAGTTTTTAATTAATAATAATTAATTAATAAGTAAAATAAATAATTTTCTTTTTCTAATAATTTTCTTTTATTATTAGGATTGTAAAAATTTAATTTTCATATTCGTAGGCTTTTTATTTCTTAAAACTCACTTTTTATTTCGTACGTTTACGTTTATTTAAATTTAAACGTACACGTTTTAGGTTTTTATACGTTTCTAGTTAACTTGTTTTCACGTTCTTGTTTATATAGCTTGTTTAAAGCTATTTTTTTATCTCCTTAGTATAATCAAAACCATAATCCCTTTTTTGTTCAATAACACTTGATCACAAGCCGTTTTTAAAGCACAATTTCACATCTCGCTGGGACTTAAACGACCCGGGGATAAAACTATACTCCTTGGATAATTGCATTGTGTTCTCAATTGGTTTGACTTTGTTTGACCACATTCGTGGTTGATTTAAGTTGACTGTTTTAGGACCAATCACGCAAATAGGTACTCAGAATTGATAGGGCCATCACAGCCATTGTTGTTTCCTTCCACTGAGACACAACATGAAGAGCAAGCAATTCCGCAAGGTCCAATATCATTGGGTGTACTGATGTCTTTGAACCCACAGACTCACATGCTAAGGCACACACTTACACAGTAACATCGACATGAAAATGTTCAATAAAAAGATTTTCTTATTATATACGCTTGAACAATCTGCAAAACAAGATTATATGAGAAGATTGATTCTCATTGCCATTACTAATCTATATCTTGGAAAAAAATTGAAAGTTCATTACACTTTTTCAAGTTAATGGAAGAAATAAACAGCTGAAGAGTATTCAGTTTTCAGTTTTGGATCAGATACTAAACATATGAGTATTCTTTTGTAGTGCCTTTTGAGGAAGATGACAAGGAAGCCATCATTTGGTTTCTTGATCACAACTATCATGAGCCCATGTTCTCTAAGTTCAAGAGAATCAACGGTAACACTTTAGTTTTTTTTAAACACACCTGCTCATGAGTGTCTCCGCTGTTCTGCAATTCCTAACAATTTGATGTATGTTGCAGCTAAGGAGCATGTGGTTGGATGGTATAGCACCGGTCCAAAGCTAAGGGAAAATGATCTTGATGTTCATGGTTTATTTACCGAGTATGCATCGCGATCTAATACTAAAGTTCATAGTCTTTATTTTTAATTTTCAGGCAGGAATATTGCTCGATTTGCATAAACTTTTGCTATTTTTTCCTTAACATACACAAATGCATAAAATTCAGAATATGCAAGTAGTTGTATGTGTATGTTTATCTATAGGTGTCATTTTGTCCATTTTGGCATCACATTCTCATTTATAATTTAGCTTTTTACGAGATGGTGAAACCTTAAAGATGGAATGCAGTGGCAAAGGTGAACTTGGTTTGGCCTATAAAGGTACTTTCTTTAAGCCTGCAACTGATATAATCAGAGCGACGCAGGCTTTAACCGAAACTGATATCCCTATAGGTTGACCGTCTAGCATTTCTCAGCATACCTTGGTCGCTACTGTGTGTACACCTACATGTAAGTATACATTCATTTTGATTGGTTGCTTTTAATTACATTTTCATGTATGTTAATTGTTAGTATGTTTTGTGTATTGCAGTGTATAGTTGGCCTACCACACAGACTTTAAAAAGTAGGTGTCTTGCCTTTACGCATACTGTTAGACCCGTTTCCTGGGTACTTGGACCCCACCCTAGATGAAAATGGACCAAAGGCCTTACGTGATTAGCCAATCAACGAATGTTGTGTTTTAGTCAAACCCGATAGTCAAAGTGATGGTCAAATAATATATTGTAAAGTTATGAAAAGTATTATGTGGCACAATTAGGAAGGGAATAGACTTTAAGGGCTTGACTTGTCATATGCTAAAGTGTTAAGACATGTAGTGTGGCCAAAATAGAAGAAAATGGACTTGAAGGGCCATTCTTGCCATTAGCCCAAACTTGTGACTAGCTATTATTTATCCAAGGAGTTCTAGACATTTCTCTATTATTCAAGACTGTTGTGGATTATCGGCTTAGAGAAGAAATAGTGAGGGAAAAAGCTAGATGATGCTTTAAGATGAAGAAGATGAAGATCAAATGACCATAGTCTTCCCTAGCAATGATCTTCCTCAATTAAGTACTCTCCATTCTTGATGTTAATGAGGTGAAGGGTTATGATTGAAGTGGGAAATCATCATATGATCAAGGTATGATCATATGATGATTTAAAAAGAAAGATGAGCAGGTTTGATGGGTTTTATAACCTTTGTTCATGATGTATTGTGTTATATGTTAAGTGTTTGTATGAGGTTATGATTTAGGGTGTTTATGAGGATGATGATGATGCTTTGATATGCTTAGCTTGGAGATAAGGTAAGTAAAATGATGATAACATGTGTTATATAGATTTCTAACATATATGTGTTATGAATGTTTATGTCAAGTAATATGGACTTGAGATATGCTTAAGTGATGTGATGAATATGGCCTATGTGATAAGTTGATGTTATGTGTTAGATGAGATGTGGAGTAGTAAACCTGTGAAGTAAGAGTTTTATGTATATGATGCTTATGTGTTGATTGAAGTATAATGGTATGTTAGATTCGTTTTACTTACTAAGCCTTTGTGCTTACGATTTAGTTGTCTAACGGTTTTGTAGGTTGGCATGCTTTTATGGATGGCTTGGATATAGGGATTAAGGATTGGATATGCACGATTAAAGGTAGTATGCGTTTAAGAGCTTAGGTATAATACCGAGCTCATGTGTAAAGTTTGTACCCCATTGGTCTTTTATTGGTTGGTATAGTGTAGCCGTGTGGCAAATTGTATGTTAAGGTTGTCCTAACGATTTGGTGGTCAATCGTTGTGTCAAAGTATGTTTTATGTGTTTGTAGTCAAAGTTAAAGGGGCTTTTATATACCCATTTTGGGTTGTGAAAGGGTCAAGTGTTTATGGAACACATCTTGTATGTTAAAGTAATGATAATGGTTAAGTTTGATAAGAAAATGAAGTGGTATAAGTGGTTTTGTAATGTAAATGGGTCAAACGGGTTTTGGTACAAAATTTGTGCTTGTGTAAAGTACATTTCCGAGAGTCAAACGGTAAATGTTTTTAATTTAAAATGAGCCTAGCAATATATTAAGTAATTCTGGAAGGTTTGGTGAAATATCGAGTTTGGGAGGTCGGGTTTCCAAGAACGGCACTTGAAAACTGATCCGGGAGACCAGAAGCCTCCATCCGATCAGATGGAGGGCCATCCGATCGGATGGGCGGTTTTTGGCAGATTTGGTAAACTTTGAAAAATCGTATCTTTTAATCCATAAGTCGTTAGAGGTCGTGCCACCCGGCGTTTTAAAGGTAATTGAGTCTAGTTTCATTTAAAAATAGTCTTAAGGTCTGAAAGTTTATAAATTTTTGTAAATGGGCAAAAGAGTAACAGAAGGTCAGTTTTACTGTAAAGTTTTAGTTTTTGGTCTAAGCGGGCACGGGGTGTAACAAATTGGTATCAGAGCCAGGTTTAAGTGAATTAGGTTTCCTTTTAGGTTGCCTAGTCTTAAACCACTCGTAGAAGCGTTTAACGTAAGTGCTAGTGATGCAAGAAGTAGTTGTTAAGTATGAGGTGGATTATGCCTTTTGTTTGATGAGCCTAATGATGATAAGTGATGAATGTGTCGATGTGTATGAGATGTTAGCCCGTAGGGGAATTGAAGTGTTTGAATAATTAGTTATCCTTGCACCTCAGTTGGTGCCGGTGATTGCATTGCGATTATGTGAATGTATGATAGAGTTATGGTAATGGAATGCGAGTATAAATGCTAAGTGGTATTAGAAATGGGTTAATAAGTAAATTAAAGTTATATGATGCCTTAGTTATAAGGTAGGCTATTGCTTGCGGCTAATTAAAGTGTTGATGCTTAGACATAGATTGATTATGCAATGTGATATATGAGCCATAGACTTCATGTTATGATTATGATTATGAATGTTTTAACACTTGTTGGATAAGTGTCAAGTGTTATTGTTTATGTGATGCTAAGTCTATGGTGGCAGTTTAAGATATGTCTAAGTTTTATATACAATGCTTGGGAGAATTGATGCATAGAAGTATATGAGATTTGATCGTTATGTGCGAATAATGTTTATTGTATGATTGATAATAGAAGTTGTTTAGAAAGCGCAGATTAACTCCAATGTAATGTATAAATGTCACATTATATATGATGATCTAGTGATGAAAGAAAGTTGAAAGAACACATTGTCATGTGAAAAGATAAGTATGATAAGTGTTTGATAAAGCATAGATGCTTTGAAAGCTTGAGATAAAGTAAGAAATGAATAATGAAGTATGTTTGTAGTTTGATTATTAGAAAGACATGATTGATGTAATAACGATTAGACGCTTGAAGGCATAAATTCTTATATGAGTAACTAAAATGAGAAAGTAAAAGTGTATGGTTAAGATGTGATGAGGTTATGTTTCTTATAAAACATGATAAGTTAAATGTGTTAGTAATAAATGGCTAAGTGTAATGAGTAAAAGTGATGAATGAGATTCAGATTGCGTTAGAAGTCATAAGTGATATGAAGTGCGCTAGGAAGAATTGTAAAATATGAATATAATCATGCCAATACATTGGAATGTGGAAAACTAGAAGGGGGGTTGAATAGTTTTTACCATTTTTCAAGTTTTATGTGCTTTGTTACTATATGTTAATTTCAAAGGAAACAATCACAAATAAATAATCACACAATGTAAACAAAAGATAAGGAGAGGAAAGATCAAACCACACAACACTGTTGTTTATAGTGGTTCGGCTACAAGGACTCTCTTCCTTGCCCTACTCCACTCCCCGAGTTTCCTACTCGAGAGTTTATCTTTCACTAAGAAACAAACTCCTTTTCTAGGCGGAGAAAACCTTTACACGTCGCTTACTTCCTTTTCCGGTACTAAGCTAAACACCGGGTTCTTTCACAAGGTAGAACCAACCTGACGTCGCCTATTTACTTTACTGACACTAAGCTAGATGTCGAGTTCTTTACACGAGTACAACTACTCCATACACTCTTTGTGCTTTAAGGACTAAAGCACTAACCACACTCACTGATTACAAATGATAGATATGATGTGTGAAACAAACTACAATATCACACAGTAATGCAACTAAAGGATTACGGTTCTGTAGATCCTTGAATGCTTGATCTCTTTTCTACAAAATGAAAGATCAAAGTGAAATGCAACTATGAATGATGTTAGTAAGATATGTACTGAATGAATATGTGTGTTAAAGCTATATGAGTGATGATAGAGCCAAATGATCAGCTTCGTATTTATAGGCAAGCTGATCTTCAGCTCACGGATCCCACGGATCCCTCACAAGGGATCCGTCATTCATTGGATTTGGATCCGTGGGATGTGACAGCTAAGGTTTAGTTGTATCTTACCATATCTTAGTTGTATCTTACCATATCTTACCAAATCATCCAAGATCCTCAAATGTCAACTATGTATCTTGCAAATCTAAACAAGATATATCAAAGATATTGTATGTGATGTATGCAATGATGTCATGGAGTGATTTTAGAATTAAAGTTTCCTTTTAAGGAAACAAGTTACTAAATAAGCAAACTTGTAATTCTTGGTTATTATGTGAAGTGTAAAATGTGTACTTAAGAGACTTAAGCTAGTATTTATTATTTGCTAAAAGATATTCCTTTTATTTGTCATTAACAAAACTAACAAAAGATCAAAGAATATAAATAACGTTTTTGAGACGCTATTTGTATTAACAATCTCCCCTTTTTGTTGATGACAAAACATAAGGTATATTTTTGAGCAAGAGAATAAATATAGCATGAGTTCTTAAAAATATATATTAAGTTTGTTTATTAAAGAAAAGTTTTGTAAAAATGTATGTACTGTGATGAATCACAGTTAATGCAAACTTAGTCCTTTCTCCCCCTTTTTGTCGAAACAAAAAGAGTAGCGTAGCGGAATGCGATTTTGAGAACTTTTAAAGCTCCCCCTTGTTTTATACTCCCCCTAGATGGAGTAATCAAGGAAATGATGCATGAATCTACAAAACAAACGGTTAGTATATGAAATGCTTATGAGATGCTCCCCCTCGATGTATACTCCTCACTTCTCGAGTACCAACGTATACTTTGAAGGGTATGATATGCTGCAAATGAAGTGTTAGTAATGAATGACTTCAATGAAGAAGTAGAATGCTTGTGAAGTATTCTTCCAAACAAGCCTTTTAATATGTTTTGACTTTTAAAAGTCAAAGTAAGTGTCTGATCATTATTTGTACCTAAGGCAATCATAATCAAGGTATAATATATGCTATATAAGAATGTTAGTTCACAATGATAATGATAATATGCAATATGTTGATCACTCATAAGCATAAAACATCACATTCATAGATATTGAAAATTTTGTGACAAAAGTCACAATGATGAAATGATGTTACAAGTACAATAAAAAGACATCCTAGAAAGAAATAAAAAGTCCTAAAACAACAATTTAAAAGGTCCTAACAACTAGTCTAGAAAGCTCCTATTGAGGAGGATGAGAGATGGCGTTTAAACGTTCAAGAACATGGTTCAAGATGAACCTCATCTCATTTTGAAGCTCATGGACCAAGATGTTGGTCCTTTGGGCCAAGTGAGCCGTTCTCTCACAATGTGCGCAATCATGACTTGAGAAGCCGGGAGGAAGACTAGGCTCCAAGTTTTGTGGTGGTGGTGGTGGTGATGGTGGTTGGTTGGTTGTTGTTGTTTGATGGTTGTTGTGGTGTTTGGAGGGAGTTCATAAGAATGTTTTGAATGTCCATTGCTTCATGAAGGCGATGGTCAACCATACCCGAGAGAGTATAGAGTTGGTTTAACTCCGCACTTATCTCCTCTTGTGTTTGAGGAATGTTGCTCCACATTGCTTCATCAATGGCAATGAGTGTTGAAGTTGGTGATAGTGGTGGTATTTGTGGACGAGGTTGTGGTGCTTCACGGTATAGAGGACCATGAATCTCCGAATGGAGAGGATGAAATAGTATAGGTTCTAAGTTTTCAAGACTTATTGGTGGAGGATTGGTGGATGTAGGTGGAAGATCTTCTAACTCTTCAAGATATGGTTGTGGAGATGTTGGTGGTGTCCTAAATAGTTCCATGGGTTGGAGTTTTGGTGAGGATGGTGATGAGGCAGACTTCTCAGACTGTGATGGAGCGGGAGCAGGAGCGGGTGGTGGTGTGGTTGCTACAGGAGTAATGGTAGGAGGTGGTGTTTTTATGACTACATGTGAGGGAGTTGGAGTGGATAAAGTAAGGAAGTTTTCACTAGCAATGGGTGAGGATATGTTTAGTGGTGATGATTCTTCAGAGGATGAGTTGTGAATGTTGATGAAACAACAAGGTTTCACACTCATACGGGCTGTTCGTTTTAGTGGCTTGGATGTGGAGGAGTTGTTTTGATTTTGTCATTGAGACTTTTTGATGAAGTATAATAGCTAAAATGTACAGGAGAAGAGATGTTTGTGATGTGAATTGAAGATCCTAAAGTGCTAATTTATAGACAGAAGGTTTGTGAGTCTGTGTGTTTGGATTTGATGTGAATCCAATAGAGAATGTTGGTTTCTAATGATTTGGAACAAAAATTTGTGCAGGTCATATCAAGGAAGTCAATCCATTGAGCTTTGGTTGAGTAATGTGTTGTGGATTTGCAGTTAATACAAGGAGATAGTGGAAAATCTGATGATTTGATATTTCCACGGATTTGACGGATCCCTAAAAAGGGTTCCTTCTTTGAATCAGTTTGGTAACTCACACCTAAAATTCAAAAATTTAAATTTTGGTGGGAAATTTTGTTCCTAAGTTTCTAAGAATTCCTAAATGATTCTAAGATGAATTATGATCAGAGAATGAATCCTAAATGATACTAAACACTTAAGATTTAAGAATCGGGATAAGTCGAAAAAGTTTTAGAATTTTACTGGGAAACCTGCGGATCCAAGTTGAATCAAAGGCGGAACCTTGTTCAGGGATCCGCCCAATCCGCAGGTTGGCGGATGGCGGATCCAACGATAAGCCTTGGCGGAGCCCAGGTTTGGGATCCGCCGGATCCGTATGCCTAAAACTAAAGAAACTAAATAGAACATATGTCATATTTCGCGTTTTTCGACGAAAACCCGAAAATTCACCTAGACCTTACTTAACATCTAATATGTATAGCAAAACAACTAAATATGATATCATTAACACACGATTGAACATAGTTTAATCCGTTCTTAGAAACTTACCGTTTTAGGTGTTATGCCAAACATAGGCTATAACCCGGAAAATTGATAACCATGATGGTTATCTACCTGCAATTGTTAGTTATTACACATACACAACAAGTATTATCAGATAAATTCGAGACACATAGAAGTTTAACATCACAATATCCAACATTGTTCAAAACCAAACACTCCATCAACTAAGCTTCTTCTTCAACTTCTTCATCCCCTTGTGCAATTTCATCATCCAACGACCAAGATTCTTCACCATTCCTTTGATGTTTCGATACTCAGCGGATTCATTTTGAATTGGAGGAAGATGGCTCAAGTATTCGGGTGGAGGAATCCTAGAATTTGGAAATCCATCATCTTCACTCATTAAAGATGATGAGGATGATGTTGGTACACGAGGACGTTTGCCCTTATCAACACTAACTCTAAAGTCGCTCAAAGGAACGAAGGTATGTTCAATTTCATTGTAATCCGAAACAAAGCCTAAATGGTTTGGACGAGCGGGTGCAAAGGCTCTATAGAGTCGGGTTAAGAGCATACCATAAGGCATTGCAATCTTGCTTTGAACCGGAATGTCACACGTTCTTTTGGCAACATAATAAGCAAG
The DNA here is from genome assembly GCA_021014915.2 of Artemisia tridentata subsp. tridentata. Taxonomy (NCBI): domain Eukaryota; kingdom Viridiplantae; phylum Streptophyta; class Magnoliopsida; order Asterales; family Asteraceae; genus Artemisia; species Artemisia tridentata. The sequence continues at coordinate 41,114,353 of CP139508.1, forward strand.
ATTGAAGGGTTGATGAGTAGAGATGTTGTACATCATATGACACAAACAAGCATTGATGTGATCACGGTTTCCTATGGTGCATATCACATTAGCCCTTAAGACATCTTCCATTTTCTTGAATTCGGGTTTGAGTTCATTAAGCTCCATTGCAAATGGATCTCTAGCAGCTTCACGACCACGATACATTCTCGTGGGGTTGTTCTTAGGAATGAAGAGATGTTCCCTAATCACTTCTTTTGATTCGAGAGGAGTGACATATGGTGCCGTCCTATCGAGATTGGATTCTAAGATTGTTAAGGACCATTTGTCCGAGTAAATACATGTCCCTTGGTTTGGAATTCCTAAGACCTCACCAAATTGATCAAGAGGGATGTTGACAAGATTTCCATTTAGAGTAAAATGAAGACTTAAGTAACCTTGGTCACTCGAACTAAGACCTACACTAGCATAGAACTCAAGTATGAACCTAGGAATAATTGGTTCATCTATATCTAAAAGAGAATCAAATCGAATTGCGGCTAATTGTTCCCTAAGTTGAGTTCCTTCATAGAACGATGAATCTACGACTCTACCCTCATGGACATACTTTTTCTCTAAGGCTTTGAAAATTTCGATTTGGGCATTGGTTAGACCTTTGGTTTTGTGGACATTGGGTAAGTAGTTAACGGTTCTTTTGTGATCGTAGTTGGTTGCGGGAGGCATGATTTTCCTAAATACAAAAGTTACATAGTTTTAGTTAAGATGATCAAAGGAAGTGTAAAATTCCTAGTGTGTGCCTACATGGTGACAATGTGGAGGTGCGGTTATCTCGACTCCTTTTGATGCAAGAAAAATTAGTTTATGCAAGTTTTGTTTACAAACGAGAGATAACCCAAACGCTCCTATTTCAATGTAGCTACGGTTGAATGTACCCGAAAATACATACTAATTATGTATTCCCTTTAGCATTCAAGAGAAATTATGCAAGTGAAGTCTAAAAGATAATGTTTTTGCATTTGTATGAACAATGTAAGAAAAAATCATTTTACCTAGTCGTTAGAAGATTTTAGTGAAAAAAATTTCATGGGGTTTTTGTTAAATTAAGACAATGTGCTATGAGATGCAATTCCTAACTAAGAAAAACATGTTTTTAAGTATAATGCAATAAATATGCTTCATGATTTTTCAAGAATTATGCATATACCCCAAGTTTTGGTTTTTGTGCATGAAATGGAAATCCTAGACGCAGATCAGGAGTATAAATATGATAAGAATACTTACAGTGATGTTAGAAGCACAAATTTGTGGAAGAAAATGGTCTAAATTGTGATAGAGATTAAGTGTGTGTCGAGTATAGTAAGGTGATATGTTTTGGAGTGAGGAATGAATAGTAGTTGTTCTTGTTTATTTAATAATAAACTGAACTCAGCATGTGACGGATCCGGCGGATCCAAAACAAAGGATCCGTCCTTGTTGTCGATTGGATCCGCGGATCAGAACACATGTTTTGGTTTAGTGTCGTGTGTGGCTAAACTAATGTTTGTACTTATGTTTCACCTAATCACTAGGTTCCATTAATCCTAATCCAAGTCTAAGATAGTTGAAAGATTCTCGTTTAAGTGGTTTTGTGAGAATATCGGCAATGTTGTCCTCTGAGGAAACTTTCTTAATTGAGATGATTCCCTTCTGTACATTGTTGCGAAGGAAGTGATGGCGTATTTCAATATGTTTGGTTCTAGCGTGTTGGACTGGATTTTTACTTAGATCGATAGCACCTTTGTTGTCGCAAAGAATGGGAATGTTGTTGAGTTCAATTCCATAGTCGACGAGAGCTTGTTTCATCCACAGTGCTTGTTGACACGCCTTTCCTGCAGACACATACTCTGCCTCTGTTGTTGAGATTGCGAGGGCAGTTTGTTTCTTAGCGAACCATGATGTTAGACAATATCCTACAAAAGTACAAATACCGCTAGTACTTTTCCTATCAACATAATCACCTGCGTGATCTGAGTCAGTATACACTATGGTTTCTACACCCGTTCCTTTGGGATACCATAATCCTAAGTGTGTAGTACCTTTGATGTACCTAAATATTCTTTTAACGGCTTCAAGATGGGACGTTTTTGGATCTTCTTGAAAACGTGCACATAGACAAACACTAAACATAATGTCAGGCCTACTAGCCGTAAGATAGAGTAAACTACCAATCATTCCTCTATATTTAGTGCTATCTACAGATTCATTTTCTTCATCCTTAGTAAGTTTGGTTTCGGAGGACATGGGTGTTCTCATGGGTTTTGAGTCTTCAAGACCAAACTTCTTAAGCATATCTTTGATATACTTTGATTGGTTGAAGAATATCCCATCTTCTAATTGTTTAATTTGGAGACCTAAGAAAAAGTTTAGTTCCCCCATCATACTCATTTCAAACTCGTCATGCATGATTTTTGAGAAATCGTCGCATAACTCTTGACAAGTTGAACCGAATATAATGTCATCCACATATATTTGGACTATGATAATATGTGATCCCTTTTTCTTGGTGAAGAGAGTATTATCTACTAGGCCCATGGTATACTTATGGTCAACTAGGAAAGTCTTAAGTCGATCATACCAAGCCTTTGGTGCTTGCTTAAGTCCGTATAAAGCTTTCTTAAGTTTGAAAACATAATTTGGTTTTTCAAAGTCGGCAAAGCTGGGAGGTTGTGCAACATATACTTCTTCATTTATAAGACCATTTAAGAAAGCACTTTTGACATCCATTTGAAATAACTTAAAATCATGTGCACATGCATATGCAAGTAATATTCTAATAGACTCAAGTCTAGCTACGGGTGCAAAGGTTTCATCGTAATCTATACCTTCTTGTTGATTGTAACCTTGAGCTACTAACCTAGCTTTATTTCTAGATATAATACATTTTTCATCCATTTTATTTCTAAAGACCCATTTGGTGCCTATTATGGTTTGGTTTTTAGGTGGAGGGACCAATGTCCAAACATCATTTCTAATAAATTGATTAAGTTCTTCTTGCATAGCAATTACCCAAGATTCATCTTTTATTGCCTCGTCTATATTTTTAGGTTCAATAGTTGAAATAAAACAAAAATAATTACTTTCATTTTGAGCTTTGGATCTTAATGTTCTTTCATTAAGTTTTCCTATGACGTTTTCTAATGGATGACTTTTAGTTTCTTTAATATTGACTATTTCTCCTTTTACGGGTTCATTGTCATTTTCAATGTTTTCTATATCATTAACCATTTGACTTTCAACTAAGTCATCATCTACCAAAGGTGATGTCTTAGAGGGAGGTGGACTTTCGTTGAATGATACGTTCAACGATTCCTCGACTCTTGATGTTTCCTTGTTTAATACAATGTATGCTTTACTGTTTTGTGAGTACCCAAGAAATACACCTTCATACGACTTTGGGTCGAACTTAGTGAGATAATCCTTTATGTTTAAAATGAAGCACTTGCTTCCAAAAACTCTAAAATATCCTAATGTAGGCTTTTTGCCTCTATAAATTTCATAAGGAGTTTTATTTAAAAATTGTCTAATTAAAACTCTATTTAGGATATATGTAGAAGTATCTACAGCGTGACACCAAAACTTTTGTGGTATGTTTTGTTCATTTAACATAGTTCTACTCATTTCTTGAATTGTTCTATTTTTACGTTCTACTACACCATTAGATTGAGGTGTACGAGGAGCCGAGAAATTATGAGTTATTCCATTATTATCACAAAAATTTCTAAATTGAATTTCATTGTCAAATTCTCGACCATGGTCAGTTCTAATAGATACTATATTACTTCCTATTTGATTTTGAATTTTCTTGCTTAGAATTTCAAATTTGTCGAATGCCTCATTTTTAGTTTTCAAAAACTTTGTCCATGTATATCTAGAGTAATCATCTACTATGACTAAAGTGTAAAAATTTCCTCCATAACTTTGTATAGCCGACGGGCCAAACAAATCCATATGTAATAATTCTAGGCATCTAGATGTAGATACCATGTTTTTAGCCTTATGGCTATTATGTACTTGTTTCCCAATTTTGCAAGCATCACAAAAGTGTTGGTCATATTTCAACTTGGGTAGGTTCCTAACGAGTTCTTTGGATGACAAAGATTGAATAAGCCTCATATTAGCATGACCTAAGCGTCGATGCCATAGAGTTGAGTTTTCGTCCAAGGAGGTAAGACATAACTTATCTTTAGGTGTTTTATCTAATTTCATAACATAGACATTATTCTTTAAAGCACCTTTTCCTATGGTTATGCCATCTTTAAGTATTTTACTTCCATTTTCACTGAAAAGGACGTTATACTTTTTGCGGCACAATTGACTTATACTAAGTAAATTAAATCCTAAATTATCTACATGAGCAACATCATCAATAGATAGAGAGTCATGAGAGATTGTACCTTTTCCGATGATTTTACTTTTAAGCTTGCTACCGAATGTGACATTACCTCCGTCATACACTTGATAGGTTGAGAAAAGATTTTTGTTTCCCGTCATGTGTCTTGAGCACCCACTATCTTTGATCCACTCATCAGGTTCAAGATCAACTTTCAAGCATACCTAAGTTCATAAAAGACTCAACCATTTGGTCCCCAATATCTCATGGGTCCGTTTGGGTTAAACATGACATTATCATGGTTTATGTATGTAAATGGTGGACAATTGTTCCATGACATATAACTAGGACCATGAAAGTTTCTAGGTATGTTTTGGTTCCAATTATTTTGATAAGTATGTTGTGGATTAACTATACTCTTGGAAAGGGGTGTTTGGGAAAACTCATTTGAGGTCTTTGTTGATCCGTTTTAACTCTATATTCATTTCTAGCTTGTCCTCTTCCTAAAGATACTGCTGGTTTATGTTTATTATTGGTTATACTACTGTTAGGTTTCTTAGTAACTTTAACAAACTCGGAACGGTCAACTTTGTGAACCTTCTGTTCAACTTCTGTACTCGCGGATCCTTTGGATACACTTGGCGGATCCAAATTTTTGGATCCGTCGGATCCGTGAGTGTCCAACTTGGTTGAATCAATTTTATTCACAGTCTGTTCCTTATAATCACTTAAGGTTCCTAGTTTCATAAAGCCTAGTCCTGTTTTATCATGAGGTAGCTTTTGCATTTTCATTATTTCATCTGCACAACTTATGTTTTTATCAAACCTTTTAAACTTTGAATTTTGTTTGATCAAATCTTCCTGTGTGGTTCTTAAGGTTTCTAATTCAAGTTTTAGTTCTTGACAAGACACACACGTTTCTTTACTATATTTACCTTTTTCAATTCGTATTGCTTTTTCTTTAAGCCAAAATACTTCATTTTCTAAAAGTGTTGTCTTTGTTTTCAAAAACTTGTTTTTGTTTATGATTTTTAAAGTAACGTCACACAGTTTGTTATATTCTACTTCTAAGGTTTCGTCATCTATAGAGGAGTATGAGTCAGAATGTACCTCTTCTGTGTCATTAGCCATAAGTGCCATTTCGTTGTTCTTAGGCTCATCATCATCATCTCCTTCACTATCGCTCCAAGCTCCACTAACGAAAGCTCTTTGAGACTTGGTCTTTGGAGGCTTTGGACATTCTCCTATTAAGTGACTGGAGTTACCACACCTATAGCATTTCCTATCAACCTTACCTTTCTTATCGTCACGATCTTTCCGAGAGGATTTCTTTTCATCACGAGGTGGTTTTACAAACTTTCCTCGTCTCCTGAAGAATTTCTTGAAATCCCTCACGGCCATGGCGTACTCTTCATCATCACTGTTTGAACAAGACTCATCATCATCACTTGACTCGACTTTGGCTTTCAAGGCAATAGACTTAATCTTCTCCTTTTTGCCTTTGACAATTTCCGAGTCTTTTTCCATAATCATTTCGTGAACTTTTAGGTTTCCTATGAGCTCATCCAGTGTCATGCTTAAGAGATCTTTAGATTCTTCAATAGCTGTCACCTTTGCTCTCCATTTCGGATGGAGTGCTCTTAGAAATTTCCTGACAAAATTCTTACTAGAAAAAGATTCATCAAGTGCTTTAAGTGATGTAATAATAGTATTGAACTTAGCAAACGCACTATCAATGGTCTCATCTTCAGAGATAACAAATTGTTCGTATTGTTGGACAAGAAGATCAATTTTGTTATCTTTTACTTGTGAGTTCCCTTGATGTGTGATAATAAGAGATTGCCAAATATCCTTAGCCGTTTTACACATAAAAACTCTTTCATATTCTTTCTTAGGTAAGGCATTATAAAGCATCATTTTGGCTTCATTATTTTTGGCAATTAGTTTCTTTTGCTCATCACTGTGACGAGTAAGAGAAGCTCATTCATCCCGACCACCCGAAATATTATTACTAATAGGTTTGTAATCACCATCAACTATAATATACCATAGATCTATGTCCTTTGACTTTACATAAGTCTCAAAGCGATTTTTCCAATAAATAAAACAATTTGGTTCAAATAGAGGTGGTCTCTGCATAGATTGCCCTTCTTTAAAGTTTTCAAAATCCATGGATCGTTTTAAGTTTTAAAATACAATATATTTTAAAGATCTTAAGTAACGTAGCTCTGATACCAATTGTGGAAAACTAGAAGGGGGGTTGAATAGTTTTTCCCGTTTTTCAAGTTTTATTTGCTTTGTTACTATATGTTAATTTCAAAGGAAACAATCACAAATAAATAATCACACAATGTAAACAAAAGATAAGGAGAGGAAAGATCAAACCATATGACACTGTTGTTTATAGTGGTTCGTGTTACACCCCGTGCCAGCTTAGACCAAAATTTAAAACTTTTTACACGGAAACGACTCACTTTTACGGACACCTTCTTACTCTTTTGACCACTGACAAAAATCTATAAACTTTCAGACCTTGAAACTATTTTTAGATGAAAGTAGACTCAATTACCTTCAAAACAATAGGTGGCACGACCCATTTCGACTTACGGATTAAAAGATATGATTTTTCGAAAACTACCAAAAATCTGCACAGTCGGCTCTGACAGCGTCAGGCCCAAGCCTGACAGCGTCAAGCCTTGATAGGCCAGACGAATTTTTGGAGATTAAAGGGTGATGGCGTCAAGAAGGCCATCAAGAACAAAACTCAAAGCCTTGATAGGCCAGAGAATTTTTGGAGTTTAAAGGGTGACGACGTCAAGAAGGCCATCAAGAACAAAACTGCAATTTCACCACTAAAACCCATTTTGACCCATTTCATGACAAATGCCACATACGGCTTCCACAACACCTAAAACTTGACCATATTCTTTACTTTAACATATATAACATATTCCATTGACACTTGACCCGCTTACCATCCAAAATGGGTACATTTACCCTTTTGCCAAACACCCCCCTTAAACATTGACCATAAACCACTTAACGCACTTGGACACACCGTTACCCACCCAAACTTTACCAAAAGCATTACATTAACATAACAAACATGTTCCAAGGGCACTTGACCCGTTTACAACCCAAAATGGGTACGAACACGCTTAAACCAAACACCCCATTATCATTACTCAAAAACACTTAAAACACATTTTTGACCCATCGATAGACTCCCAAATCGTTATGACCTTTCTAACATACAAATTGACACTCGACTACACTTTACAAATCAATAAAAGACTCTCGGGGGTACAACCTTGACACTTGAGCTCGGTATTCTATACTAAGCTCCTAATTGCGATCCACCTATTAATCCGCTTCCAATTTCTTTAGGCTATAGTCCAAGTCCTTACATTTCGCCGCACATAAACCTACAAAAACATTAACAACTAAAAGAATAAGCTTACGCTTAGTAAGTAAAACGATAATCACATACCATCATACTTCAATCAAACACATAAGCATCACATATATCCAAACACTTACTTAGCAACTCCACTTTCCCATTTCTTGCATAACCACCTAACATCACTTACTCTCACCACCAAATTCATCACTTAGATCATACTCATTCTAGCATATAAGCACATATCAAGTCTCCTATCACTAACCACAAACATACATAACACATACATGTTAGACATCCATATAACACATGCCATCATCATTTTACTTACCTTAGTCCAAGCTAAACAATACCAAGAACATCATCATCATCATAATCTTCCATCATCATCATCATCATCATCATCATCATCATCATCATCATCATCATCATCATCTTCTACAATTAACCAAAACCTAACAACATAATAATCAATAACATAAACAAGGGTTAACATAACCCATTAAACATACTCATCTACCTTCCTACATCATCATATGATCATATCTTGATCATATGATGAAAACCCACTTAATCATAAACCTTAACCTTAATAATCATTAAATAGAAATACTTACTTGCATAAGATCATAACTAAGGAAGGCCATAAACACTAGGACTTGATCATCTTCATCTTCTTCATCTCTTCTATATCACCATCTCACTTTCCCTCTCTTCCTTCTCTCTCTAAAATCCGGTCATCCAACTCTATCAATAATGGAGGAGAATTCTAGATAAGGCTAGATATATTAGTTAGGTGTAATCTTTGGCCTCTTGGCACCTTTAGTCCCTTAAGTCTCTTTTATCTTATTTTAGCCACAACTATCTTATAACTCATATTTAACACTTGGCAATCTAGGTCCCTCTAGTTTATTCATCATCTTCCATATTACTATGTTAGTCCTACTTTGACTATTATTTTGACTACCGGGTTTGACTTTCCACATAACTTCGTTGACCAACCAATCGCATCCAACCTTAGCATATTTCATCTAGGGTGGGGCCTACTCAACACCGGGATACGGGTCTAACAATTCTACCCCCTTATTTAGATTTCGTCCCTGAAATCTGTCGTTCTATTTCTAACCAACATCTAGTCACATAACTCATCTCATTCCTAACACCTTAACCCCTAGTTTACTTAGTTCAACGATCTAAGTGATCTTGCAATTTTACGCATACTATAACATATCACATGCCCTAATCCACATTACCCCCGCTTACTTCTATACCACACAACTCTTGCTTAGATTTCACATAATGCAAGACTTACTTATTATCGCCAATCATCATTCTAATCCGCCCTATTACCGCACATCATCATCTCACTCGCTTTACCCTCTACCCCCATTCTTTGACTCTTGCTACTTAAGAACTCGCACTATTTGACTTTACATCATTACACTCGACTAATTTGTTCACATTCTTTTATCTTCATTCATCATCTTTTTGCACCACACCGCAAGGCCCATCATATTATCATTACAATTTCTCCGACCCATCAAGGTTCTCCTAAGTCTCAACTAAAAGCCATGGTCTAATTCTAACCCTCCTATCTTAATCCTTACAATTCTTAACTAACTCTAAACTCCCGCTTTCTACTTCTCTAACCCTACTCGTGCCGTGTCGGCAACACATAGCCCACCCGTTTATAATTCCTCATTTACATGGAGAGGCATCCCAATCGATGTAAATCAAGAAATATAAACTCATGGTTATGCACTCCCGACATAACACTACTACTCCTATTTCCAATTTTTTTAACTTTTATTATTTCATCATTCTCTTTTTATTACATTATTTTTACCCTTCTTAGACTTGGATCCTTCACATTATCACATTCATCATGGGGATACTTTTATATGCCATGGACGTAGGCAACCCCTTGCCGGTGAAGGCAACACTTTTCATCCCGAAGGATCTTTAACATTCATCCCGAAGGATTCCTTAACATTCCTTTACTTGGTCATCCCGAGGGATACCGCATTTAACATTCATCCCGAAGGATCATTACATTCACACTTTATCACCTTAACAACATATCCAAGTCATAAGCACCACACACACATTATTACATTCGTTTATTATAGTAATTACCGCTAATCGCCTTAGCAGTAATATGATAATTTCATAACAACGCCTTCATCTCATACACACTCCTTACATTCTTAATCCGCTTTAGTTATTTTCACATTTTTACTTTACCTCTTGCATTCTTAGCCTTCATTAATCATTTTCACATTCTTACTTTACATTTTAGTCCACTCGACTCATTTACATATAGACTTCTCACATTTTACTAACCGAAACTCATGCATTCATTATGGTGATTACAGCTAATCGCCTTAGCCGTAATATGATAATTTCAAGACAACGTCTTTATCTCACACATACTCCTCTCATTCTTTCTTACATTTTTAATCCATCACATTTTTATTTCCATATCTTATCTCTCTTCTTTTAGTCTCACTCGCTTCCTTTACATGTAGACCTTACATAGATCATCCATTACAACACACTCATTATTTATTAATGATTACAGCTAATCGCCATAGCCGTAATATAATTATTTCATAACAACACCTTAGCTTCACACATATTCATCTCATTTTAGCTAGTATCACTTAAGAAATTTCGCTCTATTTCATCATTTTCTCAACCCCTATGCCTTTCCTCATCTTGTAACTAAGTTCATCACAAACTTATTATGCCTATATTTTTATTTCATTTCTTCACCACACACATTCAACGTCACCACATGTTCATACTTATACTCCTAATACTTTAACTCTCCACTAACCCGCCTCTAATACCTCTTTAATGATCACCATGCTAAATATAAATGCTCACAAGGCCATGCCTTGATCATCCCTATCACACAAGTTACGCACTTTCATTTTTAGTCACATTTCTTATAAACCACCACATAACTTATTACATCCATTCGCCCTCGCTACACCACCATAGCACACAATCACATAATCATATAACGATCACCGACAATATCCAAGTGTACGGTAATTTATCATTTAAGCATGTCTAGTCCACCATGGACTTACATTACATTCACATCAATACTATAAACATAAACAACTCCTAACACTTTATGCTCACACAACATATCACGCATTCCACTTCATAAACAATCAAAGACTCAAGTTCAACTTATTAATTCTACCATTAGTAAATCCACATTCTCAATATTCACATTATATCCAATCAAAGCCTAATCCCCCTATTGCTCTAAGCTCTTTCACATCGCACCACTAAGGCATTTATTTTTCGCGTCTAAATCATTACTTCTATACTTCACTACGTTCACATAATCATATAATAATTATCGATACAACCCGAGGTGCACGGTAATCTTATTACTCACACATCAAGTCTCCCACGTCATGTATCACATAAGATACATCCCTAAGTCCCCATCATACTACTCATATAACGATCACATCATTCGTTTCAAACTCTACATCCACATCCTATAACTCACAAACTATTAGCCCGCCTATCTCAAACTTAACTTAACGCGTCTACGAGTGGTTTAAGTCTAGGCAACCTAAAGGAAACCTAATTCACTTAAACCAAAGCTTTGATACCAAGTTGTTACACCCCGTGCCCGCTTAGACCAAAATTTAAAACTTTTTACACGGAAACGACTCACTTTTACGGACACCTGCTTACTCTTTTGACCACTGACAAAAATCTATAAACTTTCATACCTTGAAACTATTTTTAGATGAAAGTAGACTCAATTACCTTCAAAACGATAGGTGGCACGACCCATTTCGACTTACGGATTAAAAGATATGATTTTTCGAAAACTGCCAAAAATCTGCACAGTCGGCTCTGACAGCGTCAGGCCCAAGCCTGACAGCGTCAAGCCTTGATAGACCAGACGAATTTTTGGAGATTAAAGGGTGACGGCGTCAAGAAGGCCATCAAGAACAAAACTCAGAGCCTTGATAGGCCAGAGAATTTTTGGAGTTTAAAGGGTGACGGCGTCAAGAAGGCCATCAAGAACAAAACTGCAATTTCACCACTAAAACCCATTTTGACCCATTTCATGACAAATGCCACATACGGCTTCCACAACACCTCAAACTTGACCATATTCTTTACTTTAACATATATAACATATTCCATTGACACTTGACCCGTTTACCACCCAAAATGGGTACATTTACCCTTTTGCCAAACACCCCCCTTAAACATTGACCATAAACCACTTAACGCACTTGGACACACCGTTACCCACCAAAACTTTACCAAAAGCATTACATTAACATAACAAACATGTTCCAAGGGCACTTGACCCGTTTACAACCCAAAATGGGTACGAACACGCTTAAACCAAACACCCCATTATCATTACTCAAAAACACTTAAAACACATTTTTGACCCATCGATAGACTCCCAAATCGTTATGACCTTTCTAACATACAAATTGACACTCGACTACACTTTACAAATCAATAAAAGACTCTCGGGGGTACAACCTTAACACTTGAGCTCGGTATTCTATACTAAGCTCCTAATTGCGATCCACCTATTAATCCGCTTCCAATTTCTTTAGGCTATAGTCCAAGTCCTTACATTTCGCCGCACATAAACCTACAAAAACATTAACAACTAAAAGAATAAGCTTACGCTTAGTAAGTAAAACGATAATCACATACCATCATACATCAATCAAACACATAAGCATCACATATACCAAACACTTACTTAGCAACTCCACTTTCCCATTTCTTGCATAACCACCTAACATCACTTACTCTCACCACCAAATTCATCACTTAGATCATACTCATTCTAGCATATAAGCACATATCAAGTCTCCTATCACTAACCACAAACATACATAACACATACATGTTAGACATCCATATAACACATGCCATCATCATTTTACTTACCTTAGTCCAAGCTAAACAATACCAAGAACATCATCATCATCATAATCTTCCATCATCATCATCATCATCATCATCATCTTCTACAATTAACCAAAACGTAACAACATAATAATCAATAACATAAACAAGGGTTAACATAACCCATTAAACATACTCATCTACCTTCCTACATCATCATATGATCATATCTTGATCATATGATGAAAACCCACTTAATCATAAACCTTAACCTTAATAATCATTAAATAGAAATACTTACTTGCATAAGATCATAACTAAGGAAGGCCATAAACACTAGGACTTGATCATCTTCATCTTCTTCATCTCTTCTATATCACCATCTCACTTTCCCTCTCTTCCTTCTCTCTCTAAAATCCGGTCATCCAACTCTATCAATAATGGAGGAGAATTCTAGATAAGGCTAGATATATTAGTTAGGTGTAATCTTTGGCCTCTTGGCACCTTTAGTCCCTTAAGTCTCTTTTATCTTATTTTAGCCACAACTATCTTATAACTCATATTTAACACTTGGCAATCTAGGTCCCTCTAGTTTATTCATCATCTTCCATATTACTATGTTAGTCCTACTTTGACTATTATTTTGACTACCGGGTTTGACTTTCCACATAACTTCGTTGACCAACCAATCGCATCCAACCTTAGCATATTTCATCTAGGGTGGGGCCTACTCAACACCGGGATACGGGTCTAACAGTTCGGCTACAAGGACTCTCTTCCTTGCCCTACTCCACTCCCCGAGTTTCCTACTCGAGAGTTTATCTTTCACTAAGAAACAAACTCCTTTTCTAGGCGGAGAAAACCTTTACACGTCGCTTACTTCCTTTTCCGGTACTAAGCTAAACACCGGGTTCTTTCACAAGGTAGAACCAACCTGACGTCGCCTATTTACTTTACCGACACTAAGCTAGATGTCGAGTTATTTACACGGGTACAACTACTCCCTACACTCTTTGTGCTTTAAGGACTAAAGCACTAACCACACTCACTGATTACAAATGATAGATATGATGTGTGAAACAAACTACAATATCACACAGTAATGCAACTAAAGGATTACGGTTCTGTAGATCCTTGAATGCTTGATCTCTTTTCTACAAAATGAAAGATCAAAGTGAAATGCAACTATGAATGATGTTAGTAAGATATGTACTGAATGAATATGTAAAACCCTAAAAATCTAAAACATGTAAAAAGACCAAATTGCCCCTACAAGTTTAAAAATTTAATTAAAAGCTTATAAAGTATCGAATCGATCCCAAACTTCTGGCAATGAACAAGTTATGATACCAAATAATTTTGACAACTCCATTTAACATTTATACAAGTTACAAAATGACTAAAATACCCCTACATAGAACCGAATGGAATTATAATTAGTTTATGATTATTAAAAATGAGATAAATATGTAAATAAGGAAGATAATCAATCACAATTATTTTGACAACCATACCACCGAAATTCCTGGTCATTCTTCCCCCCCCCCCCCATTGACTCGTTTACTATTTTAAAGAATCAATCACACGTTTTCTTCTAAACCCTAATTTGCCGAGTAATAAGAAAACACACACACAATTTTGTAGCCTCCATTCGACATCCACAAATTCCCTAGGCATTTTTCTGAGTTCAAGCATCATCCAAAGAGTCCTAGAAAAATCCTTGTGAAGGTGTTCCTCGTGTGGTTCGATCTTGGTGATTTTTTTCACATCGCGATAGAAAAACAAGGTATTAATTCGTTCTCATTCATTCGACCTCCGTAAAATTCGTTTGTTATTTTTCTCATGTTCCTCATGTCGTGTATACTCTGGGAAAAATGATGGCAAGGTCGTAGGGAAGCTTTTGGAGTCGTGGTGAATTTTGGTTCGTTTTTGCCTATACGCGTGAGAAAGATTTCATGCAACCCATTCTGCATGTTCGAATCTCCTTGTGGTATTTTTCTCAGATCTTATATGTCCTAAGAACATCAAATAAAATGATTACACCATACCATGCTCGATCTATAACCTATATGAAAAATAAATCTTTAAAACGTGTGTAAATTATAAAATATAGCATGCGAATTATTAAAGCTTCGAATTTATTTTATTTACATATAATATAATCATATATGATCTAGAAAAATGTTGGAAGAATTGTCATGGCTTGGATCTTGTGTTTTCGAATTATTTGGGTTAATCGGATTTTTGGATAAAACGTGTAAATGGAAAAGAAGATTCATACTATTTGAATATGAGGATTAGGGTTTTGTTCTAGTAATGATAAATGATTTTTAATGATGAGGTTATGATTAAAGATAGATTGGATGTGTTAGGGCTTGAAATCATGTGATTAAAAGGCTATACGATTGACATTTAAATGTGTAGGGGGTGTTTTGTAACTTTTAAAACTCAAGGGTTATTTTTAGAACTCATGTTGGGTCGTGTACTTTACATATAAAATATAAGTTGAGGGGGCCTAGTGTCATTTTTATATTTTAAAGGATCAAAATGTATTTATGTTTAATTATAAGTCGATTTATAAAATAATTAAAATGGAAGGACTAAATGTGTAATTTCTGGAAACTTAGGGGTAATTTGAGAAATAAATTATATTCAGGGGGTTATGTGTCATTTTGGTAATTTAATGGCTTAATATGTAATTATTGATAATTAAAGGTTGAAAATGTAAATTAAGGGTTAAATATGTAACTTTGATAATTTGAGGGATCTATTGTGTAAATTATGGGAACTTAAAGGAACATTCGTATAACTTATTAAATTAAGTGCTAGTTGTGTAATTTTGATAAACTAAGGGTCTAATGTGTAATTATGGATATTATAAGGTTTAAAATGTAAATTATGTAACTACAAGGACGTAAAATGTAAATTATGGAATCTAAGGGACTAAATGAGTAATTCTGGATAACTTAAGATTTGAATAAGTTAAATATGATATATTTTACTTTAAACCTCCATCTTTGGTATAATTGCATTCCAAACCCTAGAATATGGAAACTATCAAATTTAACCCTAAACTTTTGTGACTTGTTAAAATACACCCTAGAGCCATAATATGATTCAATGATGACTTAACCTAAATGAGAATATGGAAACTTTCTAATTATGGAAACTTTCTAAAAATAGAAACTTACTAAATATGAAAACCTGCTAAAAATGGAAAGTTACTTAAAATGGAAAGGTTTGTAATTCTGTTCTACCCCTCTAGGTGTGAAGAAGGAGAAGACCTGATTCTATTTCATCTTATTCATTTTGGTTTGTGCTTTGCTTTTGGAATAAGGTACAGATATTCTGCCCTTTTAATAAGGTGCCTTCAGTCTCTTGAACACTGATTTGATTTGACCTTGACCTTTGCTATGAACCTTTGACATTTGAACCTTTGGCATATGAACCTTTTGATAGGAATCCTGTGATATGAACCTTGACATTTGGACTATGATTATGACTATATGAACCTTTGTTTTGATATGACCCCTTAACCTTTGACCCCAGTTTGATACTACGAGCCAAATATGTTTCCTAGCCATGAAGGTAACATGGCCGTGTCATTGATGCACCAATGGCATGACTCTTGTGTGGTCAGAGTGATTAACCACACCGTCCCCATTTTGATTTGATATGAGCTCACTATGATATGATTTGATATGGCCAATATGATATGTTCGGGGGGCGTATGGATGCATCCTAGATATGTTCTGATATGATATGATATGCTTTGATATGATATGATATGGTGACTGGGGCTGGGTGCAATCCACTCCTTTCACAAAATATGGGAGCTGATCACTCCAACTGGTACATGAGGACACCCCTCATATTATCGGCTTATTTGAGAGGCATCCCCTCTATATGATTATGATATGCTATGATATGATATGTTATGATATGGGCTCGTGGTGGATGACTGTCCTAACCTTTACTCTTGTACCTTATTTATATCTCTTTCATTATGCTTCGTTTGTTCGTTTCCGTTTATTATATATATCTGTTCACTGGGCTTTTTAAGCTCAGCCGCGTTTCTTTTCCCGCGGCAGGTATCTAAGCTAGGAGCTTTGGGATTATGCTTTGGATGGGATGAGAGTGTAGATGGAGCTTTGACCTTAGATGACCACCTTTATCTTATGACCTTGTTTTAGTCATGGATTTCATTTGTATTCGTACCTTGGAATTATTTTCCTTTCCGTGAACTTATGTATTATTCAAGTCGTGTTGACTTGACTTTCTCTTATGTATTTATTAAGACTTCCGCTGTGTATTTATGTATGCTTTGATTTGTCACCATAATGTGATACTCCTACCCTTGTCGGGTTGGGGTGTTACAATTATGGTATCAGAGCCCAGGTTGCGACCTGTAGTACATAAGCATGGCCTGTGAGTCTTATGGACCCTAGGAATTGACCCTTAAGACTTAAATTTTGACTGGTGAGGTTTTGGGTAGACATTAGGATTCTGTTTCGTCTTTCCTTTCGTGCCTATTTTTCCTATTTTGCTAACCGTTTTCGAAATCGTTCAGATGGTGAATACGCGAACAGGTGCTGGTGGTGATGCCCCTGATTTTCAGGCCATGATAGCAGAAGCTTTGGCCAACGCTCTTCCTAACTTGGTGACTCAGATCACCAACAATATTCAGAATGGGGCAGGTTCTTCCGGAGGTGGAGGTGCAGGACCACAAGGTGGTGGTGCAGGTTCAGGTCCAGGTGGTGGTGGTGGAGGTGCTCCACCAGTTGGTATCCATGTTTGGATTGAGAGGTTTAACAAGCTCAAACCCCTCTCTTTCCGGTCAGCTGCCGTTCCCACTGAGGCAGAAGACTGGATTATCCACATGGAGAAGATGTTTAAAGTTTTGGGTTGTCCAGATGAGTTTAAGACGAGATTGGCTGCATTTAAGTTTGAAGGCGATGCACAGAGCTGGTGGACAGCTTATGCTCAGGCTCAGGAGCAGGGTTTTGAGGAGACTTGTACTTGGGAGGATTTTATGGGTATCTTTTATAAGCAGTACATTCCAGTGGCTGAACAGCAGCGATATGAGCGGGAATATGGGAACATCCGTCAGGGGGACCGAGAGACGACTGTGGAGTTTATGCAGCGATTTATGAGGCTGGCCAGTTTTGTTGGGCCAGAGATTACGGGAGATGCTTACCGTCAGGCTAAGACATTTAAGTGGGCGTTAAAGAAATGGATATTGGACCGTATCGTGAATACGCATTATGATGATGTGGCGGCGGTTGCGAACGATGCTCGCAACATTGAGATGTTGCATAGTGATGGTAGTGGTTTTAATAAGCGTGATAGGGATGGTAACCGGGTGCATTTCAGAGGACAGAGTCAGCAGGGACAGGGTCAGGATTTCAGAGGTCGGCAGGACCAGGCATCCGAGCAGAGAGGTCGACAGGACCATAGGTATGATCAGCGTGGTCGCCAGGACCGGGACTACAGTCAGAGGCGACAGGATTCTCGGGGCTATGATAGACAGGTTTCTGGGAGGAGTGGGTTCAATAACAACCCACGTCAGTATCGTGATCAGACTACTCGGGGTGCTCAGTCGGGTTATCAGACAGGTTCTTCTGGACAGAGGAGGACTAATGAAGTGTTACCTCCTTCACCGCTTTGTTCCACTTGTGGAAAGCCTCATCCGGGGCCATGCCACAAGGCTACCGGGGGTTGCTTTGCTTGTGGGTCTACTGCTCATCGGGTGAAGGACTGCCCACAGGGAAAACAGGTTGTTCCATCAGGTTCGGGTAGGCCAGCTCCTACTACTGGTCGGGTTTATTCTCTCACACGTGATCAGGCGGCAGGCACGTCAGGTACCATTACCGGTCATCTTTATATTGGAGATCGTATTGTTTTTGCTTTATTTGACACCGGTGCTACACATTCTATAATATCTAATACGCTTGCCAAGAAAATAAAAGTAACTCCAACACCATTGAATAATCTTATATCTATCTCTACTCCTATGAAAACCCAAGTCACCATCGATTGTGAATATGTAAACTGTCCGCTAAGATTTGATGATTGTATTCGTCCGGCTAATCTGCTTCCCCTCGATATGATTGATTTTGATATAATTTTGGGTATGGACTGGTTGTCTTCTCATAAGGCCACCATCGACTGTCATGCCAGAAGTGTAAGCTTTGGTGATATCCATCATCCGGACTTTGTTTATCACGGTTCTCAGCCTTTGAAATCTGTTAAACTTATTTCTGCTATGAAAGCGCGGACTCTAATCTCTCATGGTTGCCAAGGGTTTTTGGCCTCTGTTAAAGATACGTCTTCTCAGGGACCTGATGTTAGTAGTGTTCCCATTGTTCGGGAGTTCGCTGATGTCTTTCCCGAAGAGCTTCCTGGACTTCCTCCAACCAGAGAAGTTGAGTTCTGTATTGATCTAGTTCCCGGTGCTGAGCCTATCTCTAAGGCTCCGTACCGAATGGCACCCATTGAATTGAAAGAATTAAAGGTACAGTTAGAGGAGCTATTGGAGAACGGTTTTATTCGTCCTAGTGTTTCTCCTTGGGGCGCTCCTGTGCTATTTGTGAAAAAGAAGGATGGTAGTATGCGCCTTTGTATTGATTACCGGGAGCTCAACCGCATTACTATCCGTAACCGCTATCCCCTTCCGCGCATCGACGATTTGTTTGACCAATTGCAAGGGGCAAAGCATTTCTCTAAGATTGATTTGAGATCGGGTTACCATCAGCTTCGTGTGAGGGAACAAGATGTTCCTAAGACTGCCTTTCGAACCCGCTATGGTCATTACGAATTCCTGGTTATGCCTTTCGGCTTGACCAATGCTCCGGCCGTTTTTATGGACCTTAAAATCGGGTGTTCCATGAGTTTCTCGATAAATTTGTCATTGTCTTCATCGATGATATTCTTGTCTATTCGAAATCTAAGGAGGAGCACGAACAGCATCTTCGGACTGTGTTGGAGATTCTTAGACAGAAGAAGTTGTACGCGAAGTTTTCCAAGTGTGAATTCTGGTTGAGTCAGGTCGCTTTTCTAGGTCACATTGTTTCTGCGGAGGGCATCACTATGGACCCAGCAAAGGTCGAGGCTATCACTAAATGGCCTAGGCCCACAAATGTGACTGAGGTGAGAAGTTTTCTGGGACTCGCTGGTTATTATCGTCGTTTCGTTGAGGGTTTCTCGCGGCTGGCCTTGCCATTGACACAGTTGATGAGAAAAGGGGAGAAATTTGTATGGACTGAGGAGAGGGAGAACAGTTTTGAGGAGCTTAAGCAGAGATTAGTGTCGGCACCTATTCTGACTCTTCCGTCTGGTTCGGGTGGTTTCCAGATCTATAGTGATGCGTCTAAAAAGGGTTTGGGTTGCGTTTTAATGCAGCACGGAAAAGTCATCGCCTATGCTTTGAGGCAACTGAAGCCGTATGAAGAGAATTATCCGACACACGATTTGGAATTGGCTGCAGTGGTTTTCGCTCTTAAAATATGGCGGCATTATCTATACGGCGAGTCGTGTGACATTTTTACCGACCACAAAAGCCTCAAATATATTTTCACGCAGAAGGAGCTGAATATGAGACAGAGGAGATGGCTGGAGCTCCTGAAGGATTACGACACCCACATCCAGTATCATCCCGGCAAGGCAAATGTTGTTGCCGATGCTCTTAGCCGGAAATCGGGTATGGTCGCTAGTCTGAATTTTGAGCCTCGGATTCTAAATGATTTGGAGATTCTTGATGTTGAGTTTTGTGTTCGGGGTTGTGACGGTTACTGGGCTAGTCTAAAGGTTGAGTCCAATCTCATCCTGCGGATTAAAGAAGCCCAGAAGGATGACGGTGAACTCTGGGCTATTGTGCAGAACGTAGAAGATGGGAAGCAATCTGAGTTTCGGGTTGATGAGTTTGGTGTGGTATGGTTCGAGGATCGTCTTTGTGTTCCTAACGATCCTGATTTGCGAGAGGCTGTTTTGTCAGAGGCGCATAGTTCTCCCTTTACTATACATCCGGGTTCCACCAAGATGTACCGAGATTTGAAGCAGCACTTTTGGTGGAGCGGCATGAAACATGATGTGGCGTCTTATGTAGCTAGGTGTTTGACTTGTCAGCAGGTCAAGATCGAGCACCAGAGAGCTAGTGGGTTATTACAGCCGTTAGATATTCCGACTTGGAAATGGGAGGAAGTTACTATGGATTTTGTTACGGGATTACCTATTACCAGAAGGAAACATGACGCGATTTGGGTAGTCGTTGATCGGCTGACCAAATCTGCTCATTTCCTACCCATTCGTGTGAAGTACGGTGTTAATAAGTTGGCGGAGATCTTTAGGCAGGAGATTGTTAGGCTTCACGGTATGCCCACGGCCATTATTTCTGATAGAGATCCACGTTTTACTTCTAGATTCTGGAGGGGTTTACAAAAGGCTTGGGGTGCTCGACTCAAGTTTAGTACGGCTTTCTACCCTCAGACAGATGGTCAGTCAGAACGGACCATCCAGACTTTGGAGGACATGCTGAGGGCGTGTGCGTTAGAGTGGATGGGTAATTGGGATGAGTATCTTTGTTTGGTAGAGTTCGCTTATAACAACAGCTGGCATGCTAGTATTCGGATGGCTCCTTTCGAGATGTTGTATGGACGGAAATGTAGAGCACCCGTTTGTTGGAACGAAGTGGGAGAGAGCGTGCTATTGAGGGTCCGGAGTTGGTTCAGATTACGAATGAGAAGGTAGATGTTGCTAGGGAGAAGTTGAAAGAAGCTCGGGCTCGTCAGAAAAGTTATGCGGATAAGCACCGTCGTGATTTGGAGTTTCAGGTTGGCGATCGGGTTTTCCTTAAGGTTTCACCGTTTCGAGGAGTTAAACGCTTTGGAATCAAGGGCAAGCTGAGTCCTCGATTCATTGGACCATTCGAGATCCTGGAACGTATTGGAGAGGTTTCCTACCGTTTAGCTCTACCTCCCCAGCTTTCGCATGTGCATGATGTATTCCATGTATCTCTCCTACGGGGATACAACTATCATCCTCTTCATGTGGTATCTTACCCTTTTGATCAGATTCAGCCCGATATGTCTTTGTCTGAAGAGCCGGAAGTGGTTCTGGATCACCAAGAGCGAGTTATGAGACGTAAGGTCATTCCGTTCGTTAAGATTCTTTGGCGGAACCACCCAGAGCGGGAAGCTACCTGGGAGACCGAGGAGTCTATTCGAGCTAGTTATCCTCATTTTGTATTCTGATCTGGTATGTCTCTATTTTGTTTCCGTTCCATTTCAGTTCTACTTCTTTGCAAATTTCGAGGACGAAATTTTTCGTTTAGAGGGGAAGAGTTGTAAAACCCTAAAAATCTAAAACATGTAAAAAGACCAAATTGCCCCTACAAGTTTAAAAATTTAATTAAAAGCTTATAAAGTATCGAATCGATCCCAAACTTCTGGCAATGAACAAGTTATGATACCAAATAATTTTGACAACTCCATTTAACATTTATACAAGTTACAAAATGACTAAAATACCCCTACATAGAACCGAATGGAATTATAATTAGTTTATGATTATTAAAAATGAGATAAATATGTAAATAAGGAAGATAATCAATCACAATTATTTTGACAACCATACCACCGAAATTCCTGGTCATTCTTCCCCCCATTGACTCGTTTCCTATTTTAAAGAATCAATCACACGTTTTCTTCTAAACCCTAATTTGCCGAGTAATAAGAAAACACACACACAATTTTGTAGCCTCCATTCGACATCCACAAATTCCCTAGGCATTTTTCTGAGTTCAAGCATCATCCAAAGAGTCCTACAAAAATCCTTGTGAAGGTGTTCCTCGTGTGGTTCGATCTTGGTGATTTTTTTCACATCGCGATAGAAAAACAAGGTATTAATTCGTTCTCATTCATTCGACCTCCATAAAATTCGTTTGTTATTTTTCTCATGTTCCTCATGTCGTGTATACTCTGGGAAAAATGATGGCAAGGTCGTAGGGAAGCTTTTGGAGTCGTGGTGAATTTTGGTTCATTTTTGCCTATACGCGTGAGAAAGATTTCGTGCAACCCATTCTACATGTTCGAATCTCCTTGTGGTATTTTTCTCAGATCTTATATGTCCTAAGAACCTCAAATAAAATGATTACACCATACCATGCTCGATCTATAACCTATATGGAAAATAAATCTTTAAAACGTGTGTAAATTATAAAATATAGCATGCGAATTATTAAAGCTTCGAATTTATTTTATTTACGTATAATATAATCATATATGATCTAGAAAAATGTTGGAAGAATTTTCATGGCTTGGATCTTGTGTTTTCGAATTATTTGGGTTAATCGGATTTTTGGATAAAACGTGTAAATGGAAAAGAAGATTCATACGATTTGAATATGAGGATTAGGGTTTTGTTCTAGTGATGATAAATGATGTTTAATGATGAGGTTATGATTAAAGATAGATTGGATGTGTTAGGGCTTGAAATCATGTGATTAAAAGGCTATACGATTGACATTTAAATGTGTAGGGGGTGTTTTGTAACTTTTAAAACTCAAGGGTTATTTTTAGAACTCATGTTGGGTCGTGTACTTTACATATAAAATATAAGTTGAGGGGGCCTAGTGTCATTTTTATATTTTAAAGGATCAAAATGTATTTATGGTTAATTATAAGTCGATTTATAAAATAATTAAAATGGAAGGACTAAATGTGTAATTTCTGGAAACTTAGGGTTGATTTGAGAAATAAATTATATTCAGGGGGTTATGTGTCATTTTGGTAATTTAATGGCTTAATATGTAATTATTGATAATTAAAGGTTGAAAATGTAAATTAACGGTTAAATATGTAACTTTGATAATTTGAGGGATCTATTGTGTAAATTATGGAAACTTAAAGGAACATTCGTATAACTTATTAAATTAAGTGCTAGTTGTGTAATTTTGATAAACTAAGGGTCTAATGTGTAATTATGGATATTATAAGGTTTAAAATGTAAATTATGTAACTACAAGGACGTAAAATGTAAATTATGGAATCTAAGGGACTAAATGAGTAATTCTGGATAACTTAAGATTTGAATAAGTTAAATATGATATATTTTACTTTAAACCTCCATCTTTGGTATAATTGCATTCCAAACCCTAGAATATGGAAACTATCAAATTTAACCCTAAACTTTTGTGACTTGTTAAAATACACCCTAGAGCCATAATATGATTCAATGATGACTTAACCTAAATGAGAATATGGAAACTTTCTAATTATGGAAACTTTCTAAAAATAGAAACTTACTAAATATGAAAACCTGCTAAAAATGGAAAGTTACTTAAAATGGAAAGGTTTGTAATTCTGTTCTACCCCTCTAGGTGTGAAGAAGGAGAGGACCTGATTCTATTTCATCTTATTCATTTTGGTTTGTGCTTTGCTTTTGGAATAAGGTACAGATATTCTGCCCTTTTAATAAGGTGCCTTCAGTCTCTTGAACACTGATTTGATTTGACCTTGACCTTTGCTATGAACCTTTGACATTTGAACCTTTGGCATATGAACCTTTTGATAGGAATCCTGTGATATGAACCTTGACATTTGGACTATGATTATGACTATATGAACCTTTGTTTTGATATGACCCCTTAACCTTTGACCCCAGTTTGATACTACGAGCCAAATATGTTTCCTAGCCATGAAGGTAACATGGCCGTGTCATTGATGCACCAATGGCATGACTCTTGTGTGGTCAGAGTGATTAACCACACCGTCCCCATTTTGATTTGATATGAGCTCACTATGATATGATTTGATATGGCCAATATGATATGTTCGGGGGGCGTATGGATGCATCCTAGATATGTTCTGATATGATATGATATGCTTTGATATGATATGATATGGTGACTGGGGCTGGGTGCAATCCACTCCTTTCACAAAATATGGGAGCTGATCACTCCAACTGGTACATGAGGACACCCCTCATATTATCGGCTTATTTGAGAGGCATCCCCTCTATATGATTATGATATGCTATGATATGATATGTTATGATATGGGCTCGTGGTGGATGACTGTCCTAACCTTTACTCTTGTACCTTATTTATATCTCTTTCATTATGCTTCATTTGTTCGTTTCCGTTTATTATATATATCTGTTCACTGGGCTTTTTAAGCTCAGCCGCGTTTCTTTTCCCGCGGCAGGTATCTAAGCTAGGAGCTTTGGGATTATGCTTTGGATGGGATGAGAGTGTAGATGGAGCTTTGACCTTAGATGACCACCTTTATCTTATGACCTTGTTTTAGTCATGGATTGCATTTGTATTCGTACCTTGGAATTATTTTCCTTTCCGTGAACTTATGTATTATTCAAGTCGTGTTGACTTGACTTTCTCTTATGCATTTATTAAGACTTCCGCTGTGTATTTATGTATGCTTTGATTTGTCACCATAATGTGATACTCCTACCCTTGTCGGGTTGGGGTGTTACAGAATATGTGTGTTAAAGCTATATGAGTGATGATAGAGCCAAATGATCAGCTTCCTATTTATAGGCAAGCTGATCTTAGCTCACGGATCCCACGGATCCCTCACAAGGGATCCGTCATTCATTGGATTTGGATCCGTGGGATGTGACAGCTAAGGTTTAGTTGTATCTTACCATATCTTAGTTGTATCTTACCATATCTTACCAAATCATCCAAGATCCTCAAATGTCAACTATGTATCTTGCAAATCTAAACAAGATATATCAAAGATATTGTATGTGATGTATGCAATGATGTCATGGAGTGATTTTAGAATTAAAGTTTCCTTTTAAGGAAACAAGTTACTAAATAAGCAAACTTGTAATTCTTGGTTATTATGTGAAGTGTAAAATGTGTACTTAAGAGACTTAAGCTAGTATTTATTATTTGCTAAAAGATATTCCTTTTATTTGTCATTAACAAAACTAACAAAAGATCAAAGAATATAAATAACGTTTTTGAGACGCTATTTGTATTAATACATTGGAATGTGTATGATGAGATTAATGAAAGTGTAATAGAATAAACCTATGTAAGGTTTATATGCTTAAAAAATTAAATAGACTAAATGAAGTGATAGTATAAGTTGAGAATATGGTCAACAAGGGGTTGACGGGTAATAGTAAAAGTTTGTTGTAAGAACACATAGAAAATGTGTAAATTGTAATGGACAAGCATCATATAGAACTTGTCTAAAATAAAGATGGCACGTAGTGAGTGTGTGAGTCAACTTGGGGTTGACGGATGAATGATAAGTTCCATTGTGATAATGCAAATATAATAAATGGGCAAGTGTTATATAGAAACTTTTCTAGATGATAGTAAACGTGGTAGTGAACGTTGAAATTGCTTAAGGCAATGAGAATTGAGAAATGATAGTTTGTACTTAATGATAAAAGTACATAAAAGATAAAACGAGTAAAGATTATAAAGTAGATATAGCTTGGATCCAATGCTCTAGTTATGGTATCCTTTGGGAGATCTGATGAAGCGAAAAGTGTACCGCTTTTAGGGGGTCATTTAAGCCCTAAATCGTATTTATTTGATCAAATATTGCCCTAAATCGTTCCTTTTGTCATTTTAGGTACTTTGGAGAAGAAATCTGGAAAAGGAAGCATTTTGGACGTTTTTGGAGCATAAAAGTGAAGAAAACGACAAAGTCTCCAAAGCTGCTGGAAAAGTACACGTGACGGCGTCAAGGATTGCTCCTGACGGCGTCACGGCTTGGCAAAAGAGGTGGATATGACAAATACACATGACGCGCCAGAAAGTTTTACAATGGAAGTCTGACGGCGTCACCCTTTAAGGTGATCAAGGCCGTCACGGTTTAAGTTAAAGAGAGACGGCGTCAAGCACAATTGTGACGGCGTCAACACTTGACGCGCCAGAGTGGATTTTGGAGGATTAAAGAGGGACGGCGTCAGGAAGACCATCCGGGAACCCTAGCCGCGGCGAGGTGACGGCATCACCTCCTACAACGTGACGCCGTCAGCCCCTAAATTCTATATATAGTTTTGCAATTTTTAGTCATTAGTGTGCAACTTTGTGAGGAGAAACCCTAAGACGAATTCTCTGCCATTTTTAAGGGTTTTATACCCTTGGATCTCCCATGTTTAATTGAAGATAAGTAATCAATTAATCATTCAATATGTCTATGTGTTGTTTGATTATATCTTGTTCTTGCCTTTTAATTAACATGCTAGGCTAGATTTATCTTGTGTTTGCTTAGATCTAATGAAACCTAACTATTGATTATTGGTTGTTGGTGTGTTATTAATTGTATTGGATGATTGTTTATCGATGTTAGGCTTAAGAAAAATGGCTAACCCCCTATACGGTAACTTGCTTGAACGTCTTAAGAAACATGAACCAATGCGTACTAAGGTTTTTATGGTTGTATTTAATGCATGAGCGAATTCTAGTGATCCCATGTTAGGAGCTTCTTAGCCGGCTCGACATAAGAGTGAAGTAGGAGCTTATAGAGTTGGGGAAGTACGTACGCCACCCCACGATTGGTATTAAGGAATACATCCGTCATCCACGCAATTAATGCACACTAATCAACTGGTAAAAGATAGTTAGGGAGTAAGGAAATCTAAGTAAACACATTTCTCTCCATATAAGTTCCACAACCTTTTTATTTTCAGTTATTTTATTTTATTTGCAATTGTAGTTATTTGGGTTTGTTGACTAGCAACTACTTCCGCCCACTCCTTCAAACCCGAGATTTTACTTGCTTTCATAAAAATATAAAAATACAAAAAGAATCTTCCCTCACCCTTAGACCTATTAGAGTAGTTTTTCAATCCTAACGACACTATTCCCCTAGAGAACGATCAATCCCCCGGTACTTGCCACTACACTATACTACATCGGTCAGGTACACTGCCTGGTGGGGATTGCAAGCCTCTTGAGATCCCTCGAGAGGTAAAACCTGTTGTAAGGTCGCAAAACCACGCATCAAGTTTTTGGCGCCGCTGCCGGGGAATAGTTATTGTTTAGGTTGAATTTTTATTTTATTAGGTCTACTCACTAGATTCCTTTATAGTGAGATTTTTATTTTTCTTTTTATTAGATTTCTTTAGTCTATCTTTTTCTTTGTGCCCTTTGTTTGTAAAACCATTTTTCATTTGTCATCATGGCGGATGAAATTCCATTTAGATCATTAACAATAGAGGAACAATTACTTTACACGGATAGATTTGCTTCCTGTTGTTCCAATGAATTTTTAAGTGATCTTAGATATATACAAGAGGAGATGGGTATAAAGTTTGATAGGTTTGATGAATTATGTGCATGTGTGGCTTCTATTAAACAATCATTGTTAGGATCAACTCCTTTTAATAAGACCCTTTGGAAAAATTTTAAGGAAAGCCTCCTAACCGTGAACCATAAGTTTAATGAATTAATGGGTTCGTATACATCACAACTTGAGGAAACAATTGAGGAGGATTTAGCCGAACATGAGCATATTGAGCAAAAAGACCTAGGTTTTATGATCAATGACTTTGAATCTCAAGGAACACATGATGAATCCTTTAGGCAAATTGAACATAGTAATCATGTTATCGGGGAAGATTCTTATGAATCGGACTTAGAACTTGAAATGGCTAGAGAAGGATTTGAGATACTTAGGAACATGTTTGGGTTAGATTCTACTAAAACACATGATGTGGATATAATTGATATAGAGACAAGGAAGGATGAGGTAAATAACACAAACCTACAAAGTACCCCACAAGTCCTACCATCATTCGAGGCATACACACCGCCCGTGACTTACCCGGAAGAAGTAGATGGGACTATAGGAACCCCAATTGAAGTAGAACCTTTGGAAGAAACAAAACTAGAAGAAATAGGTTTGAATACTTGTAGTCATAACCTTTCTTTTAGTTCTATGGAAGTTCCTAGTTTTGATGAACCGGAGCCTAAACCAAAACCGTTACCTAATCTTCCATCCTTAGATGTGAACTTAGGAATTGAATTAGGTCCCGATCCACCCATCAAACCATGTAGTCCGGGTAATGTTAAGATTAAGGTAGTAGACTCTAGGCCTTGTAGAGAGGAAGCTAACATAGGAGTGAACCATGACCTTACATACTTACATCACCCATTTATGATTGATCACAAGAAACATTATGGGTTTAAACCGGGTTTATTAGGTCAAAGTGGATTCTTAACTTGGAGTCTCTCGAAGTTGATAGAAGATGATCCCTTTCTAGGAGAAAATCTTAATCCGCCCACTAACCCAATTGAATTAGGTAAGGTTATGATGATAGGATCCCGCACCTTTGAGCATATAATTCACCCGTCACTCTTTCCTCACGTGGCATATTTCCACCCTAAGGGTGTGTATCGCTACTTTCACCCACACTTAATCCTAAGTGTAGGGAAAACCTCCCCTATTTCCGTTAAATAAGGGTAGAGTCAGGCTCGTGACTCGAACAAAAACAAGCGCTTCTTGGGAGGCAACCCAAGCTTTATTTGCTTTGTGTGTTTATTTATTTGTTTGTTTGATTTTATTTGCTTCCGTATGTATGTTTAATTTTTATTATTATTAATTCATGTTCAAAACTAAATTGTGAAAATGCTTTATCTTGTTTTTAACTTCGTCTTAACTACATATAAAGGTATTTTGCAAAAGATAAGTGTAAGGGAAATCCAAATCGGTTTATTAGAACAAATGAACATGAATCATAACAATATTAAATTAACATACATATTAGTAATTGTTTGAGTCAAATGCTTGTATCGAGTCATAATGATGTTTTGCAGGAATTCCAGGAAGTAAGGTATAGGTTTTTCCAGAAATTTTCCGGAAACTTAACATGAGAATTCTGTCAGATCATTTCTGACGGCGTCAGGTTTTAATTTTCTGAAATTTTTGAAAGTTTTGTTTTTCTACCGGAATCATAAAAAGTTTTTATTAAATCTCTAACTTATAAACTCCAGGAATCTGCAAAATAATAATTCCACAAGCATTATATCCTTATATAGATTTATCCCGCCGATGTTATGCAGGTTTTCGTGTTTGTTTTCTCAGGTTTAACAGGTTATTTTGGACAAGGAGATGTATGTGGAATCTAGCTTTTGGCGATGCTTTAGTCTTGGAGCTTCTACTTTCTCTTGGAAGAAGATCTAACCATGTTACCTCTTTATCCACCAAACGAATCAGGGGAGTATTTGATTTCATTCTTTTACCTTATTTACTTTTACATCTTGTTATTTGAACATTAGGGACAATGTTCATCTTAAGTGTAAGGGGGGGTAAAGTACGATACATTAGAGAATGCTATTACGCTTGATTTTTCATTTGTTTGATGGTAGATGTGTAATAAAACTGAGAGAAACACTTGTTAGGGCAATTTTAGTGCCAAATTTAATATTTTTTTACAACATATAGGAGTGAAACTTTGGTCTTAATGAGCGTCTCACGGATAGGATTTATATGACTAGCACAAAACCGTACCACTAAAAAATTTTCCACCCCCAAATATGTGAGGTTCGCCCCTAGAATTGGTAGGAAAAGCATTTATGCTATGATGTGTGTACCGGTAGCATTTAGATTCTAGAACTTGCGTTCGGACCATTCCGAGGCCACAAGTGAGACTACATTCGTGTAGTTAGATTTACTACATGATAAGAGGCATTAGGATTAACCCATTATTTTACACCTGTGTTTTTGTTATAATTACATTGGCTACATTGGTCAAGTAATTCTCCCACACCCTTTGCGTTGTACTCATTTTTAGTACACGATACCCCTAGTACACCCCTCAGAGCCTATCTTTTCGTTTCTAACTTTAAGCATTTTACTTAAAGGAAGAAATTGTTACACCCCACTTAAATGTACACCCAAATCGCCTTAGCCTACCTTGTATGCACTCATTTTTAGTGCATTATTGTTACAACATTTGTTTAAACCCCAAGTTAATTATCTAATTGATTACATGGTTGCTAAGTCGATTCATACCCTTGTACATATTATTTTGGGACGATTGAGACTCATGGGTAAAGTACTAGTGTAATGGAGTAATGGGGAAGAACAACATTATTACCCCCATATGTGCTAAATATTTTAAAAGTACTCCAAGTGTGTCGATTATCTTAATTCGAGTCATTAGAATAGTTATTTGTGAAGTTATGTAAAAGTTCAAGTGTAAGGGGAATGCGACGCCCATATGATGTATTATTTTGGATGGTAGGGCAAGAGTGTATGAAAAAAAAAATCGAAAAAATCAAGAAAAATACAAAAAAATGAGAAAAAGAAAAGTAGAAAAAACATACGGACTACCATCCCGTTTCATTTTATGTTTATTTTATGTTTTTGTTATTTTGTTTTTAGCTTAAGTCGAGTCTAGTCTTGGCTTAGCAACGCCATATTGTACATGTAATTAATCAAGATCTTTAACTCGCCACCAGTAAAATATCCTTTATCCAACAAATCCGTGTTTATCATATCCCTACACCTAACGTTATAACCCGTTTAAAAGCCCTCTTTTATAGTTTATCTTAGGTGCTTACGCCTAGTGGAGGAGGTTTTTGACCCTTTCCCAAGCCTATGGTAATCTATTTGCTATGACAGGTAGTGAGAGATATTATCCTTTTTCATTTATGAGATATACTTTTATGACACCTGAGAGATGTGAGTATCTAAACACTACTTGTGAGGTGCTAGTTTGTAATCTCCGTGCTTATTATGATAAAAGTGGAACGACTATTTGTTGTAATTACTTTTATATTAGCGTTAAATGACCCTTAACTTGTATTTTGATTAGAATAAAAGCGCATTTGCTTGAGGACAAGCAAATCTCAAGTGTAAGGGTATTTGATGAAGCGAAAAGTGTACCGCTTTTAGGGGGTCATTTAAGCCCTAAATCGTATTTATTTGATCAAATATTGCCCTAAATCGTTCCTTTTGTCATTTTAGGTACTTTGGAGAAGAAATCTGGAAAAGGAAGCATTTTGGACGTTTTTGGAGCATAAAAGTGAAGAAAACGACAAAGTCTCCAAAGCTGCTGGAAAAGTACACGTGACGGCGTCAAGGATTGCTCCTGACGGCGTCATGGCTTGGCAAAAGAGGTGGATATGACAAATACACATGACGCGCCAGAAAGTTTTACAATGGAAGTCTGACGGCGTCACCCTTTAAGGTGATCAAGGCCGTCACGGTTTAAGTTAAAGAGAGACGGCGTCAAGCACAATTGTGACGGCGTCAACACTTGACGCGCCAGAGTGGATTTTGGAGGATTAAAGAGGGACGGCGTCAGGAAGACCATCCGGGAACCCTAGCCGCGGCGAGGTGACGGCGTCACCTCCTACAACGTGACGCCGTCAGCCCCTAAATTCTATATATAGTTTTGCAATTTTTAGTCATTAGTGTGCAACTTTGTGAGGAGAAACCCTAAGACGAATTCTCTGCCATTTTTAAGGGTTTTATACCCTTGGATCTCCCATGTTTAATTGAAGATAAGTAATCAATTAATCATTCAATATGTCTATGTGTTGTTTGATTATATCTTGTTCTTGTTTTTTAATTAACATGATAGGCTAGATTTATCTTGTGTTTGCTTAGATCTAATGAAACCTAACTATTGATTATTGGTTGTTGGTGTGTTATTAATTATATTGGATGATTGTTTATCGATGTTAGGCTTAAGAAAACTGGCTAACCTCCTATACAGTAACTTGCTTGAACGTCTTAAGAAACATGAACCAATGCGTACTAAGGTTTTTATGGTTGTATTTAATGCATGAGCGAATTCTAGTGATCCCATGTTAGGAGCTTCTTAGTCGGCTCGACATAGGAGTGAAGTAGGAGCTTATAGAGTTGGGGAAGTACGTACGCCACCCCACGATTGGTATTAAGGAATACACCCGTCATCCACGCAATTAATGCACACTAATCAACTGGTAAAAGATAGTTAGGGAGTAAGGAAATCTAAGTAAACACATTTCTCCCATATAAGTTCCACAACCTTTTTATTTTCAGTTATTTTATTTTATTTGCAATTGTAGTTATTTGGGTTAGTTGACTAGCAACTAATTCCGCCCACTCCTTCAAACCCGAGATTTTACTTGCTTTCATAAAAATATAAAAATACAAAAAGAATCTTCCATCACCCTTAGACCTATTAGAGTAGTTTTTCAATCCTAACGACACTATTCCCCTAGAGAACGATCAATCCCCCGGTACTTGCCACTACACTATACTACATCGGTCAGGTACACTGCCTGGTGGGGATTGCAAGACTCTTGAGATCCCTCGAGAGGTAAAACCTGTTGTAAGGTCGCAAAACCACGCATCAAGATCCTAGCTTTCCTTTATGGCATGGATGTTATGGTATCCTTCAGGATAGCCTAGCTTGCCTTTATGACATGGATGTTATGGTATCCTTTGTGATAGCCCAGCTTGCCTTCAAGGCATGGATGTTAGCTTGCCTTCATGGCGTGGTTGTTAGCTTGCCTTCATGGCATGTGTTTGGCATCCTTTGAGATGGCCTAGCTTGCCTTTATGGCATGGATGATAGCTTGCCGTTTATGGCATGGATGTTTAGCTTGCCTTTAGGGCATGGTGGTTAGCTTGCCTTATGGCATGGATGA
The DNA here is from genome assembly GCA_021014915.2 of Artemisia tridentata subsp. tridentata. Lineage (NCBI taxonomy): Eukaryota > Viridiplantae > Streptophyta > Magnoliopsida > Asterales > Asteraceae > Artemisia > Artemisia tridentata. The sequence goes on from CP139508.1 coordinate 41,147,647, forward strand.
AAAGTTAGCGAGATTGGATCTGAGGCTAGAAAAGATGGAAAGTAAAGTAAGTGCGAGTGTTATGTCAGAAGCGTATAAGTAGGATGGTTTATGGTTTCTTGATCTAAATGGATTGGGTCTCCTTTTCGTTTAAATGAAGAAATTGTAAATCGATGAACCATAAGTTTATAATTCCTTACTTGCATAGATTGGGACGCCTTTTTATGTAAATAAAGAGTTATAAATGAGTGGACTTATGTGTAGCCAATATGACATGAGTACTGATAGTGATATGCGAAAGTGAAAATTAAAACATGTTAGACGTCATAAGAAAAGATAGATATGAATAAAACTTATAGCAACGTTAAGGTCATGTGTAAACTTTAAGATAGACGCCTAGAATGAATCTTGCATTAATTCGATAAGTTATTGATTTTGAAGTAGATATGAATTGTGTATTAAACAAAATGCGAAATTCGCCCGTATATGATTTTATGTCATGTTAGTGCATGGGCATATAACGTGGTAATAGTGCCGAAGTTTGACTTATATAAAGTCAAAATAGTAAAATTTTTCACGTGACAAGTAGTCATTGTTGGAAATTTTAGACAAGATTGTGGTAAGAAGAGTTGTTAGAATGGATTGCTAGTTATGTTTATGTATAGCAAGTTTAGAATTTGCACAATCATTTAGATCGTTGCAAGGAATTGGCTTAGAGAGCATGAGAATGAGAACATGTATATGTTGTGAAGTGGTTTTGGATAGCATTAGATGAGAGATTTCGGGGACGAAATCTAAATAAGAGGGGGTAGAATTGTTAGACCCGTTTCCCGAGTACTTGGACCCCACCCTATATGAAAATGGACCAAAGGCCTTACGTGATTGGTTAGTCAACGAATGTTGCGTTTTAGTCAAACACGATAGTCAAAGTGATGGTCAAAGAATATATTGTAAAGTTAGGAAAAGTATTATGTGGCACAATTAGGAAGGGAATAGACTTCAAGGGCTTGACTTGTCATATGCTAAAGTGTTAAGACATGTAGTGTGGCCAAAATAGAAGGAAAGGGACTTGAAGGGCCATTCTTGCCATTAGCCCAAACTTGTGACCAACTATTATTTATCCAGGGAGTTCTAGACGTTTCTCTATTATTCTAGACTGTTGTGGATTGTTGGTTTAGAGAAGAAATAGAGAGGGAAAAAGCTAGATGATGCCTTATGATGAAAAAGATGAAGATCAAATGACCATAGTCTTCCCTAGCAATGATCTTCCTCAAGTAAGTACTCCCCATTCTTGATGTTAATAAGGTGAAGGGTTATGATTGAAGTAGGAAATCATTATATGATCAAGGTATGATCATACGATGATTTAGAAAGAAAGATGAGTAGGTTTGATGGGTTTTATAACCTTTGTTCATGATGTATTTTGTTATGTGTTAAGTGTTTGTATGATGTTATGATTTAGGGTGTTTATGAGGATGATGATGTTGAGGATGATGATGATGCTTTGATATGCTTAGCTTGGATAAGTAAAATGATGATAACATGTGTTATATGGATTTCTAACATATATGTGTTATGAATGTTTATGTCAAGTAATATGGACTTGAGATATGCTTAAGTGATGTGATGAATATGACCTATGTGATAAGTTGATGTTATGTATTAGATGAGATGTGGAGTAGTAAACCCGTGAAGTAAGTGTTTTATGTATATGATGCTTATGTGTTGATTGAAGTATAATGGTATGTTAGATTCGTTTTACTTACTAAGCCTTTTTTGCTTACGGTTTAGTTGTCTAACCATTTTGTAGGTTGGCATGCTTTTATGGATGGCTTGGATGTAGGGATTAAGGATTTGGATATGTACGATTAAAGGTAGTATGCGTCTAGGAGCTTAGGTAGAATACCGAGCTCATGTGTAAAGTTTGTAACCCCGTTGGTCTTTTATTGGTTGGTATAGTGTAGCCGTGTGGCAAATTGTATGTTAAGGTTGTCCTAACGATTTGGTGGTCAATCGTTGCGTCAAAGTATGTTTTATGTGTTTGTAGTCAAAGTTAAAGGGGCGTTTGGATTAAGTGTATATATACCCATTTTGGGTTATGAACGGGTCAAGTGTTTATGGAACATGTCTTGTATGTTAAAGTAATGATAATGGTTAAGTTTGATAAGATAATGAAGTGGTATAAGTGGGTTTTTAGTGTAAATGGGTCAAACGGGTTTTGGTGCAAAACCCGTGCTTGTGTAAAGTACATTTCCGAGAGTCAAACGGTAAATGTTTTTAATTGAAAATGAGCCTAGTGATATATTAAGTAATTCTACCTCCGTCCCATATTAAGTGTCCATAATTGAATCTTGGGATGTCCCAAATTAAGTGTCCAGGGAATATTTTCAACCAATGAGAAGAGACTTTAGTGGGTAATAGTGATATTTGATTGGTGGAGAGTGTAGTTAGTGGAATTTCCTAAAACTTTGTACATTTGGAAAGTGGACACTTAATATGGGACGGAGTGATATATTAAGTAATTCTGTAAGGTTTGGTGAAATATCGAGTTCGGGAAGTTGGGTTTCCAAGAACGGCACTTGAAAACTGATCCGGGAGACCAGAAGCCTCCATTCGATCGGATGGAGGGCCATCCGATCGGATGAGCGATTTTCGGCAGATTTTGGCAAACTTTGAAAAATCATATCTTTTAATCCGTAAGTAGTTAGAGGTCGTGCCACCCGGCATTTTGAAGGTAATTGAGTCTAGTTTTATTTAAAAATTGTCTTAAGGTCTAAAAGTTTATAGATTTTTGTAAATGGGCAAAAGAGTAACAGAAGGTCAGTTTTACTTCACGCTTTTTGCGCGTAAAGTTTTAGTTTTTGGTCTAAGCGGGCACGGTGTGTAACACATACGCATCCAGGTACCAAAAGAACGTCACCTCAGACAACGATTGACACAAGGCTGATGGTATATGATGGTTGCCGAATGTGTTTACAATGGGAAATTGGCAACCGGTTGAGACAGGCAGGCTACAATTGTAACCACTCATAATTTTTCAAACATTATTTTAATAATAAAAATTTATTTAATATTATCTGGCAATTTATTTGAGCACCTTTGAGCTTACTTGACTATTTCGGAAAGTTATCTCACACATTGTAGCATACAGTAACCCTCCAAGCCACTTAATTTTATTAAGAAAAGTGAAGTAATCACTTCCTGACATTTACTGGCATTTTATTTACAAAACCGAGAAGTTATCTATCTTTTCTGAAAAACCCGACATCACACGCGTACCAACACTATATTATTTATGGATTAAATCCGATAATTATTTTCGGAGTCAATGGTATTATTTTTATAAGAACGTACACGAAAAATTTAATTTTCGCATTGTTGCTCGAAAGCACGAAACCAGGTTGCCACGATTATATTTTAAGCTCAACAGGACACGGGATACACTGGTAATAATAAATCCAACCTATCCTTTTATCCTTATCCCAACCGACCCCTGCCCCATCTCTTTCAATACTTTTTCTTTTCGGTATATAGTTTATAGATCTGTGTCTCTCGATCATCTCAAGTCTTGTCAATGGAAAGGGACTATTGCTGGATTCAATCCTTCACGAGATTCCACCATGGAAAGCCATGGAAAGGGACTACACACTCACATCTCTATTGGGTTTCCAGCCGCCTCTCATTCCGACCAGATTCCGGCCACCTTGAGTTAAGGACGCGCCACCACCACCGTTGCGGACAGCCACGCCATTCCCCCTTCTCGTTCATCCGTGTGGTATAAGAAATCAATTCACTTGTTTTTAATTATTAGTACTAAAATAATTTTAATAACTTACTATTAGTACTAAAATAATAATTAGCACAATAATTTTCAGATATATTAATAACTTGTCGCTTATAAGATACGCACAATATTATACCCAACAAGAAACCGTTTTTACTCGAAAAAAATAATCTTGAAAGTTCCTTACAACAGTTAGGGAAAAATTATCCCCAGACATCAAGCTCTAATTCTAACCGATCTTCAGTTAACAACAGCAGTAATGATGAAGTGACGTTGCATCAAGACGATTCGGATATGGAAGACGGCGAAGAAGGATACCTTACCGACCCACAAGATGACGAAATTGACCGTACCTGTGACGAGCTCACCTGAGGGGCGGGCAGCAGCTGACGTCACCAGAGGTCGGGACGTCGTCTCCTCTTTATATGAGTGAATTCGATTGCTGTTCTATCTGTAAAAGCGCCTGGGATCAAGGAAAGCACCAGCTAAGGTATCAAAAACGCGAACAGCTAGATCACTACAACGAAACTTCACCTAACTATCAGCATTCAAGTAATTCGTTTGATACCTTAGCTGGTGCTTTCCTTGATCCCAGGCGCTTTTACAGATAGAACAGCAATCGAATTCACTCATATAAAGAGGAGACGACGTCCCGACCTATGGTGACGTCAGCTGCTGCCCCTCAGGTGAGCTCGTCACAGGAGTGGTACGGTCAATTTCGTCATCTTGTGGGTCGGTAAGGTATCCTTCTTCGCCGTCTTCCATATCCGAATCGTCTTGATGCAACGTCACTTCATCATTACTGCTGTTGTTAACTGAAGATCGGTTAGAATTAGAGCTTGATGTCTGGGGATAATTTTCCCCTAACTGTTGTAAGGAACTTTCAAGCATTTTTTTTTTCGAGTAAAAACGGTTTCTTGTTGGGGATAATACTGTGCGTATCTTATAAGCGACAAGTTATTAATATATCTGAAAATTATTGTGCTAATTATTATTTTAGTACTAATAGTAAGTTATTAAAATTATTCTTTTAACCGAATGAAACTGGATAAGTAAAAGAGTGGTTGTTTGTGTGATTGTTTTGAATTCGGGTTGAGTATAAACCCGTTTAGGATCGGGTCAAACCCGTTTGGGGTCTCGAATTGTATATAAGTTTCTCTGGTTTTACTTGCGTTTGGAATTGTTTAAAGTTGAATTTGTTGCTGTGTTTTGATTGTTCTGGTCCTCAGTGGGTATAGCGAGACCTCAAGGGTGCTCGTTTGTTGGTCTCGGGTTGGGTTGCTCTTGTCATTCGGTTGTGTCTTAGATCCTTGCTTTGGATTTGCGCCTTTTGTACATATGAGGCTTAATTAAACTTAGATCCAGTCAAGCCAGACATTGATAGTTTACTCGAGACCTGAAACCTTGTGCTATATTGTGAAAAGTTATATTAATTAAATCTAGCAAAATGCTACAAATTACAACCACTAGGTTTTGAGTTTTCGACCACAATGACCATAAAACAGTTACAACTTTAAGTAACGATCCTAAGGAAGATCCAACAATCAAAGAGAGGACCCTTCATCCAACCTCACACAACAACCATGTGAGAGCTCATGTCTGTTCCATATGTCTGAAGCTGCTGGAAGTTGATTCTCTTGAAGTGTTTCCTAGTAAAGTGAAGGGGGATCGATGCAAATCTGTACTGTTTGATGGTTGCAGGCTCGCGTTATCTTTGAAAAAGATGGAAAAAAAGCGTATGTGGAAAGTCGTATTAACTTATGGTGCTACTCACTGCAGAGGATTTCACCATGAGCGACAACTTAGGAAAGGGGGCGAGTTTTTGACTCATGTTTGGCTACTGATGGTACATTTGGGCATCACCGAGCAGCTCCAGGTTTCTCAAGGTCTTGTAATGCACATAACTGTGATATAGGCTCCCACATTCATTCGTTACTTACTGTTAGTTCTGTAGATATGATTTTATATTCATATATTTATACACTTGAGAGGGCCATATTACAACTCTCGGAACTAAAAATCTTAAATTCTGCATCAAACTTGAGCCACTCTGGTCACTGTTGGCCAACTCAAACCTGAAAAGAGAACAATTTGCAGTCAACAAACGTCCAAAACGAAGGTCATGAAAAAGCAGGCATTAACTTGTATTTCGTGGCCAATGTACTAAAACTATCTAATATGGAAATACTTTTCTTAAAGAACTCTCGTTATCAAGTGTACACTTTCAAAGTTGTAGAATTCAGAAGGATTTGTGATTTGGTTAGTTTCTTTGAAGTGTTAAGAATCAATGCTTTTGAAACTTAGAACATGACCGCATTTTTATATTAAATGTTCGTGTTAGATTACTTAATAGTGTATAGATACTTAAAGTTGGCTATTATTAGAGTAAACAAAGACAAATTAGTTTTATCAATTTGAAAGGCAAAAATAGTCAATTGATGCTGAAATGCTTATGTAAAGTCTGTTTGAGATAAGAAGTAGAAAAAAGATACCTGGCATGCTTAATTTTATTCGAATGATACTTAAATGCATAAGTGCGTAGCATTGTAAGGTTTATGGTCCTAACAAACTAGTCAGTTCCACTACTATCCGAGTCTTATAAAAGTGACCAAAATTGAAGGGGCTTTTCCGAAATAAGGCTCATAAGGTAGGTGGTTTTGATATGATTTGGTTATATTACTGTAACATTAACACACTTCTATCACACAATAATACAGCTGTGAATTAACTGGTTATCAACTTGTTAAATTTCAAAGCATAATTTCCAGTAAAAATTTGCAGAGTACCACTGATCATAATTCATAAAGCTGTGCTATCTAGTTGGACTAGTTGTGAAAGTAAGCTACACTATTTTTAAATCCGTGGACTAGTTGGACAAAAGGTGTAAGATACCATGGTATATGAGATAAGAAAAAGACGAAAAGAAAGAAGGTATTAGCCATACCTGCAGGTCTGATAATTAAAAAAGAAACAAAAAGGTCTACTAATAATATATATACATACAAAACACTGAGAAACAAATCAGTTAAACTTTATTCTCTGGGTCATCCATCTATGCATATGGGAAAATTGGTCATCAAAGTAGCCAAAATGGCAATTGATCAACCAAAAAAATCAGGTTTCTGACAAAATAACCAGGAACCCCACTACATTCCTTGCTACCTTATGAGGCTCAGATTTTTGCACCGAAAGAGCTTGCAAGAGTCCCATGTCAGGCCACTTTTACTATGTGAGTTCCTGTCAAGCCGATTTCATGGTTGCTCCATAAAAGTGTCCAACTTTCACCATAAAATACCACATCCGCTGCAAAAAAAACTAAACCTCGCAAGGTTTGAAAACTTTCTAGCAGACCAGCCCGCAAGGAATCTTGCAGGATTCTTTGCTAGTTTGTCATAAACAGAATTGTTGCCATCTTGTCAAATTTAATTGTCATTTTGGCAAGTTTGACCAACTACCCTATTTCTGTGATAGAACTACTAAAAAAATAAGATTGATGAAAGAAGCAGAATCCTAACTTTTTTAATCTAGTTTCCACACAAGTGACAAAATGGTCTTCTCGTGCAACTGGTCAAAACAGAGTTCTTTTTTTGGTAAGGGGTTAAAACAGTCGAGTTGCCAAAAACTGTTTTGCCAAATTTTCAATAGGAAAATAGTGTCTTGCAAGATTAAAAAAATTAGATTACGTAGGAACTATTTAGTTAACTAAATGAAGAGGTTTTATGGAGTTAATTTACATTTAGGAAACTTCCAATCTGTTTTGACCATTTGCCCTGTTTCCATTAAGCTGTTTTTATCATATAGCTGTTAGACACTTAGACGGTTATACATACCAGAGATAAGCATGAGTGCATGACCCAGATCAAAAATTCATAAGTAAAGGGGTTAAAATTGCCACCTTTAATGTTCTGATGTTGTTGCTTGTGTCATGAACAGAAAAAATGGGAGGAAAGAGGGACAAAACAACTAAACAAGCATGGGAGGATTCATACCTCATGCAATATGCTGAGCAAGACTAAGAATCTTGACATGCTTTTTCTTCCTTAGCTCATGTGGAACGGGCCAAACACCCTAGTCCCGATCGGTTCACCTTGCTTGTTGACAAGTACAACAGTATTATCATCAAACTTAACCTCACTCCATCACACCGGCCCTTCTGCATGGCAGCTCGAACAACCACGCCATATACGACCTGTCCTTTCTTTACTTTTCCGCCTGGTTGGGCTTCCTTCACTGATGCTACTATCGTGTCCCCTAATCAGGCTCCTTTCTTCCCCTTCTAAGCTTGTATGCACATAACTCGTTTTGCCCCTGAGTTGTCCACCACTTTCAAATTGGACCGCATTTGTATGAAAGTCCTTATTTGCTGTAAAAGACACAAATTAAGGAAGTGTTTTACAATATATAAATTTAACAGATTTTATTTTTATATAAAATAATACAATATAGGAGGTTTTATGCATTAAAAATACAATTGGGTGACTTTCAAACCATTTGACTAGTTACCTTTCAAGTTGAATCTTTTAATTTACCCATTCGGACAATTAGTGAAAAAAACAGAACCCAAATTGACCCATTCATGAACAAATGGGTCAAAACTACCACATCTAGATTACATAAAAGAGCAGACCTGGGTCAAGAAACTATTGCAGGGAGTCTCCTGTTGTGATTTTAGCATTCCGGACGAGAAACTGTTGAGGCGCCGCAAAAGTGAACGTCCATCTAGTTTGATTTTGTTTCATGCATACAATATGACACAAATCAGATGATGAAAAACTTATTGCAACAGAGCAAAAAGAAACTATGAATGCAGTATCAAGCAACCAACCACTTATAACAAAGACTAAAAGTTTATTCAAGTACGAATTCCGAAGGTTGCATCATAAAGACAAATCTATAAGTCTATAACTAATCAGAGACTTAAAAGGGATGCATCATGAACATCGGGTAACACAAATATAGTGTCGGACCTAACAAATGACAGAAACAACTACAAGATGCAGGAAAATGAGTAAAAGATGCAACTTTTGGTTGCGAAGCTCTATGCTGGAACTTGGAAGGATGAGATTTTCCATATCCTTGTATAAATTAACACATATGGACATATCGAGATGAGTTATGCAGATGTCCAAGCCATCTATATAGGGAAAGATCATTACCTTGGCAACAAGTCAACCAAAATCCTTTTTACTCGTGTACGAAAACGCCTAACATATCTTATTTATACTAGTTATGGTTCATGTTAGCAAAACACATCTATTAGTATCTTACATCTATAAAACTAGATATGAGTGTGTGTTTATTAGGCGAATTTTCACTAATATGTTTGGTTGGTGCTTCTGATGTACTGTTTGGCTTAAACAAAACCACTAACTTCAATCAACTTAAACAAAACCACCAACTTCAATCAACAGTAGCTTCAATTAGAATCTCAAAGTTTCGAAGGAGTTAGTACACATTCTTCAGACTTTTAGCAGCGAGAAATGAGTATACAAAAAGAACAATATCGGAGCAATGAATACATAAAAAGTAGAAGTTACACGATTTATATTGGAAACTAGTTTATATCAGTCGAGCAAATGAACCTTAGAGCACATACCACGAAAGCAATTAGAGGCAGAATTTGTTGCCATCTTGAGGTATTTCACAAGTTTCGTTTCCTACCTGCAAACATTATATCAAACACTCACATTATTCCTATTCTTTACAACCTCAGAAAAGAAGTGCTGCAATATTAGCCGAATACACTATGTCAGAAATGCGAAAACTAATTAAAAATAAGAGTTCAAAGAGAGATACAATTACACTAACCACATAAAAGTAGCCTCAAAAGATCTGAAACAATTTTCAGACTATCAACACTTAGGATAATCATACTAACTGATGCATGCAAGACCTTAACACAGTCGATAAATATAAAAACATGCAAATAAAACGTTAAAGGACAAATGGGACTGAAGTCGGCATATAGTAAATGAAACTTTGAAGGTGACTGCACCCAGCACTTACACACTAATTTCATGCTTGGTTTTGCGTTACCACACAAATTTACGCAAAACATCATTACAATGACATCTCAATTTGTGCTCGCCCTACTTGGTTTACAACTAAACAAAAGTAAGTTTTAGAGCGCCATTTTGTGCACCTTATGGCATCTTCTTTAGTAAAGACTTAACTAAAAGAACAACATATGTAACACTGTTAATACAAGACCATAACCAATTAATAATTTTCAAGTTTGCTTAAGGCTTAAGCTTATTTTTGGGCTTACGAGCTTATATAAGTTTATTATGTCATAATAAGCACAGATAAGTTTGAAAATAAGCTAAAAAAATTATGAAACATAAACCAAAAACAAATAACGAGGTTAAGAAAACACCCCCCAACTATAATTTCGTATCCCAACGAAATTACTCTCTTCCATCGAATCATATTCCTTCAAGTTAATTGTTTTGCTTCCTTCTTGATAATACACATTTCTATACTCATATTTTTCACTTAGGTATAACATCAAACACATATGTGCATCATAAAAAAAAGGGCTCACTGAGGCATTTCATCTCTACAATATTTTGACCAGTTTGTTTGTGGGTTTTCAATCAGGGTATAAATATGGCTGTTGAGGTTTTTATGATTCGGGTCAAGGAAGCTAACATTTTGCTAAAAAAATTAAGAATCCTTGACCCTGGTCTTTACGTTCATTTTAACTCGACAGGATGTAATTAGGAGGAAATTTAAAAGAGAGTAGACTTTTGTAGATACACATCACATCATCATGTGGTCCAGTCTAAGACAAAATAATTTTTTAGATTCCTATTTACCCGCGACTATTATAAAAAATTGACAAAGTGTCCCTATCATTGTCCTTACCAAACTCAATCACTCTCTCTCTCTCTTAACCCCTTCTCCTTCATCTCTCTCCACCTACCTCCTCCTTCCTCTCTCTTTGATTCTACCCGGAAATTAAACCACCTACCCACCATAATTTTTTTTGTCTTATCTCTCACTGCACTACTCACCACAAACACAAGTTTATCTATTTTATCTTTCTTATTACCTTCTTTCTTCCCCATCTTCATCATAATTATCATCTCAAAACCATCTGATACAAAAAATGTAAACAACACTTAAATTTTAACTTTATTCACCATATACAAAATCACCTAAAAACTTATCTATTAAAAACCCACCACAAGTAATGATGGTAATTTTCATTAATCTTTCTTTTTTCCCACAAAGAATGATAACCTATTTGTGCTGGTGTTATGTACCTTCTCAAACACAATTATCAGAAAACAAATACCTATAAACACTTCATTTTCATAATCATATTCTTCAACAAAAATGAAAAAAAACATTTATAGTTTCATCTTTCTTTCACCATAACACCATTCTTTCTAGCCACCACCACTCCGTCGACCTCCGGCCACCATGATGCCACTGATAAGCCTACCACTACCATGCCACCCTCACACACGTTGCCAACCCCATCGTGTAATCAGATCATCATAATTAATCCGTTATAAGTCTGTTAGGTGCCCTCAAATTAAAAGCCCAAAATCGAGATGGGAGGTGTTGATGACGTTAGCATAGTGTGGTGGTGATGATGCTGACACAATGTGGTGTGAGTGACTGTAACACCGTAGGCAAATCCCACATCATACATGACCGAATGAACTGGTCACATAACCGAGACTTGGAGTGATGCTGGGACATATGTTAACATTCGCCTTATACGACAACAACGCGTTTTGTGGTCTAATGGTTAATCGCCCATACGGTTAAGCGTGCTCGTGTGAGAGTAGTACTGGCTTGGGTGACCTGCCGGGAAGTCTTCACATGAGGGCCACAAAAGCAAAGCCGTGAGCCTATGAGCAAAGCGGAAAATATTGTGGTCTATAAGGCGGGGTGTTACAGTGACGGTGGCTAGATTTGGTAGTGGGTCTATATTGTTTCCAGATTTTTCTTTTTATGTGCTCTGATTTATTGTTTGATGTTAACCGGTGGTGATAAACATTTAAATACATTTGGATAACTATTTTGAAGAAATGAATGGTGACTTTGACCACCACCCTGGTTTAATTTCCGGTAGAATCAAAGAGAGAGGTGGTGGTTTAATTTCCGGTAGAATCAAAGAGAGAGGAAGGAGGAGGTAGGTGGAGAGAGAGAGAGAGGAAGGAGAAGGGGTTAAAAGAGAGAGCGATTGAGGGTATATCTACGAAAAAAAAAATAAATAAATAAAAAATAAATAAAAAAATAAAAAATAAAATAAAACCTACCTACCTATTCGCCCAAAAAGTACATGTCATACTAGTACTTGGTAGGTACAATGATAGGAACTTGTCAATCTTTTATAATAGTCGCCCAAGATTTCTAGGCGAACATCTCCCATGGGGTATTTGGAGAAAAAGAAAAATTTTAGAGCACTAGGGGTGAGTGGGGTTGTACTTGTGGGGTAAATAAGGAATTAGCCCTTGTTTTTTGACTATGTGTAGTGAGGCGTGAAACGCCTCTTCAGCGCCCCTACCAAGCCCCCACAGCGCCCCCTCCCCAAATCGCCTAGGCGCTATAGCCCAAAAAAATTTTCGGGCGTTGCATTAACCACGCCCTTGCCCCTTGCTTTGTTCGAAAAATATAGCATCTTATTTCATAATTTGAGGCGCTAAAGCCCCTACTACCACTAAACCACTTTTTCTACCAAGCCTCAACATGGCCCACACTGCCACATGGCGCACAATGCCCCATCCACTCTTACACACCATTACACATGGTCTTAAATAGATAAATGATACATGGACCTAAAAGTGGACCTAATTATGGAAGTAAAAACTATGATCTTGATGAGTTGTAAAATAAGTTCCGTGTCTGCAGCCATCAGGATGATGCCACGTGTTTTTAGGTCCATATATAATTCGGTCCACTTTTAGGTCCATTTATCATTTCTCTTTTAAATATGTTTCTATTTTGATATATTTATTTCTTTTCTTTTTTATTTTCCTTTATATTTTGTGGTCATTGATTATGTGAACAGAAACCAGTTCAAAGATACTTGAATTTAAAGTGGATTTATGATATCTTTATTGAATTCTAATGCGCGTCACACCTGATTTCGAGTCACGAAGTGTAAATTTTTCCAAAAAAGTGTTGTTTGCTAAAAGAGCAGGCAAGGTTACACATTGGTACATTGGTATAAAGGTGGGTAGATGAAGAGACCAAGAATCGTCTTCTGGAGGACGAGGTTGATGAAAATAGAGTCGAATCTTGAGAAGTTATTATCATGTGTGGAGCTGCTCATGGAATCAAATCTCGAGAAGGTTTCTTGTTTGGGAGAACCTCGGTCAGTGGCACTGAAAGAATCGTATCTCGAGAAATTATCAAAGAAAGAATTCTCTGCTCCTCCCCCACTGTACCGTGGTGAGGTGCCAGCTCGAGAAGCTGGTGAGCCAGGAACCGAATCATCAAAACCAAATGGACTCTTTTTCTGGAAGAAACTATTACTGCCTTACGGGGAATCACTTTTCCTTGGACTTGCAGTCTACTGGAGTCAAAGAAATAACTCTCTCCATGCTTCTCATGTTCGGCATCCTGTAAAAATGAAGTTTTTTGCATTCATAGAGATACGTTTCCAATTGTTTTCTATCTTCAAACAGCTTTGTTCTAGGTTTTTGTTTTTCTAATTATGACAAGCATACCAAAACAGTTCGCAATTGATACAAACCAGATATGGATTGGTTCGGTTTCCAGGTCCACTCTAGAGCAGTAAGTAGCATTAATTTTCAGATATGGATTGGTTCAGTTTCAGTATTAATTTTCACTCTAAAGCATTTATTTATCTTTTCATTTAGTAGCACATATGTAGCATTTTTCCACCTTACGTTGTAATACCCTTCTATAAACTTATACACTATCCATTGAATGCAATGTTATAATTGAAAAAAAAGATATGAACTCACCTTAGCTGTGTCACTATTGAATCCCCACACCGAATCTACAACATCATTGTTGTCGAAAGTACCCCATCCTTGGTCATCAAAACCCCTAATAGAAGAAGATCGAACTCAATAAACCGAAAGTTTGAGTTTGCATTGAATTAACAACCACGGGCTGTTGCGTGGGAGGGCGTGGGGCCATTGATTTGACAATCCCAGGCTGCTGTGTAGGAGGACGTGGTCCCATTGCATTTGGTTGAGCCGGAGGCAGAGCTGCAAGATTAATCTGTGGAGCAGGGATTTTAGATGAAGCAGGTCCATATAATGCCGCCTTTATTATATCTGGTGTTAGTTCTCTTTTACTTTGTGCAACAGTTACAAGCTTAAGAGCATTATAGAATTCCTGAGGCCAAGGAAGCCAGTGCGGTTCTGATCAGCGTGTTGCCATATCTGCAATCAAATACAGTAATATATCATCATAAGAAACATGACCCAGATGCATGGTTAAACTGTTCATTTTTGTCAAAGTATAGTCCTATAATATTTTTAGGATTCGATCAGAGATCAAAGACACACCAAGAAGAATGAGAGACTATTCACGTCTATCTAACAAAGTAATTTTGTATGCATAGTAAGCGGCGTTATTTTGTATACAGTCTAGATGGAACAGTTTTGACTCATCTAACACAGGTCGACTAGGGTTGCATTATCTCCAAGTCGAATGGGTCAAACTGGTCAAAAGTGGCTCAAGCATATTCACATCTACAACCTCCCAAAATCATTTCATCGAACTAGTAATCATATTTAATAGATTTGTTATTCATAATATTATAGGAGAGCGGCCAAGCCTGTTAACCTTTCTTACATGACACAAAAATAAATAAAAAAATTATCCACAATGGCATGTAAATTACTAGAATGTGAATAACATTTAGATATGCAGCTAAACGCTCGCCTAAATATAGATTTCATGCCTGGCTTAACCTCGAAAGTGAGATCACACCTGCCTCAACTGTTCATGGGTAGAGACTAGAGAGCACTAACCAGTGCAATACTCTTTAGGTTGGTATCATTATCACTTGTTATCGAAGGATTACTCTAAGGAACTATCAGACGGTTTGGACCAAATTGTAAGTTGGAAGACCTTTACACTTAAAAAATTGGAAAAACATTGGTCCAGTAATCATTACAAGGCATTGTCTCCCCACCATGCCTCCTCGTTTTCATACAGGAATCAAGTTCAACAGTTATATCAAAACTATTACTAGCCTCATCCAGCACGTGCCAAGAGCAATATTACATTTACATTTGCCGGTCCATTAGCAATCAATCACTACGCCTTTTGTTATGTATAAAAGACCAAGATTAATCTTGACTTTCACTGTCATATCGCCATCTTCTATAAAACAGGCTCATTTATAACTTGTTAGCAGAATTGCACAGTTTCCACTTGATGTTATTTAACGAACATTGCAACATTTCACAAATTGTTATAAAAATGGTTTGGGATAAAGGTAACTAGTTGATAGTGATTGTTGCAATTCATTGATACAATTGGGTATTTTTAAAAAAGTCATTATATAAGATATCATCGACAAACATTTCTAGAACAACATGTAACTGCATATATAGTCTCTAGTCCAAATTTTCATTTCATGGGACACAGTGAGTATTCATCATTTCATTTCATTTTGCAATATGCAAAATTGGAAATCTTGACCAGCGTGAAAATGATGAAACTCACTTTTCTGGGGCTACTATAAGTATTAACCTGACCATGGGCAGAAGTGAAAACATCCAAAAATTTCAAATAACTCAATACACGGAACTATAAGAGGCAAATGCGTGTAACCCTTACAGCCAAAGCAACAAGTTGGCCCCCCAAGTAACATTCAAGTGAGTTAAACTCATGATGAGACATTATTAATAGGCTTCTAAAAGAGGTCATGGTTGAAAATTCGGGATAGAAGTAGAAGTCCAACTCTTTACACTTAAGACACTCGAATGTCACAAGTAAAACCACACAGTCAAAAACGACACAAGTGTCGACCAAAGTGGGAAGTTGCCCATAGTAGAAAACTGAGGACTTATAAATAGTAACTCAAGTTTGACTCCGTATTTGATTTTAGCCCAAAAGTAGTTACAACTCACACGGCTTACTATATAAACTCAATTTCTTTTTTAACACCACATATTCAATCCTACAAACGCATAAAAAAAACCCTCTTTGTTCTAAAATCACACAAGCAAAGTCCCCTTTACCTATGGGTAAACTTGTATATTGATGATTAATTTTATCTATACTAGCCTAACAAAATTCAGGATAAAAGTAACAACGAACTAACAATCTATGATTTGGAATTACTAGTATCATGAAAATTCAAAAAATGAAATAAATAAATGAAATCCTAAACCAGTCAACAATCGAATAAACAAGTTTCTACAAAATGAAAAGAGTAAGTAACCTGAGCGAGAGTGGGTTTGGGCAAATTGGAAGGCTACGGCTTCGACTCCGCTAATTCTTCCGTCTTTATCCAAATCCGCTCTCCTAAAATACTCCTCGAATTTCTCCATCTTCTTTTTTTTTAGATTCAATCAATCAATCAGATCAAAAACACAATGAAGCAAGAAAATGAAGGAAGGAAGGAAGGAAGTAGATGGATGGCTCGATTTTTATTTTACATTTACAATCAGATAGATCCAACCAAACCGGATTAAACTTACATTTAGCCATATGTTTAACATCATACATCACTCGTTTACAATGAGGACTAACGGTGCAAATTATTTCTACATTATCTCTTAACGAGATAGAAAATGTTACACCGTTGGCCTTCAGGACTAATGGTATTTGCACCGTTAGTCCTCTTTTTACGTTTTTATACGTTTTTGTGCGTTTTATCCCTTTTTTATACGTTTTATCCGTTTTTTGTACGTTTTATCCGTTTTTAAACGTTTTTTTTTATTTTATTTTATTTTATTTTTTTTTTAGTCCAAAAATCCTATTGTGACAATATATGGTCAAATTGTCCAAAGATGAGTTATCGGGTTATACCCGAAAGTGAATCCTACCACTTCGGGTAAGTGCAAAAGTTATCGAGTGTTAATAACATTATAGTTTACTAAATTTTATGTTTAAAATAGTTACATCACTATTATTATTATTTCATTATGTTTATAAATGTTATAAAATATATTTGACTATTTTTAAGTAAATTTGCATAAGTTATATAAATTTTTGGGTTAAGTGTGCGTCTTGATAAAAGTGGTTTCCAAAATTTGCAGGAAGAAAAGGAAGGAAGGATTTTTTTTTTTTTTTTTTTTTTTTTTTTTTTTTTTTATATTTCCTCGAATTTCTCATCTTATTAAAACAGTGGTTTCCAAAATTTGCATTTCATGTCTCCCAATAATTTAGTTTTCATCATTCTTTTTCACACTTTGTTACACTTCTCATCCTTTTTGCTAACACCTTTCACGTGAGGGTATATCTGTCTTTTCCGTTTTCCCTTTATATTACTCACTTCACGCAGTTCGATTGCATATCTCATCCTTACAATTTCAAAATCACTAGCTCTTCAATGATGATTTGACATTGATGTCGAGTCATCAATGACTTGCATTTATTCAAAATTTAAAATGATTAAACTAAATTTCTTAATTACAGTCATCTATGTTGAGAAAAGTGACACCGGATTGAAGCAAATACATAACTAAAATATGAAATGTAATAAAAAATGACACACGGATATAACATGAAAAACCCTAATCGGGTAAAAACCACGAGTAAGGAAAAATACGTTTCACTATGATGAAAATTAGGAGTTACACCTTCTCTTTAATTACAAAGATAAACAGTAATCTCTTGTAAGTAGGAGATACACATGTAACACCCCCAAAATATCGCAGCGGAAAGTAATATCATTGGGGTGCTACTCATAGTACAACAGTCATAATCATAGAAAACGACTCTAAATGAGACTTTTTAAACATTTATCATTCGATCATAATAAAATATCAGAGTTACAAGAGGTCCCAAATAGTTTTAGAAAACATAATGTATTAACATAAAAGTTTTCAAGAGTTTATCGAATGATAACACAATGCAAGCCATCAAAACATTCTCCGTGCGACTTCATGCTTGCCAATTACCTTAAGGACCTGAGATAAAACATGCTAAAAAGTCAACACAAAGGTTGAGTGAAATTCACAGGTTTATAAATAAATAATGGACCACAAGATTTCAGAGTTAAAATAATAATTGCAACGAATACAATTATTGGTAAATAGTAAGTATTGCTCTAAGCTCATGACACTCAAATGTTAACTGTATATATATCAATACGTGATATATATATATATATAGAATAATAATGGCCCCGTGTAGATAATTTGCCATTTATCTAGCTATTCAAATATAGTGCGTTTGGTTGTCTATCAAATCAACACAAACGGGATTCGTCAATCCCAATAGGCTTATTCACAATATTTGCGTTCACATACAACAACAACAACAACAACAACAACAACAACAACAACAACAACAACAACAACAAACTCAATCCCGCCGGGGCAGGAATATTCGCATTCACATGGAAGTGATTAATGGTTCATGATGTTAGGGACCTGTTTTTGGCAATAGCGGTACTTAGGCAACAATACTTTCAGGTAAGCACCCAGTTTAAATCACTTGTGTCCAAATTGTAAAATATCATGTATCTCCCCCAATGGATTTCGAATTACAAGTATCATCAAAATTCAGTTATGATAAACCAGTCAACAATCGAATAAACAAGTTTCTACAAAATGAAAAGAGTAGGTAACCTGAGCGAGAGTGGGTTTGGGCAAATTGGAAGCCTAAAAAAGGCAACGGCTTCGGCTCCGCTAATTCTTCCGTCTTTATCCAAATCCGCTCTCCTAAAATACTCCTCGAATTTCTCCATCTTCTTTTTTTTTTAGATTCAATCAATCAGATCAAAAACACAATCGATTTTTATTTTACATTTACAATCAACCAAACCGGATTTTTATTTTTATTTCTTTTCTTTCTCTTCTTTTAGATGGATGGCAAATTGGAAGCCTGAAAAAAGGCAACGGCTTCGGCTCCGCTAATTCTTCCGTCTTTATCCAAATCCGTTCTCCTCGAATTTCTCCATCTTCTTTTTTTTTTTAAGATTCAATCAATCATATCAAAAACACAATGAAGGAAGAAAAGGAAGGAAGGAAGGAGCTGGATGGCTCGATTTTTATTTTACATTTACAATCAGATCAATCCAACCAAACCGGATTTTTATTTTTAGAGTAAAATGCAAAATAAATACATGCAATTTCTGACATCTTACATCCCTGTTAGAAACAATTGGCACCTTACATCCTTCATTAGCCAAACGTTTAACATCATACATCCCTCGTTTACAATGAGGACTAACGGTGCAAATTATTTCTCCGTTATCTCTTAACGAGATAGAAAATATTACACCGTTAGCCTTCAGGACTAATGGTATTTGCACCGTTAGTCCTCTTTCTACGTTTTTATACGTTTTTTGTGCGTTTTATCCGTTTTGTGTACGTTTTATCCATTTTTTGTACGTTTTTATCCGTTTTTAACGCTTTTTGTACGTTTTATCCGTTTTAGTCCCCTTTTTTTTTACGTTTTCTCCGTTTTTTGTACGTTTTTATCAGTTTTTTTTGCATTTTTATTCGTTTTTTTGTACGTTTTATGAGTTCTTTTTACGCTTTATCCGTTTTTTGTAAGTTTTATCCATTTTTTGTACGTTAAATCCGTTTTTATCGAAATACAAGTATCATCAAAATTCAGTTATGATAAAAAATAAATTAAATCCTAAACCAGTCAACAATCGAATAAACAAATTTCTACAAAATGAAAAGAGTAGGTACAGTAAGTAACCTGAGCGACAGTAGATGGATGGCTCGATTTTTATTTTACATTTACAATCAGATCGATCCAACCAAACCGGATTTTTATTTTTATTTCTTTTCTTTTAACTACACTACTTATTAAAATAGTGGTTTCCAAAATTTGCATTTCAAGTTATTCTTTTTCACACTTTGTTACACTCCTCATCCTTTTTGCTAACACCTCTTATTTTTTCACGTGAGGGTATATCTGCCTTTTTCGTTTTCCCTTTATATTACTCACTTCACGCAGTTCGATTGCATATCTCATCCTTACAATTTCAAAATCACTAGATCTTCAATGATGATTTGACATTGATGTCGAGTCATCAATGACTTGCATTTCTTCAAAATTAAAAATGATTAAACTAAATTTCTTAATTACAATCATCTATGTTGAGAAAAGTGACACCGGATTGAAGCAAATCCATAACTAAAATATGAAATGTAATAAAAAATGACACACGGATATAACATGAAAAACCCTAATCGGGTAAAAACCACGGGTAAGGAAAAATACGTTTCACTATGATGAAAATTAGGAGTTACACTTTCTCTTTAATTACAAAGATAAACAGTAATCTCTTGTAAGTAGGAGATACACATGTAACACCCCCAAAATATCGCAGCGGAAAGTAATATCGTTGGGGTGCTACTCATAGTACAACAATCATAATCATAGAAAACGACTCTAAATGAGACTTCTTAAACGTTTATCATTCGATCATAATAAAATATCAGAGTTACAAGAGATCCCAAATAGTTTTAGAAAACATAATGTATTAACATAAAAGTTTTCAAGAGTTTATCGAATGATAACACAATGCAAGCCATCAAAATATTCTCCATGCGACTTCATACTTTCCAATTACCTTAACGTCTAACGTCTCGTTTTGTCCCTTGAAGTTCGGCAAAACAGCAAACAATTTTCTAAAAATAGTTTTTCGTCGGCTAACTTAGAAAAATCATATCTCCTTCGTCGTAAGTCGGTTTTTACTCATTCAAGCGCCCACGGTTTCGTTTTTGAAAGTATTTTCTGAATATGAAGGCCAAAATAGTTCAATGTTTACTGAAATTTCCAGATCTCACGTTTTTGGACAGTAGGTTTTATATTGTGTTAAAAACTCATTTTTAAGGTTCAAGACTTGTCCAAAACTTAATCAAACCTCTTCCAAACAACACCACAACTAATCTAATCCTACCATACACCTTCTCAAGGTGTCATGGGGTCCTAAACATCACCAACCTTGGTGGGTTTCATGAGATTACTAATTAAACTTATAGATCTAGTGTTAAAGATTGTTTATGTGTAAAGTGGTAGATATAACATAAGTAAGTTGCATGTTTTAACTAACAATACTTGAAAATACATCAACATAATAATCAAATGAAAGTATGAAAAGATCAAAAAGTGTTCTTGAAGCTTACTTGAATTATTGAAGAGTTTTGGAGATAGTTATGTAAGAAACCTAGGGATTTTATCACAAAACCCTAACAAGGAGTGTAAATGGAGCTTGTTTAATACTTGATCTTCAAAAATTGATGGATGATCTTGGTGTTCTTGATCTTGGCCGAGCAAGGAAGAGAGGAAAAGAGAGAATGTGTTGGTTTTTGGCTAGTTGATTTATGCTTGTATGTGTTTGTGAAATAAACTAAGAAAACATAAGGAATATGTGCATTAATTTTAGTCTTCAAAGTCAAGTATATGGAGACTTAGGGGACTCTAGGGGGGGCGGCACACATGGTAAAAGAAGATGAGATTTGATGTGCAATTAAGAATTGTGTCCCCTTTAGATAAGTATTGGTTAGTTTTGAGTATACATTAGGTGTTATCGTGTACCGAGTTAACTAAAAATAAATCTTGACAAGTTGAAATAAAATACGACGAAGTTGTAAAAATTGTAAAATCATATTCCTTGCAAGAATCGGGTGTTAGAATAATTATCGGGTTAAAATATCGCAAACCGACGGAGTTATAAGCTCCTAACGGAAAATATAGCAATTGTTTTAAAAAACACCGGGTAAATTAGTAATAAAATTTTTTATATCATTATGTTGAATATGAAAACATATTAGGATCATTGTCGGGAGTATCGGGTATATGTTTCGTAGTAATGACTGAGTGGTAACGTTTATTAAGTAAATGAACATACGTAAATTGAAATAATGCATATCTGTGCAAGACCTAAAATGCATGTGATGTTCTGATAATATATAGACCACTCTAGTCTATGTGATATGTCCTAAATGATGTCTCATGAATTCGCAGCTAAACCCTAACGGTTACGCGAATTTGAATCCCCGTAAACCTACTTTACGAAATGATGAATAGTGACCATGAATAGTGAATTCCCTCGGGGGATGAATAGTGTTTTGTGAATAGTAAATTTTTTAAAAACAACTCAAAGTCTCAAACTGACTTCAAAAATGATGAATAGTGAATGATAAATAGTAACCATGAATAGTAAAAACCCGAAAATGCGAATTGTGACAGATTACCTTTTGCGAGGACGGTGTGTAATCCAAAGGGTTGTGAGTCTATATATAATCTTTATGTAGTATACAAGTTTAAGCAATCCAAGTTTGTATCGAATCATGCATTTAGGAGCTGAGATCTTGAATTTAATTACAATATGATTTTGATTGAATTAAGACAACTCCTTGAATACATCTGACATTAAGTGGGAGCACTATGTTTTTCCTTAAAATTCATATGTTGTATAACATATTGAAGATATCATTCCATTTAAGCTAGATTTTAATCCTTAAGCTTGGAATGAAACTTCACTTGGGATTTAGGGAATAGAACAAACAACCTTGTAATAAATGTTTATTTGGAATAAACATATGCGGAAAATTAAGTCCAACACAAATGCAATATATCATTGAAGCAAGTCTTAAATGGTATATTTCACTCGGAATAATTTATTACATGGATGGAAACCTTATATTTTTTAACTAAGGATTTGTCATGTATATATTATATTGTGTATAAGACTGGTTGTTACTTTTGTGCAAGAGCAAGATGAGCTGACAACAACAATATCTAATTGAGAATATTTAGATTATTGTTAATAAAGATGTTTACGAATTATAAAGCATAGTGTTGTATACGTACAATGATGCTAGAGGATAATTAAAACTAGTTAAAGTAGGATTTTATCATTTATGATAAATCTGCTAACTAGATATGCTCAACGAAGAGCATTGTTGCATTACACATTAAGGAATAAGAATACTTTACATTTTAAAAAAACTGTAAAGATGATTGTCAGTATGTCGTTGACTTCTAATGCCTTATGCAAGGTAGGGCGACATCTCCATACTATGACACTTGCAATAGTATGAGAATATGAGATAAGACACTCATCATATATTTCAAATCCCTCACTATATGTGAAATTTGAAACTAGTATTCGGAAAGTTTACTCAGATGACTATTTAGTTTTCTTGTAAAGAAAAGTTGAGAATGTTGGAAACATTAGACTTCAATTTACTAATTAGTCTCATGCATATCTGTTTATAGTATTTGGATAATTGGGATTGTAAGACAATTTTTACTTTATGATGAATAAAGATACTTGGTATTTGTTATTCCTTCATATAATAATTGTTATCCTATATTTGCATGTTTAATCATTGAATGATTTTATCGTTCTAAATATGTCCATTGTCGGTTAACAATATAGGAATATTGTTATGTAAGGCAAATGTGAGTGTTGGTTATATTCTTTGAATATATGGATTGTTCCCGCCAAACTCATATGTATTCGCAAGGTATGCATATTGGATACCCCGACTTTCAAACATTTACTTTTGGATCCTTGTCATGAGTAAGATGTTGAAAATGGTTTATTAAGTCATCCTTAGACTTGAGATACAAGCAAGTTCTGTTATGTGTGGATATCACTTTTGTAATTATATGCCAAACGCTGTCCTGAATAAGGTAGTTATAAAAGCTATTTTTCGGAGTGATTTGAAGCAGCATCCACAACACTTGTAGTCAACAAAGGATTTGTTACTCCACTTGATATGTGAAGAAAGATACCATGGGCCCTCTCCAGAATTAATCAGATAACTGTTCGGGCCGAACCCAAAGGGTAATGCAAGATGATTCTTGATTACATTTGGTATATCTAATTAAATTCTATAACGAGAATCAAAATGGTTAAACTATATGGAATGAGTTAGGATCCATATCCATGGTTTAACGGTATCTATAACAAAGGATGATGAAAGCAAGACATAAATGACCATGCTACTGAGAATGATTTATGAAACTATATCTCAGACGCCTTTAGTTTAAATAGCAAGTGAGAGCGTTGCTAGACGTTTTCGTCGTTGGTATTTGTGCTATCTGCTACTCCAACTCCCAAGTGGGAGCTGTTGGAATGTGAGAGTTGGATTAGCCTAATACGACTAAAGGTGTGTGAGCCTATCGGGGCACACACGTATACACGAAGAACACGTTTATTATATATTTAATATATATATGTTTTATATTTATTAAATGTATAATATGTTTCACGAAATATAAAAGAGAGGGACTTGGATGTCGGAAAACGAAACTCCCGGACTTCCCTCCAAAGTGGCCTGTTATGGAAGGATCTAGGAGGGGGGCTATGTGTCGGTTTTGGCTAAGTAAAGGAGTGAATAACAATGACTTGTTGGACAAGTTGGGGTGCTATATAAACACCCCTTGCCCTCATTGTTTGGATCGATCATAACAACATACATACGACACACAAATTAATCCTAATGCACTTTATGTATTTAATTGTTTTCCTTTGGTCAAAAGTTGCAGCTGATAATAAACAAACCATATAGCTTTTGTTTGTTTTGGTTCGTACAGAGGGAACAACAAGAATACTAATTCTTGGTTTTTCGTCTACTGTCTTCTTTAGTATACACAATCGAACGTATACCACTTTGGTATTCGATCGTGTTTAAGCTACAACAAGAATACAAGTTTGTTAGGTTGTTAACGTGGAACAAGGACTAGCATCCTAACGTGCTTCGTTTGACGTGTAGTGTGTGCATTCGTTAGAGGTGATTGTTTTAATCACTTAGTTTCATTTGCTGTTGCTTCGAGGGTTAGTTTTTCTCGTTGCCTTTTATTCTTTGTTTGTTTATTATACGTGTTAACTATAATTGTAAACTAGATCCATTATCCGCTGCGTAATCGTAGTTAATGGTTAACTTGATTAATAAAATCCCTACAGTTTATTCGAAAAGACATCACCCTCTTCATTTTTTGCATTGAGTGATGCTTCTAAAATAAGTCACCAATCGACAAACCTATACACCGACTTTAAGACAATTAAGTCAAAATCCAAAAATACTTGAGTAATTATTTGTTTAAACAAAAGGAATTGAGAAGTTGTATAAATTGATAGCTATTGCCTACTATAAATACTAGACGAGGACCCGTGCATAGCAACGGGATTTTGTAGTGGCAAATAGTTGTAGTGATAAAAAAATGTTTATGGGTTATAAAAGGAAAATAATAAAAGTTTGAGGGTTTGAGGATTAAGCATAATGTTTTGAAACCCGGTTCGACCTGGCCGGTTTCACCGGTTGAACTGGTTCCGGTTGAAAAAACGAGTCAAATTAAACCGGTGTTTATATTTTCGATAACCCGGTTAGACCCGCAGGGTTTGAAGTGACCCGGATCAACCCATGTCAAAAAGTAAATAAAAGAAACTCAACAAAATAATATTTCTGATTTTTCGAAGCTAAGCTATTTCAAGCCTCATAATTCTTATTTTACCAAGTTAAGCTATTTCAAGCATCATAATTCTTTTACCCTCTACACAGACTCACGAATCATCAAACTCATTCCATCTGTAACCCATTAGAAAATGTAAATTTACAATTGCCTCAAAACATATTTGACTTAGACAAACATGGCCTACTAATAAATCTTGTATACTACTAACTCAAAAAGATCCAACATTAGACAAATCCAACATTAAACATAAAAAATAAACAGATCTAGCATTCTACATCACAAAAAACATCACAAGCGATCTCAAAAGATATATGAACGAAAGGCAAAAAAAAAAAAAAAAAAAAAAAAAAAAAAAAAAAAAGTTAACAAATGAAACAATATAAATGAACCATATCTTTTGTAACCATCCAAATGAAACAATAAAAATCCATTGACTCGCCAAAAAAAATAGGCTCAGATTATGTTTAGCCAAGATTGTTTGTTAACAAAAGCCAGTCATAACAAAGCTTGGGTTGCGATTTGGTAAAAAGATCACCAAAATCACCTATCCTCAAATTTTATTAAGCCAAGATCTATCATCATCGCCAAAAAAAAAAAAAAAAAAACTCAAAACGAATCCAACGCCACACAATCAGTCTATATGAGATACAGGATGAAACACACAAGTATATGCCACAACAAACATTCGCATACTCGAACCCACAACAAATCTTAACCATATTGTGAAATCATTTAGATCTAAGAAAAGGGGAAAACCCGTTAACCTAACAGAAGATGGTCTCGAACACCATCGGCTTGGTTAACCGACCAACCATACAATTTTCAAGCACACTATTAACAAATTTTAACAGACCACGAACCACATAAAAAACATCTGATATGAGATAAATCTTAGGATACATCGTGACCAGCAAACATACAAGTTACAAACCAAACCAAGAAACCGTTCAGATCTGGTGAAACACCACAAAAAACAAACTCACAACATCACCACAACCACAAAAGACCACCGAGACCAGCGAAACATCAACGAAACCACCGAAACTCAAGCACCACCAGTTTTAGGTGGTATTGGTGGCGGATCCAGTTGATCGTGGTGGCGGTGTCTGTGTCGGCGACAAAGCCTGTTGGTGGCGGCAGTGATTTTATTGTTGGTTTTAGTAAACAGCTACCCGGCTAGATCTTAACGAAGAGGACAAACACACATAAACCAACAACAAAACTACCTACCAAAATCACCTAGCCGACCATAACAACCGAGAGAGATGTTGGTTATGGTGGCGGCAGTTTCAGTGGCAGAAGGGCTACGTGTGTTTTTTTTAAGAGGAGATGAAGCATAGGTTGGTGATGGGGGCTGGTGTGCTATTCGGATAGAGGAGAATGAAAGAATGGTAGGGTTTTTGTGTTTTTGTATTGTTTAGATATGGATTACAGCGGTGTAATACCATTTCAAATCCTAACAAAAGAAATACAGCTGTGTGATTGAAGAGTTGCCAAAAATGTATTACAGTGATTGATTGAAGAGTTGGCGAGTTCAAGATAGTTAAGATTGACAAGGGCAAAATGGGGATTGACCCAAAATTCAGTTTTCCACTTTTCACATTTGACTGTTTTTCCATTATAAGTAGTTAAGATTATTGACATCACGTCAACAATATTGAGTAAGAACTAGCCACCAATATAATACTCATCTCACGATACCAACTTTGTATAAAGGATGGTATATAACCAAGTAAAAATTTGATAATGCACCGATGTGGGATTGCAAAACAAACTGTAGCTACTAGTGTTTATGGCTGAGCAAACGGACCATTCCGACCGAGACCGAACTGAGACCGACCGGACCGAAGGACTAGCGGTCCGGTCTCGGTCTCGAGTTTTTCCTTATTTTGGTCTCGGTCCGGTCTAAAAACCGACCATTTTGCCTTCTTGGACCGGACCGACCGAAGAACCGGACCGGACCGAGACCTACCGGACCGGACCGGATCGAGACCGACCGGACCGGACCGAGACCGACCGGACCGGATCGAGACCGACCGGACCGGACCGGACCGGACCGGACCGAACACATTCGGTCTCGGTCTTGGTTTTTGGGCAATTTCGGTCTCGGTCTTGGTCGGTCCGGTCCGGTCTTCGACGGATGATCAGGCGATCAGCCCTACTAATGTTCACCAAACGAGTCGGGCAGCCGTGCGTTGCGCCGGGGTGATTGGCATAAGTTTTTTGCAACTATGTTTTTGTTCATTATGTAAAAAAAAAAAAAAAAAAAAAAAAAAAAAAAAAAAAAAAAACTCTTTTATTTTGTACGTAAGGACTCTTTTTGCAAAGAGTTGCCGACCTCAGGGGTACTTTGTGTCATTTTCCAAAACTTTTGAAATAGACTTTTTGAGAAAAGGACTTCTTTTGTAAAAGTTCGTCTACTCCAGGGGTATTTTCTGCCATTTTTCCAACCTATTTTTTTACTGTTCATGTTAAACAGTGCTATGGTGAACAGTAAACGGTAAATGTATATATTGTATAATGTATAAATGTATAATATATAATAAAGACAAAATCAGACTAATCAAATACTAGTAGCAAATAAACACTATTCTTTCTTTCATATCTCATTCATTCTATCTTTTAATCATTTCAAATTTTATAAAAATTAAAGGGAAAATTCCATAAACACCCCACAAGTACAATGGTGGCAACCCCTATTGTCCCCACCAAGTTTTTTTTTCTTCAAATACCCTTGAGGCGGAGGTCGCCCAAAAATCTTGGGCGGATTAATTAGTAATGTGACATGTGTCCCTAGGTGTGACCCCACCAGGTACACTTTAGCACATGCATTATTTGGGCGACTAGGCCCACAAAACTTGGGCAACTTGATGTGTTTGTCTTTTTCCTAGTACATATATCTTGGGCGAATGGGTCCCACTGTTCTTTATTCTTGGGCGACTTGTTATGTATGTAGTACACTTTTAATTTAATTTATTTTATGGGGACTCGTGCCTCTACAAGAATACATTTAAATACACATAAATACTAATAAACATTTAAATACGAATATACACGTATTCTTGGGCGACCATACTTGTATATGAACTTTCTTGGGCGACTGGGTCCCACTTTTTTTAAAATAAAAGTAAAGTCTTCTTAGTCTTTTTATATTAAAACAAAAAATGTATTTAAAAACAACACAAACACTTTTTATACTCATTATACACACAAAAACAACACAACACTTCCCTTTTACGCTTATCCACTCCCTAACCAGTCCCCGTTTATCCACTCTCTCGGTCTCAGTCCCCGTTTTCAATAATCAAGAATCAACCACTATTCAACAACTACAACAATCACAGATATTCAACAAACAAAGTTAACCGGCTGTTGGTTTAGATCCAATCGAAACCCTAACGTTAGCTAGTAGACACAGATCGGAATTAGGGATTCGATTTAACTATTTTGAAAGATGGTTTGGGGAAGGGTAAGTAGTTATCTATTTGATTTAGGTTTACGCTTATTTAGGGTTTAGGGTAAGCAATTATAAAATTCGTTTAGGGTTTAATTTATTATTTAATTGTTAGTGTTTCTATTTTTTAATGTTTATATCTTGTTTTCTAGTGTTAGGGTTCATTGATGCTTTTTATGGTTGTTTAGAACCCAGATTATGTAATTGCTTATTAATGCTTTATAGTGAAAATGTTTATTGTTGCTTTCTGGATATCTATTTAAGTAAGATGACTGACATGCTAAGAAAATGCACATCAACTTAATACATAACTGTAGGGTGTAATTATGTCTTTACTGCTAGCGTTTATTGCTGGTTTTGGCAGATGTTTTGTTAATATGCTTAAGTTGTGACGACGTTAGTCGACTAAAATTTATGTTAATATGCGTGATATGTGAAAGAAATTTCAAGTTTTTGGTTCTTTGGAATCCTTTGTGTTTGTCTTTGCGATGACTATCTAAGTGGTATCACATCGGTGGTGACCGGCTTATCTATGGGAACCAAAGATGGTAACTAGGCCGAACGGATCAAGGGGTGATTCCGGGGATCGCTTGAACCATAGATGGTCGGTTGACTTAACCCGGTAGCGTTGTGCTCAGGTATCGGGCCTCGGACTATATACATCCTTCTTACACACGGCGGGAAATAGTCTGTACTCCCGATCAGGTTCAAACTACTCGTGGCAATCGTTTTGATTACTTACTTATGATTGTTGTTGCGAATATTTGAATACATTGGTAGTACGCACAAGCTTGTAAATTCTTTTTAAAAACTTTTCCACATAATATCTGCCATAAACATATGAATTAGTAGTTTTGTCTTAGGTTTCACACGTGATTAATTTTTAGGCTAGTATGTTTATGTAAACACCATATGGATGTTTTTTCTTTAAAATATTTAGTCGCTAAATATACTTACTAATATCTTTTGCAAATTTCATATATGTTGTGGTATTCAAGATCTACCCTGGTCATTTAGACGTCTTGAATGCGAGAATGATATGGTGTGTATTGTCCGTTACATGCGACACTCCTTCATTATGGCATTCAAGATGCGTGATGTTACCAGGAATTAGTTCTTTACTAAACATTTTTAACGTATTGACATTTTATTACAACCGAAAGTAGTAGCTTTTGAACTATGTTTATTATGTTGATAAGTAGGTTTTTTTATGTTGTTCTAAGCTGCGTTTTTTTATTTTTGTCTTAAAGGAATATGAAGCAAAAGTGATCGTTAGGAGTAAACTTAATTACATTTCCTTAATTAGAGATAAGCTTAATGAAAAGCGAAGGATTTTATTTAGGACCTCTTGTTTTGGAGGATGGTTGGATCTTTACTTTTTTGACCATGAACCACACATCTTAGATTATATATTACAAAATCAGCGTTATGTAGATGATGCACACGTTGACATGCCCCTCATATATAATGTGGATGGTCGTGAACTACATTTTGGTCGTCCCGAGTTTTCTCTAATAACAGGGTTTCGTTTTGGAAACCGGCTTAGCTCAGTGGATATTAGTAAAGGTGATATAAAATTTAAGACAAGGGTATTTCCAAAAAAAATCAGGGGTAAAAATTTCAAACTTAGATCTTCTAGGTCTTGTTGAGGATGAAGAGTTATTCTTTAAGTTGTCTAACGAGGATGCAGTCCGTGTGTGTCTACTATTAGCGTTAGAGGTCATTTTTATGGGTCGGTTGTTGGCTGATGAAGTGGATGATAAACTCCTTCGTTTGGTTGAAGACCTTGAAGCATGGAATTCGTTTCAATGGGGTGAGTACATTTGGAGGCAATTGTACAACCAGATTATTAATGTCGTTGACAGACATAAGTGGCAACATCTTAAAGGACTAGAAGGATCTCCGAAGTTTGTTCCAACGTATACAGTCGGAGGATTCGTATGGGCTTTCAAGGTTATTCTACTGTATTTTATTTAATAATGAACAATTCAACACGAGTTGATCAATTTTTTTATTAACTGTCTCAGGCTAACGCATTCTTGAACTTTATAGATCTGGATTCTTGAGTCTTTTAAAAGAAGCAATCGTTGGTGGAATAAACAGGAAGATGTGATACCTAGGGGTGTAGCCTGGTCAAAGAAAGAGGCATTTACAAGAGCGGATCATGGATTGTTATTCGGCAAGGTAAAAACAGTATCATTTTTGTGAATATTTATTAATATTTTTGTTTTTTTAACATATTATTTACCTGCCCACTTTGTTGGTTTATGTTTTTTGTAGGACTCAAAGATAAAGTTCGACCTGAAACCAACACTAGCCGAGCAGAAGTCAGATTGGTATATCAAATTCCTTGATTATTACAAGGGATACACACCAAGGACTCGAAAACCGAGAGTGCCACATGATTACGATGTTTATCTACAGAAACTCGAAGCATCACGAAAATGTGGGAGGACAGAAGAAAAGTATGTACCGCTGGTTCCTAGGGTTCATACCTCTGATCTTATTACAGAGATCAGCCTTAAGGATTCTGTCATTCAGAAGTTGAATACGCGTGTTTACAAACTTGAGTCTGTTATTAAGGTGATTCTCGTTACACCATTATATTAAATGCACGTCCGAATAATATCTACTAATATCTATTTATATGATTGTATCCTAATTTTAAGTCGATGAAAAAATACTTTGTAGGTACTTGCTTGCGAAAGAACTTGCGGATATCGGGTAAGCACGTTGTTGCAGATAAATAATTTGTAAATTTAATTAAGGAATTATCTGTTTTATTGTATTTAACATGTCGTTCCTTTTTTTCATTTACAGTCGAAATTGGACTTCAGTGAATCTTTCTCTCATCTTAAAAATGAATTCCGCGAAAAACTCCAACTTGAATTCTTTGAAATGGTTGACTCCCTTATTTCGGCAGTCGTTCGTCGCAGATAAATGATGACTCTGATGATGATATTATACAGGTAATGCTCTTTTTGCAAACATTATTAAACAGATTATCAACACAGAATCTAAAGCTTACTGTTTGTTACATATATTTCTGAATTGACTTTTGTAATCTAGTATAAAGTATACATATGTTATATTCTGTAAATAGAAAGGTATTAAAAAGTCTACATATGTGTCTAATATGATAACAATGTTAATTTGTTACAGGAGTATCTTTTGGAAGAGGAATTAAGTCTGAGGAAGCAACAGGAAGAAAGGTGGAAGATGGAAGAACTAAATCGTATGGAAAAGGTGTTTTACAATGCTTTGATAGAGGAGACGAAACGACGAATTGAAAGGGAAGAGAAGTTGAAGATTGCAAGGGAGAAGAAGAACAAGCTTTTAGGTTTATATAATTCAGAGCATTGGAAAAGAAGTAATGCATACATGCAATCTGACAAGCGGAGCAAAAGGGATGGTTCTCATTATGCATATTACTGGACCGAAGAATTTAGTGAATTGATTAAAAAACGCACACCTCCTATTGGCTGTCGTCGGAATCCAGATATGTCTGATTAAACTAAAAGATGTTCAACCTTGGGTGGAGGTACAACGTCTCTTACTTATTTGTAATGATAAATTATTAACTTTTTTTTTCCTAATATTATTACAATGTTTGTGCAGAATCTTTCCCGCTGGAACAACGCTATCGATAGAGTACATTTTTCTGAAGAGTATGACGAATTTCTTGGTAAGCCGGGTCCGCTTTGTTGTACATTTCCTTGGTCAAGAGAACCTGTACGTGTTGATAGGAGGTTTTGGGAGACCTTAGTTTGTTTAGATCCTCCCAAAAAGGGATGGCTGATGGATGAGGTGAATGTCTTGTAGTTGTTGATCTATATATATATCGTTATTATATCATGTAACATTTCTTTGTGTCTCATGAACCGTTTTTTTTATTTTTATTTTTTACAGCATATAGAGCTTTGGGTCGAAGAATACATGTTGCATTTCAGACCCGCTGAAGCTGATTGGCTTATGGTAACGTCGTACTTTGTTCAGCTGCTATTGCAGGATTCCATCCCCATATGGTATGCTAATGGAGATAAGTACAAAATTCCATGGGCCCATGTTGAGCAGGTATTACTTTTATACATATAATTATTTAGACGCTAGTAATATATATGAGTTGTATTTAATTTATTTTTTGTTCCAGGTTTTTATGCCCATCAACGAAAAAGATAAACATTGGTTTGTTGCCCGGTTCCATATCAAGTCAGGGGTCGTAACTTTTTACGACAGTGGTTACAAGCATGAACCTGAGTGGCGTGATTGGTATTTAAAAATGCGGGCACGGCTAGAGGTAAAACTTTATAAATGCAAGTAAATAATTATAGTTTAATTTTAAATACATTTGCTAAAATATTATACATGCATGTTTTTCCTAAAATATTATCAAAATACATTTTATATATGTTTATAATTTAAATTTATATAAATTGTAAAAAATGGTTGTACACAAGACAAACCAACTTCTTAAATGTAACATAAGTCAACACCTTCAATCCTAATTTAAGTCTTAAAGTATTCCTTTCAAAGTACAAGTCTGAGTTAATACTTAAAGACATGGTAGGTCTTTGATATGAATGCACAAGGTTTATTTAAACTCTTCTTCTATTCATTATTCTACACACACAATATAGTTACAAAACCATCTAAAATAATTTTATCAATGTCTGACAACATACCAATTGAGGTCCAAATGGATATTATCCGTAGGCTTCCAGTTAGTCGCATACTTCAAAGCCGTAGTGTATGCAAGAGTTGGAAGGCCGCCATTGACACCTTGCATTTCACTGTTATCACCGGTGTTCGTCAGGACATGCATTTCCCATATCTGATACAATTTTTCCAGGTTTTGAAAGGTTACATGCATTATGTGTGCCAAAATTTCGCATTCACACCTGTTCCTACAAACCTTTCCTTTTCTTACTTGATACCTATAGGTTGGTCACACGGCGTTTGGGCTTTTTCTTATGGTCCAATTCTCCCTCACTATATGGCATTTGTTTGGAACCCATCCATTAGGAGATCGGTTGGGACACTCATCCCTTATATGAACACTGCACAAGCGTATGAAAAGCGTCTTTTGGCTTTTGGGATTCGGCCTGACAACCTAGACCCAACCATTCTCAAAATTGCTTATCCATTCAATCCTGAAAATACATGGTGTGTCTTAGTTTTCTCCTTCAACTCTAAACAATGGAAAGTTTTGGAAAATGAGTTTTTGCCTCGTCAATCTATACGTCTAAAAAAATCCAGTCAAGCAGTGGTTGATGAGCACATCTTCTGGTGTGCGTATGAAAGTTTCATTGCTAATGATGGTAGCGAGTACAAGAGGTATATGATGGTGTCTTTTAACTTGGTTACCCACCGTTTCCATGTTTTAGACATACCGGACCAATTGCTAGTCCGACTACCTGTTTCCTTCTTTGTATCTAACCTTAGAGACAACGTTGTGGTCTCCGGAAACATAAGTGCTGATGACAACTTTGTTTTCTCTATATGGATGTTAGAGATTGCTGGCGGATCCATACAATCTTTTCAATCTCTTATCACCATTACTACTCCATTTGTATTGAAGTTAATTGGATTTGAGAATGACAAAAACCCGATACTTGAAGTGCATAACCCAGAAGGATTCGTTATGAATCTTGTAGTCTAAAATGTTTCTTCCGGGACCTATATGTATATCGGTGCTGAGGGAAATTGTGCTTCATTTTTTATCAATCCCAACTGCGAGTCACTAATTCTTCAAACACATGATGATAAGGATGTGTATTAGATTTTTAGAATTACAATTTTGTAATCTATTATCTTTTGTAATCGGTGTATGTTTTTGTTTATGAACTTGGTAACTTTTTAGAATGTTTACCCTTACTATTTTTTATTATATATATCTGTTGCATTATTTTATCTGCATGTTGCGGTTTTTTATAGATAACATCTACCTACAGGTTGGACTTCCAGTTGTTCTAGAACAATGCAAAATTTTCGAGATGAAAGGAATAGATCCTACAACATATGCAATCACCTTCAAGAATGCAAAAAATGTTCCTTCTCAGGGAGGCCTGTTTGGTGATTGTGGTGTTTGGGCTTGCATTGTCTTATACCGACTGGCACATGGGAAGTCGCTGCATGTGGATGATCCTGTTCAGGCAACATTAGCTTACCGTGAACAAATGTCTAGGTTCTTTTACGAACATCGGGTGTATAGTTGGTAGGGTTGTTTAGTTTAGTATGTTGTCCAACATAATTTGTTTTGGGTTACAACTTTAGATGCTTTAACAACTAGAAAATGATGTATTATGCCACAAGTTTGTGTTTGTATTTTGCAACAACTTTGTATCTCTGGACATTTAGTATATTTGACGACTTTTCAATTGACGTTATAAACGTATGGAGAAGTTTTGACCATTCATGGTTCGTTCTTCGGTATGACATTGAACGATTCAATTCAATCGTAAGACCATTTTATAAATTCTGGATTGTTATTTGTTGGTTTTATCTTTTAATCATGGTTATCGCTGACTTAGATAACATTTTATATGCAGCAGTCACATACATTTAGACGATTGCACATGGCAAGGGTTTCATGTGGATATCAAAATTGTAGACAGGAAAATGCTATGAGGTAAACATATTTCTACTCACTTATTACTACAATTTCCAGTCTTTGCATTTTTATAGTCACTTATAATGTATGCAAATATCATAGTAGATTATTTATGATGAAACACATGACTGGAAATATTAAATATATGACTGGTAATCTAGTAGTCGCCCAAAAATGAGTTTGGTCGCCCAACATTAATTATTCTCAACATTTTCCCTTTTATTCCATTTCCAATCTTTCAAAGTTCTTTTTGTTTTTAACTAAACTGCACATATGCCTTGAATGTTGAGGTCGCCCAAGGAATTCTCAATTCGCCCAAGAATATTTAATTTAAGTAGATTCATATTAAGGTTGTGTGAACCTGTCAATGTACTTTGTCAATAGATATTCACTTAAATGTGCCTTAATATCCATAAGTCAACTCCTAACAAGTGTTACTTAAGTCTTTTAAAATAAAATTAAAGTACATATCTAGTACAAGATACATAAATTTGAAGTATCACTAACAATATTTAGTTGGTATATGGCATAAATGATCAAGGTATATTGTTCTATTTATACTACAAAGTATGTATACTAATTGACACCAACAATTACCATCAACTTCATTATCTAGTTTCTTCTTTTGTACAAAAAAAAATCAAACCAAAAAATAAAACACTTTGATCAAATGTCTGACAATATACCAATTGAAGTTCAAATGGACATTGTCCGTAGGCTTTCTTTGAAGGCTGTAGCGCAATGCCGAACTGTTTGCAAGATGTGGAGGTCCCGCATTGACACAATGCATTTCACTTTCCGGTTCGGGGTTCGCATGAATTCAACTTTTTCATACATTTTAATCCATCAATTTAGGTTCAAAGGTTACGCCCGTTTTGTCGATACAAATTTCGATGTGACGGCTGTTGACTCCAACATAAGCTTTTCTGGTTTGACACCCATAGGATGGTCCCACGGCGTATGGGGTTTTTCGTTTGGACCAAAAGTCCGTCATTTCATGGGGTTTATTTGGAACCCATCTGTCCATAAATCAGTAGGAGCATATGTCCCTTATTACACTTTGGGTCAAGAGTATGAAAAACGACTTTTGGGCTTTGGGGTGCGTCTGCATAATCTTGATCCAATAATTTTAAAAATTGCATTCCCGTTTGATCCAAAAGAACCTTGGTCTGTTCAAATTTTCACGTTGTCAACAAGAGAATGGAGTTTCTTAGAAAGTCAGTGTTTGCTTCCACACACTTTCAGAATTAAAAAGGCAAGTCAAGCAAACATTGGTCGTCATATCTACTGGTGTGGGTATGAAAAGCTCCTTTGTAACGATGCAACCTCTTACAAGAGCTATGTTATTGTCTATTTTGACCTGCTAAGGTACCGTTTCCAGATTTTAACAATCCCTGACGAGTTACTCCGTCAACTTCCCTTGCCATTCTACGTGACTAGCCTAGGTGAAAACCTAGTTGTTTCTGGCAACATACAAGGGGATGACATCTGTATGTTCTGTATATGGGTGTTATCAGTTGATGGTGGAAGAATCTCATCGTTTAGCAAGCTACTAGACATCCCCTCACCAATTACACTGAAATTGATTGGATTTCATGACAACATTGACCCTATTGTTGAAGTTCCAAGCCAAGTAGGTTTTTCTGCATCTCTGATACTATACAGGCTGGCGACCGGAGACTTTCATGGCCTCGGTATCGAGGGAGATGCAGGATCATTTTTTATCAAGCCCTTTTGTGAGTCACTAGTTCTGCAAACCCATGCTGATAGGACAATGTACTGCGAGTCACTTGTTTATCCGGGTCTCGTTGATACGACTCTCAATCTTGGGGCTCACTGATTGTCATATGTGTGCTTTTGTTTATTAAGTCAGTCATGTATTAAGTTGATGTGCATTTTATGTGGTTGTAGTTGATAATAGGTTTAGGCTATCGGTTGTTGTATTGTATGTCCCGCGTGATCGTTTTATTGTTTTGTAAGTCAGTCATGTATTAAGTTGATGTGCATTTTCTTGGGTCGTAGTTGATAATAGGTGTAGGCTATCGGTTGTTGTATTGTATGTCCCGCGTCATCGTTTTATTGTACTAGTAAAAGTGTTTTGTGCTCGATCATGTTTAAACGCTTGTTTGTTTAAATGAATGCCTTTAATATTTATGTCACTAATATGTTTTAATTAACTTTGTGTCGTAATGTAATATCGTATGAATTGTTACTTATACATAAAATGCATTTATCCTAATACATAACATATATTAGACAAATAACTGCCACACATTGAATTTATCAAATAGACAATAACCATTAAGTTTTCAAATACTTAACTAAATTAAACAGAAACTATAAATCGTCCAAGTGATGAGGATTATATGAACCCGGGTAATCATTTAGGTTGATGCCGGAAGAAGATGCTTCACCGCCCCAGACCGCATCACCCTCGTAAAGGTTGGCAGATGCTTCATCTAGCCAATCTAAGTTATCCCAATCTTGGTATATTCTTCCATTCCGAAAGTACTCCTCCTCCACATCCGTATTCGGCTCAACTATAACTTCTGTTTCTTTAACTGTGTTTGGCTCTACTATCTCTTCCTTGTCGCTACCTGACTTACGCTTACGGGTTTCTCTAGAATAAAAAACTGCTTTCCCGTTATCTGACCTAGGCAATGGTTGCATACACGCGTCACGCGTGTGCGATTTGCAGCCACACCTTCCACAATGTTTAATTTTCGGATCCTCATTCTTTGAGAGGAAACGGTCTTTGTTCTTTGGTCTTCCTGCCTGCTTAACCATCACCGGAGGTTTAACCTTAGGTAAGTTACCTGGATTATGCCAATTCGCCTCGTCAGGCAAAGGAAAAACCATTTCATGATATGTTCCTTTGAGGTTGGTTTTAGTAAACCAAGGTAACGCCCATTGGTTACAGTTAGTCAAACCTTCTGCTCTACACACAGTACATACATGACCACAAGGTATACCCGAAAGTTGCCATTGCCTGCAAGTTGAACATAAACAAATGCTAGTTATATATAAATAAATTGCTGATTAGTTAATGAGTGGGTCTGTACTACATACCTGCAAGTGCATTCCCTTTTTAGAAAATCAACAATATGAGAATTATAAGGGTCTATTACTTGGTACACAGCACACATGGCGATGCCTCTAACTTCCCATTTTTCACTCTTGTACATCCTTTGGTGCACCTTCATAGCGGCCCAGTCTGTAAGTTCAAATTCCGGTGCGTCTAAACGGTTGATTACACAAAAGAATAATTGTGAATATTCTACAAATGTATGAATTATACACTAAAAGTTATATCAAAAAAGCTCCTAAGTAAGCATTTACCTATATATTTTTCCCGACGTTCACAATACCAGTCTTGTAAAAGCCTTCTGTAATACTCCATGAGCATCGTTATTGGAACTCTTCGGACTAGTCTAGTTAGAGCATTTATTGATTCTGCACTGTTTGAAGTCAAGTAATTGTATCTATTTGCTGGACAATATGCTCTTGACCACTTTTCAAACCCTGCTTCTTCGAGTTTTTTTTTACCGCTTGAGGCCTTTTAGCCCGTAGCTCAGATATTGTTTTCTGAAAGACTTCAATACTATATGCTTTGCATGACTTCCAGAATAGATACCGCACTAAGTCGCTTTTCAAATTGCAATTCATCATCAAGTGACGACAGCAATGACCATGAAAGCTTTCTGGGAAAACTGTATTACATGCTTGGATTATAGATTGATGCCTATCAGAAATAATAGCCAACCCAGGAACAACACCGATACATTCTTTCAACTTCCTGAGAAATAATGTCCATGATGCACCCGTCTCACCCTGACAAACACCAGTAGCTATTGGAATAATCTAATTGTTACCGTCCATACCAACAGCAAGCAAGTTGGTTCCTTTATATTTCCCTTTCAAATGCGCTGCATCAATTATTAACAATGGCCGCATGAAGGCTATAAAACTCCGAATCTGATTCAATAATAGTATATTAGTATTAAACTAGAAAACATGAAAAAGTAAACCTATGTAAATTTCAATAAGTATATAAACATTTAAATAGTAGTAACAATAAACAAGGCTTACCGCAACACCAAATGCTATGAAAACAAACTTAAATCTTTCGTCATCGTCAGTTTCAATGTGTGTTACCGTACCCGGGTTAGCCAACTTTAAGTTGTAGCAATAATAGGGCAACTGCTCAAACGAATCCTCAGGTGTTCCGTTCAACAACTCAAATGATAAGTTCCTTCCACCCCAGATGCGTTTGTACGAAAGGTCTATTTTCCAATCAAGCCTAAGGTCTGTTTGTATGTCCCTGACCCTATATACCCTGCTATGATCTTTCATTTTGTCGTATAGTAGCTGACTAAGTAATTTAATTGTAGCATTACGATGATTAGGACAAAATTCAGTACGTGAACAAGTGTGAACGTCATTTATCGTTGCTACATAGAACTCATCACCCCCAAGCACTCGCCTTGTGTATATTCTCCATGGGCAGCCTTGTTTTTTGCATTGTACGGTGTACCTCGTTTTATCGGATTTAACAATACAGTATTCAAACCTTTCTATTAATGATTTCTTTCCGATATTAAACATGCAATCTGCCTTATTAGCAAACTCCCTAAACTTGTAAAAGGTTGTATCATTATTACCATTCAGGATATTTCTATCAATGCATTTGACAACTGGATTCGGGGTTTTGGGAGGGAGGGGCATATGTTTAAAAGAGTTTTTTTGCCATATAGGTAGCGAATCATCTTTGTTTTGAAAAGAATAGGCTTCAACCTTTGGTGTGGGATGAATAACTTGTTCGGGTAACGACGGAATATTAACATCGATTGGTAATTGATTTGAAGCATAAGATGATTTTACCTGAGACCGTACTTCTTTTATTGATACGAATAGTTTCTGAACTTGTTCTTTATTACCACAAACATCATGTATGAAGTATTGGACATCATCGTCATCGACTATGTCTAATGACAGTGTGCCATCTTTGTAAAACAACCTGATGTTATCATTTCCTTCCCCTTTCGCCGCTTCCACCTTTTTCTTAACGTATGCCAGTAGGTTGTTGTACCTGATGTCTTTAGGTAGTTTAACAGCATGCTTTGCACATGGATGCACTAAAATTACCTTAAACTGACAACTTTCCTCATCAGCCATATTTAGTTTGTAGTGAATTTACATGAACAAACTCCTATTGTGATAAAGCATGCGATACTTTGATATACAGTTAAACACTTATGTCTAATAACCACCATTTCTACTTGTTTCCTCATCAGCCATATTTATGTCTAATAACCACCATTTGTACTTGTACATTTAAATTGTTGTACTTATATGTAATTTTTTATATAGTCGCCCAAAGACCATAAATTTAAAGACTTGCCTAGTAGCCCAAGCGCATTTAGGAAGCATAAGACATACACATTTAGTGCATTCTACCTGCATTTGTACTTGTACATTTATAATGGTGTACTTATGGGATATGTTACAAAGTCGCCCAAATACCATAAAATATGTCAACTTTTGAGAAACACATTTATGTGCAATCAGCCCACTTTGTCTTACATTAAAAACATCTAGATCTAATTTGTATTTGTGGAAATGTCTAAAGGTAAAAACATGTATTATGATTATGGTTATGGTTTTATCCTTAAAAATTAATAATTATGTTTATTCGTTTGTTTTTTACATAATCAATTAGTTTTGTTTTTGTTTTTATTGACTAGATACAAAAGCATCCCCTTTGAAAGAGTTCGAGGATGAACCTGTGCATGAATCTGATGCTAAAGCAGTAGAAGAGTCATGTGAGAAGCCGCTTAATGAAGCAGATAACGATTTGTTGTATGAAATTTATGCAGATGCATTTTATGAGGAAAGTCATGGAATTGTAGATGAACATGCATATGTTAATGAGTATCTTGAACGTCCAACAAAACAAGACGAAGAAGCATTAATGGAACTACTAGCCGAAGAAGATAGGGATAAAAGAGAAATGGAGGAGAGAATGAGGCAAGATCGAGAATTTGAAGATTTGCTGTGGAAAATTGAGTATGGGATAGCGGAAACGGAAGACTTTGGGAATTACCGATACGAAACAAACTGGGATGTGCTACTTAACAGATTGAAAGGCCCCATCCATTAACAAATTTTTCATAATTCCTAGACTAGTAATGCATTTTGTTTTGTAAAAAATCATTTTACGTGTAGCATGTTGTTCAGTTTGATGCACTAGTACCATGTTTAGTTTTAATCCATTTTCATATGTAAACTTTCCTGCACTAGTACCATGTACTTTTTTTTCTAATTTTCATGCACTTGTGGTTTGTTGTAGTATCTCGTTAACTTTATGGCACTATGTTTACGTCTTCTTGGTTTGTTGTTTTAACATGGGATATACTTGTAATAGGTCATACCACAAATAAACAGCCATCTACACAATTTGTATTGCTTTATAACTTCCTTCTTATATTATGCCTGGTCGCCCAAAAATATTAAAGATAACCAACCACCAAGTGTACTTGTTTAATGATGTGCATATACCATCTAATGTGCTAGTGTATTTATGTTGAGGTCCAATATAAATACAAGGGAACACTTTATGTTGGAATATATGAATCATAAAACTATAAACATATAAAACATCACAAAGCACGCAGCGGAAAGATCTAATGAACATGTAATTAATTAACTTAAATAAACACGTACCTTAATCGCGTAATCACCAAGAACAATCAAGAACCCTAATTTGGGTTGAATATGGATCGAACCAAACAAGGGAAAAACACCAAGAATCACAAGCTAAAATAAGCTTGTCACTCGTTCTTGTACACACGCGATAGTAGCGTTCCAATGGGAAAGCTAGGTTCAAGTATCACTAACAAACCAAATACTTTAATGCTATTAGCTCAAGCCGAATTCCCTAGTGGGAATAAAAATGTCGACTAGCACAAGCAAGAGGAGAAGAGAAGAGAAATTTGGCTTTGGAGTTAGGGATACAAGATTAGGTGAAAACTAAAACACATAGGGATGTATTTATAGTGTTCCTCTGCTTGTAGCCTACTCCAAAAGTCGATCCACCCTCCCCTTTAAGGGATTCGGCCGAATTTCATCCCTTAGTGGGAATTCTAGATCCTTCTTTCTCTATTTTGCATATTTAGTCTTTTAACGGTCGTTATCTACTAACACCGTTAAGTACTAACCGTCGTTATGTTTTGTTAGTGAAATGAATAAATAAATATAAATATAAAATGTATATTTAATTATTCAAACCAATGGAACTCTCACGTATTGTGTGCAATCCCGAGTCTCGGGTTCGAAACCGGACATACAAATATTAATATCATTATACACAAAACCTAACAGCTCCCACTTGGATAATGATTAATATTGTAATGACATGGGCTAGTCTAGCTTTAACAGATCCCAATGCCCCCAGCTCGATCCAAGTTGTGGTTCTCCTGGAAAAAACTACGTGATGATATAATCATCATACTTATCCTTTTGTTACTAATACCGCGTTAATTTGGATATGGATCTTTGTCATTCCATAATTAACAGTAGTTTCTCGTTTATACATAATTGAACAAGATTACCAAAACATCTGAACATCTTCCAGATAGACTTTGGGCGTGCGCACGCAAACATCTCGTCAATTCTACGAGTGGCCTAGCAGTATTAAATTTCAACACAGAGTTGAACGAACAAATCCTTTATTGACTACCAGCATAACCCTCGAACTTTACATCATTTCCGAAAATAGCCCTTATAACTACCTTTTACGGATAGCGTTAGACTATCTCACAGAAAATAAGCTACATCCTCGGCAATTATCCAGTATCTCAAGTCAGAGGATAAATATTCATGATATACTTGATGACTATGATCCATAAAGTATAATCATGCGGTTGGGATAAGTCCTATATTCATTTTATCCTATAATGAATATCATGTGATATTGGTATCTTAACCTACAGTCCATTCTACCAATCCTCACATTTGCCTTAGTTCAATAATATTCCCATATTATTGATTGACAACGGACCATTTAGAATAAATTAATTATTCACGGATTTAAACATGCAAATATAGGACACAAATATTAATAATGATAATAAACGTTATCCGCACTTTATTTCATTAATATAATAA
This sequence comes from Artemisia tridentata subsp. tridentata, assembly GCA_021014915.2. Lineage (NCBI taxonomy): Eukaryota > Viridiplantae > Streptophyta > Magnoliopsida > Asterales > Asteraceae > Artemisia > Artemisia tridentata. The sequence goes on from CP139508.1 coordinate 41,191,210, forward strand.
TTGTTTTACATGTCCCTATCGAAATACTAATCCAACAGATTTACATGAAACTATCTGGCAATCGAAGACCAATGCTCTGAGCATGTTAAGTAAACGATTCTTTAGGTAATGCCTTCGTAAAAGGATCAGCCAGATTGTTATCTGTGTGAACTTTGAGTACATTTATTTCACCGTCATTCACTTGTTCTCGAACATAGTGAAGTTTCCTTTTAAAGTGTCTGGCGCCTTTCATAACTCCAGGTTCATTGGCGAATGTAATTGCAGCAGAGTTGTCGCAATATACATTTATAGGTAATTCAATAGAAGGCATCACTCCAAGATCCTTAACGAATTTCCTTATCCAAACAGCTTCTTGTGCCGCCTCTGACGCAGCAATGTACTCAGCTTCTGTAGCAGACATGGCCGTTATACTCTGCTTCTTACTCTTCCAGTCCACGGCTCCTCCATTTATGACAAAAACGTAACCCGTCTGAGACTTCGTATCATCTTTATCAGTCTGAAAGGATGCATCACAGAAACCTGTAACATTCAGTTCTGTGTCTGGATTTCCCCCGAAAACAAGAAACATATCTTTAGTATTCCTTAGATACTTAAGAATGTCCTTTACAGCTTTCCAGTGTTTAACCCCTGGATTCTGCTGATATCGACTGGTCATGTTTTGAGCAAATGCCACATCTGGCCTTGTGCATCTAACAGCATACATGATAGAACCAACCGCAGATGCATATGGAACTTTCTTCATGTATGCTTCCTCTTCAGGTGTAGAAGCGCACATTTCACTGCTCAATTCATGTTTCACTTGCATGGGCAGATATCCTTTCTTGGAATTCTGCATATTGAATCTCTTCAATATTTTATCCATGTACGCACTTTGACTTAAACCGATTAATCGTTTAGATCTGTCTCGATAGATCTTGATTCCAAGGATATATGCTGCTTCTCCTAAATCCTTCATGGAAAAACATTCACATAGATACGCCTTAACTTCATTAAGACTAGGTATGTGATTTCCCATGATCAATATGTCATCGTGTTAGGAATATAAATATTCATATGAAGGCTCGGTCACCCCGAGCATCTAATTAGCATTTATATAGCTCGTAGGCTTATATATATTTGTTTAGTATTATTAGTAATATTAGTATTAGCTTAGTCGTATTTATATTCGTGGAGTGGGTCGGGGCTTTCCCCACTGTCAGCTCACTCCACAGCCCACTAGGGGCACCAATATGTAGTAGTATATAAGCCCCTTCCCACACAAGGGAAGGGTGGAACTCTTCATTCACTTAATCTAATATTACCAGTTTTCTCTCTAAGAGTTTCCCTCTCTCTCTAAAACCTCTCTCTACAAACTAACTCCATGGAGTTCTTGATCTTTCAAGATCCAAGGCCACCCGAATAGATCCACACAATCAAGAAGGTTAATTCCTACAATTGGTATCAAGAGCCATGGTTTCATCTTGGTCAGATCTGTGGTCAATGGCTTTATATTCGGTTGGTGTTATCTCAGATCTGTGGTCAATGGTTAGGTCCGGATTGATTATTTGATTGTGAGTCATTCACTGCTTCACGTGAGTTTTTTTATTGGTCAAACACATTCACTGCTTCACGTGAGTTTTTTTATTGGTCAAACACTTGTGTCTATTACATTATGTTCGAATCATTTGTGACTGTCTTGCGTCACTTATTTTTTGTTTTGGGCTTAAATAGGTAGGCTTTAATTGTCCACAACTTGAGAGAAATGTTGAGTGTGTCAAATGATTGAAATAAGTGTCTCACGTTTAATTTGTTCAAATTGATATGAGATAGTAGGGTGTCTTGGGCCTCAACTGTATATGTTCAAGTCATTTTTCCCTATATTCATTCGTGGGCCTTATTTGAAAAGGATATGACATAACAGTTTAAGTATTTTGATACATATATCTTGGCTGTGTTTTGGTAAAATTGTCACGAGTCAAGAAGTGAAATTCTTGTGTTGTCCGTACTGGTTTGTATTATGAATGTCTTGTGCAGTTTGTGAACCTTATGTGGGGTTAAGCTGTTTGTTGATGATGGTATGTTCTTGGTACCGATTTGTGGTGCAAAAATGTTGTGTTTTGGTTGCGGATCTTTCGATATTCATGAACACTTTTGTGTTTACGGCCTATTTGTGGATTAACGATTCGGTTTATGAGCTATGTGTTGGATTCGGTTTGTGTCATGGAAGGATGTTTTCTTGAATGCTGCTTGTGTCTAAGAAAATTGTTCTTGAAGGCGGTTTGTCTGTTTGACTGGTCAAAGAGAAAAACACAGATCCGGATTTTAAGGAAAGTACGAAAGTGACTGGTTTGACTGGTCAAAGACGCGGTTTGTCTATTGGCTTACAGACTCGGTTTGTCTGTTTAACCCTGGACTCGGTTTGTCCATACAGTCACAGACTCGGTTTGTCTGCTTTACCATGAACTCGGTTTGTGTATACATTGTATACTCGGTTTGTCTGCAAAATCACGGACTCGGTTTGTCTACAATGTCATTGATACGGTTTGTCATGGACTCGGTTTGTCATGGGCTCGGTTTGTGTACATGAGGTGTACGCGGTTTGTGTATAATCACGAACTCGGTTTGTGTTTCTAACATGTATACGGCTTGTGTGTTTGCACAGACGCGGTTTGTGTCTAATCCACTCTAATCAACCAGTTGCAAACACAATATGATAGAACAAAATGAAGTACAAGTCACTGCACTACAATTCTCACAAACTACAACATATCCTAAAGACTCAACAACAACGATTTCACAGTCAACATCAACAAATCCTAACATTTACAAACAACAACTAATGCGTCATCACTACTCCCTCTATTGGCTCAAATAATCTAAAACGACTCACAAATCCAAACCTTCATCTCCAATCGAACGATACTAAGACTCGAAACATTAACGATTAATAACAATGATCTCAGTTTGTTCAAATTCCCTCTCAAAGATCTTTCAATAAACTCGTAAGATTGAACATTATCATCATAGATCAAATTTTTGAAGCTAATCACTTCAATAAACTATCCGAATCTAAAGATAAGAAAGCTAACAAGTATGTTATTTCCTTATCTTCGGCTCGTTGAAAACAATGAATATAAATATAAATCAACAGTCGAACCTACCGTGACCCCACTTAGGACGGTGAAGCCTCTAAAACGCCTTCTCGATTTAAATACGAGCAACAACTGAAAGAATCAAAGGTTAAGGGGCTTGTGGATTCGGATTGATGACATTGATGAGTTTTGATGTTGAATGTTGATGATGAGATGAGACGAGTTCTTGTTTAAATTTGATGGGAGGTAAGATGCATTTGGAGCATAATGAAGGTAAAGGGGGCGGATTTGATTATGATTAAGATTAGGGTTTGTGGATGAGAGTCGGTTAGAAGTGATGAAGGGGCGGATGTGTTGTTATTAGGGTTTGGGTGTGAGGTTGTTAAGAAGAGAAGGGGCGGATTAATAAGGGATTAGGGTTAAAGTTGTGTGTAAAAGGGAGTTAAATACCGGATTTGTTTAGGGTTAAGAGAGAGATGGACTTGGGCCGAGAATGACTATGCAAGGACGTATTTGGTATGGCATTGGATTGGGGCTTATGAATCGCATAGTACTACTTGGGCCTAAGTTTTATTCATCTCACTCGCTATGGACTGGGCTTGACTGAATTGGTGTCAATCTAATTTTTGGTTATTGACTTCCGAAAATTAGTACAAGTTAAGTTTTTGTTTGGGCTTAAATTTAACAATGCTATATCTTTTTGGCATGATATTTGGCGACAAAAGTGGGATGTTTGGACCTACAAAACTTCACGAGGATACACACGTCTCGGCTAGTACTTGGGTTTATGAATGTCATCGGGATTACAGAGTTGCGGATTTGGTTGCGTAGTCCAATTAGAACCTACCACTTGAGCAAGCTTGCAATTTGATGTTTACGATTTGAGTTATAGTTGTCGAATTACAATTTGTTTAATTGTGATTTGTCATGTTGCTTGTTTGTCTTATTGCGACTTGACGGATTGCTATTTGACCAGTTACGATATGACGTTGCGAGCTAACACTTGCGATTCGACTTATTGTGATTTGATTGATTGCAATCTGTCTTGTTGCAATTTGACAATCTGTGACTCGACTTGTTGCGATTTGATCAAGTTGTGATTTGACTTCTGTGACTTGAATTTCGACGATTGGTATTGCACATCACTCTTGGGTATTCTGGTTGATTTCACGGTTTCTCTTGTAGATTTTAGAAAATCCCGCGAAAGATTCGATTTCTCGGTTTAAGTCTCAAGAGCTGTAAAATCCCGTGAAATTAATTTTGGACAAGTAGGCTGGACTTGGGTTTAGAAATAATGATACTTACGGGGTGTGACTAATTTTTCGGGATAAGTTTGTGCTTCAAGATCAGCAGGAATTGGGAAATAATGGTAATTTGGTTGGTTTGTTAATTCACGGGTTGGTGTACTTAGTGTCACAAACATCTCGGGGTGGATGGATGCACGATGTTTGATGACCCTTGCTCAAGCGTATTTTAAGGTGATTAGACCTGGATGTTCAAGAAGTGGATATATACAATAAAGGATGGAAGGTTGGGTATATATCACTACCTATATTTAAAGGAGTTACGTTGTTGTGCTCAATATAGGTTCTAAATCACAATTTGCAATTTAAGGTGATTAGACTTGGATGTTCACGAAGTGGATATATACAATTAAGGATGGAAGGTTGGGTATATATCACTACCTATATTTAAAGGAGTTACGTTGTTGTGCTCAATATAGGTTCTAAATCATAATTTAGTGCAAGTTTAAGTCGCGGACTTGTTCTTTATCAAGCTTCATCAAGTGATTGTTGTTTCTCAAGCTTCTAATGGGATTGTTGCTCGAGATCTTCTCAAGAGGTAGTCAGGCTTAAAGACAAGAGGTGATCTGTTTGGAGACATGTGTTAACCTTGTACTCACTTTAAAGTCATATGCATTTCATCAAGCGGTTTTGGCATAATACGAGCTTCAATGAATTGTTAATCTACTAAACCATTGATGATGAGGAAAGCAAGGGGTTACTACAAGAGAGTCTTAATCACCATCTTCGTTGCAGTAGTTTCATTTGTCTCTTTCCATGTTTTGTGCCTGTCAAATTCACAAACATCACGGACTCTCAGCTTTGGCAAAAAGGTCATTCCATGTCCTTTTTGAGGGGGAGAATTAGCGCGAGTTTCCTAGTGGTTCCATCTCCAGCGATGTGAATTTTAGCGGTTCCAGTTTCAGTGGTTAAGGTCTTAGCTAATTGCCTACGATTTCAGCAGTTTGTTACTTACTGTTATGCAGTTTGTTCTTGAATTTATTTCTCGAATAAATCTCAAGAACTGTAAAATCCTGTACACAGTACGACAACTATTCCATGCACTGAATCTGACAATATCCAAGTAGCTGGGTCAGACAGCTTTGTCTGATAGGACTGACTATGAGTCATGGGCACTTCTGAGAATTAGCGCATGTTTCTTCTCTTTTTGGCTAGTCAACAGCACAAGATGATCACGAAGTTAATCTGGTATTCTTTATTTGTGATTGATGTTGAATTTCACGAAGGCGTCTACTTATTTTATCTTGAAGTCGGGGTTGGTTGGATGCATGACCTTCAATGATAACTTGCTCGTGCTCAAAATTTAAGTTGAAGACTTGGGTTATCTAGTTACCAGCAGTTGGGGTAACTATCACTTAAGAGTTATTGGAGTACTCAGTGTCACACGTCATTGACGTTGTCGATAATCGCAAGAGGTGTTAATGTCTCATACTTTGGTTGGGTATTGAGCACTTAGAGATTTGCTTGGAGCATTAATTCTCTACACCGTTCTTCCAACATTAGTGCAAGCTTAAGTAACAAATTTGGGGACTTCTACTTCAGTTTTCAGTATTGGTATATCGGGTTTCCTTCATCAAGTGGTCACTAATCTGTGTACAAGGTTGGTTAGTTGGCCAAAGGTTTTAAAAGTTGTGATGTGATCTGTATTCTTCACAAGACTTTCTTTACCCAAACTGATGTTCACCAAAACCAAATCAGTCACGCCACATTCAATCGGTTACTGTCTCACGGTTTCTTCTTGGTTTTGTAAAATCCCGCGAAAGAACTTATTTCTCGGTTTAAACCATAGATTTGTAAAATTCCGTGATGATGGGCTATGCGCTCTTGACCAGGATCGGGTTAAAACCATTATCGAAGTTCAGTTATAACATCACAAATGGCTGGATCGAGGCTTTTAATTGACAAGATGTGACTACGGGGTTAGTTCAGTATTATTTATTTGAGGCTGAAGTGAAATTTCATGGGTGCGTGTACTTAGCATCTGAAGATATCGGGGAGGTTGGATGAAGATTCTTCGAGATCCTTGTTCGAGCTTTCAATACAATGACAAGGACTTGGATATCTAGTTATTTTTTCTTTCTCCCTATTACAAAATAACTATCACTTTAAGGGGTCACGTTGTAGTGCTCAGTGTCACACGAAGTTGTGGATATCCAAGAGGTGATGTATGTCTTATACTTGATGGTTGGTTGGTTGAAGAGTATAGAGTACTTAGGGATTCGATGTTGCACGAAGTCTCTTCACCGCTCTTTGTCACGCATTAGTACAAGTTTAAGTCACAAGTTCGGGTTATATTACTTCAGTATCAAGTTCATCATATTGGGTTTTTCTCCATCAGTGGTCACGACATCAAGCCGACAGAATGATAATGGGGTTGGTAACGAGTTAGATGAGAGAAGAAGTAAAGAGAGAGAGATGACGTTTGAACAAATCAGTTCAAGCCTCGGTCTTCATCATAATGACGTCTGTACACTTCAGTGCAGGCCTCGCTCTTCATCAAATGACGTTTGAACACAGCAGTTCAAGCCTCGTTCTTCAACATTATGACGTCTGTACAAGTCAGTGCAGGCCTCGCTCTTCAACATAATGACGTCTGTACACCTCAGTTCAGGCCTCGTTCTTCAAAGAAAAGAAAAGTGTACGCTTGAGTGCACTTTATCTTCAAAAGAAGAGGAGTCTTCTTATCAATGGCCATTCTCATCAACAAGATTCATGCTCTTTCCGTGCTTATTCAGTCTTCAAGTGGATCGGCGCATATTGGAGTATATTGTTATTCACGTATTCAACCAAAAATTACAGTTGACAGGCATATGCAATTTTTGAGGGGGGGAAAGGGTGAATAAACAACATGTCAGTCGTCAAGAACCGTCAAGCGGAGCCACTTATTGTTGATGGTATTCATATTCACAAGTTCAATCATCAAAAAGTTGCAGTTGCCAGGCATATGCAATTTTTGAGGGGGGGAAAGGGTGAATATTAATCTACATGTTGGTTGATGAATGAGAAATGGTCATACGACTCCTGAATACGTCAGTTCAGGAGTCGTGCAAACCATGTTTATCCAACACTACTTCTTCCGTAGTCTATTAAGGTGTTGAAGAACATGGTCATGGAATGCTAATCGACAAAGTCTCACGGGTTGGTCTAATCAGCAACAATGGGTTTCTAGTCAATGCTTCAAGTACACGTCATCAGGCTACATGTACACATCATGATGATGATTCCGATTAATCGTAACCATCATGGGGGAGAGAAATGTGTACACCAAGGACGCACAACAGGTTCACGTGATCGGGCTTAATCATATATTCCGGTGTTGAGAACCGCAGAGATGATCAGTGGTTCAACTTGTTACCTTGGTATTTACGTTTCACTGTTACGTCATGGGCTGATTAATCGTAACCATCAGGGGAGAGAGAATGTGTACATCAAGGACGCACAACAGGTTCACGTGATCAGGGCTTAATATCCAAGGATGGATACATTCTATAGATGATCAGTGGTTCAACTTGTTACTTTGATGTTATACGTATGACTGAAGAAGGTCGAGTCATCAGTCTATTCTATGTTCTCTGTTGGGAGTTATCATCTTATGTGTATGCTGCGGGCTGATGGGTTACATGTAAGGTTACTGGAAGGCATTGGGTGAGATGAAGATGATTGGTATTCTGTTCCTCCACATTGGGCAATCTTGAAGAAGGTCGAGTCTTCAGTCTTCTCTACATTCAAAAATGTTGAGCTCTTTTCTTACAACTTGATATTTAACTTAATCCCATGACAGTTCTTGTTTGATGAGTTGTGGAGTTAAGTTAGGTTCAAGTTGTTCCGTAGTTTAAGGTTAGGTCCAACTTGATTTTAACATAATCTCATGACAGTTCTTGTTTGATGAGTTGTGAGGTTAAGCTGAAATCAAGTTGTTATTGGGCTTAAATTTGTGGTTTAGTTTAACCTCATAACAGTTCTTGTTTGATGAGTTGTGGGGTTAAGCTAGACTTCAGTTGAGGCTCAACTTAAACTACCGAAAAGTTGCCTAAGGTTTTTGACGGAGTCACTCTAGGACGGGAGTGTTAGAAGATTAAAGACGGCATGCATTTGGTTATCAAAAGACTTCTTCATATTTCGGGCGTTCATCCAAAGTCTTCTTCCTATTATGGGTGATCGTCAGAGGTTGTCAGATTGGGGGAGAGCACTAATTAGGGGAGAGTGAAAAGCCAGAATCATTCCCTGATTGAAAGTGCTCACATTGCTCTTCAGCAAGTCAAGTGATGAATGCGGTGAAGATTCAGAATGCTGAGGAGTAATGGTTTCTGGTTCGTATCCTTGTACATATATACTTAGGCATATGTTATACCATCTTGTAAATAGATTTATAGAAATCTTGCTAATTGTAAATAGAGAAACTTAAAATCAGAAAAACCCATAAAAATTGAAAAATTAGAAAATACCAAAAATAGTTTCACCTAGGCATGTCTTCTGTTTATCGATAACATTTACGGACTTAGAAATGTCATTCAATAATGGCACGGGTCTTTAAATGAAGCTCGAGCAGAAGTTAAAATGGAGGATTAAAACATGTCTAAATGGCTTGCTATTACTTTAGATAGCAACCCGCGCTTCAAACTGGGGAAAGCACGTCGCCAAAAAGACGGTTGTTCCTCCAACTGGGTGATGTTCACCTGGGCATGGATTACTTTATATCCATGTTTTGCCGATTTGATGTACGTTTCAGTGCATCATTTCTTGAAAAAGAAGAGAAGTCTTCTTTGCATACAAATAGTTTTCATTCTATGATTCTTCTGAAAATTATTTGTAAGACACTTGGTGATTTTGTGTTGTATGAAATTTGTTTATACTTGGATCATGCATAAAATTTGTCACTCAATCAACGACTACAAAACCTCACGACAGTTCTTGTTTGATGAGTTGTGGGGTTAAGCGTGATTTTAGTTGAGGTTCAACTAGAATACGGGTCATTGATTGAGGGGGAGAGTGAATTCAAATTTTATATCATCAAACGGACTTATTGGTTAAATCATACTTGCTTGAAATGGTTTTGTAGTTAATGGAGTTTTAGGTGTAGAGGATCTTGCTAAAACTTTATATCAAATGGCCTAATGTGTTGGTTGCTAGAAAGTTTAGGACATTATGTGCAATTTGCTTATAGTTTCCTAGCTTTACATATCTAGTAGGTTCATTTGTGTTACTTTGGAATCCTCGTTTAATCCCCTATATACTTTAAGACTCAAAACCTAAAAGAAGTTAGAAAACCCATTAAGTTTGATGTTCTTGAATGCCCCAATGACATTTGTATGATCTGAATGAATGAGTTTCAAATGTTGTTTGACTCATGTTTGTAAATTGCTGCTCAATTGTTGTTGATATTGTGCATATGTTCTCAGGATTCGCTTAGATAGATTGCTATCATATTAGAATCATGTTCCTAAGTTCCTGAGTTGAATATTGATATCTGTGTGAATTGCCATGTGCATGATTGGTATTTGCTCTTCATGCTAGATAGTGGTTTGACGTAGTTCCTGATTATGGTTTGATTATAAGATGAACTTGGTATTATAATGTGGCAAGCTGCTGAAGGGTAGCTATTAAGGAATAGTGTATCTGTATGCATGTATATCTGTGTTGATATTCTTATGCAGATTCCATAGCCAAAATGAATGTGCCAGTTCCCACTCTAACCATTTGATCAGACGATCAAACTATATTGATTGGCTCGAAATTCACCACGACAACAACATCGGCAGCAACAACAACAACAACACTGTCATCACCGCCACCACCATTCATCTAGTTTGGTCTCGCCAAGTGGGGATCAACGACATTTGCGTAAGACTTGTTGGTGGATGGATAATTGATGTTGACTACTAACTCAGAAAAGTGGGTGATTACATCATCTGCGCAAAAAAGGTCAATATCATTTGTGTCATAATTGTCGAATTGTGCATAATAAGCAGTGAATCTCCCTCTTAGATTAAGGGGGAGCAAAGTATGTTTCATCATCAGAACATGTTAAACCTGACCACATTTTCTCCCATGTTTTTCTAAATTATTTAAATCAATTGGGATCACAAATCTCAAAAGGTTTGAAATTTTTGATCAGGGGAGAGAATGTGATTTAAATATGAAACCTGATGAAAATGTGATGTTTTGGATTTAAGTGTAAGCTCTCCCATATGTGCTAAACTCTTTTGTATACCAAAGCACATATTGAGGGGGAGCAAAATGTTTTGGATGTGTAAGTAAGCTCTCCAGTAAGTGCTAAACTCTTTTGTATACCAATGCACTTATTGAGGGGGAGCAAAGGGTAAGCTCTCCCATATGTGCTAAACTCTTTTGTACACCAAAGCACATATTGAGGGGGAGCAAAATGTTTTGGATGTGTAAGTAAGCTCTCCAGTAAGTGCTAAACTCTTTTGTATACCAATGCACTTATTGAGGGGGAGCAAAGGATTTGGCATGCATCTTATGTGAGCAAGGCTCAGACTTCACCAATGAATTGACGATAGCTAAAGTCAGTAGTCGAAAGGACATATCCTGGACGGGTAATAACTTCAAGCCAGTTTATCTGGTGATGTAAGCGTGTCTCGCAAAGGACGTGTCTGAGTAGAATGTACCGATTTCGAGCGATCTTCCTTGAATGTGATCTGGACGGGTAATAATTTCAAGCTAGTTTACTAGTGATGTAAGCGTGTCTCGCGATGATCATGTTCTTGGAAAATCAATCAATTCAAAAGTGCGAGCTTCACCTGACATGTGCAAATTTATAAAACAATCATTTGAGCACATGTTGAGGGGGAGCATTTGAAAAATATAAAACTCTCAAGTGTTTGCAAAAATGTGTTTCAGAATCATGAACACTTTGAGAGATTTTTCAAAGATTTGGTTTGGCAATCGTGGATGAATACCAAAGACCGACCATTTTTATTAATGTATGGAGTTATAAGGATGGTTAGGTTAGGCTCAAGTTCCCACGATCCCGCCAGAGCCGGAGGGATCTACCCAGGGACAATCCACTAGTTAGTGTAGAAGTCCTTAGGTATGATTAAAAAGGGAGAAAAGTGGATAAGGGAAAAGTGCCGACTGAGATGGAGCTAGTACTGGAACAAACCCAACAAGGTACTAGTAAGGAAGTCTCGGTAAGCACTGAAGGGGTTGAAGAATGAAAAAGAATTGTAAAGATAAAGGGTGAAAAGAAATAGCCCTCCTTACAACTTAGGCAGAAACCGGGTCAACTCATATGCTGTCAGAATCACTTGGTTGATTGCTGACATTGAAGACAAAGTATCATGGACCCAGTGATACGCTGCACAACCCTTCCTAGCCACTCAAGGTCCCTTAAAGGATTCTTGTTTCAATTGTCACGGAGTTCAATACATTCCTATCGTCTCTCTCACTCCGAGTTAGATGATATTGAAAAGGTGGCAGTTCTCTCCAGCCTCCGCTCACTAAATCAAAACGCACTATCGAGTCTAGAGCCACGAGATGCATAATAAGATCTCATAGGGACACGAATTATTTCTACACTGGGTGTTCAACATTACGGACACCAGTTGTAAACTTGAGAGTCCTACGCAGATCTTAGCAATCTGCCAGAACATTTATGAGGGAATTTACTAATGTAATTCTCAATGATTGAATGGAAATTCCTGCCAGGGTCAACATCAAGCAGCCCTGAAAGCAGGTCACTTCGGTAATTCTTTATGGATTACGCTTAGTGGTCACGACAGTTTCTAACGGTCTACAGTCGTGGAGTGATCTCCAGCGACTCACCTAATCGTTGATGTGCTACGGTTCGATCTTAAAAAGCCCTCTGTGGGTTTTCGATTAGGAACGGTCTTGGTAAGGATTAGAGAGAGTTTTCACACTATGCTGTTAACAATCTCGAAGTCCGAACCTGTAAGTACCGGATGTTTTATTGCTAACTGTCGTATGCAGGAACTTCTGGCGGTTGATGCTGTGGAATGCTGTAGCTGGTTGCTGTTGTAGCTGGTTGCAGAAAAGATGCCAATCCTCTACCACATGTTCACACTACATCATCATTGTAACTCAACAAAGTCATGATCAACCTAAAAGACCTTTAACACGGCTTCTGCAAACTCTGATGCTAAAGATCATGACACCAAATAGTGTGAGCATGTCGGCTCAAAGATTTACACATCACATGGAAACATATTGCTGAAAGATGACTTGGAAACAAATGTTGGATGATAAAGTCGAAGAATACTCAAAGATCATCCAAGACAAAGAACGGTCATCAAAAGATCACTGCTAAAGGCACAAAGATACAAGGCGTTGAAGAATCTAAGACTACGAGCTATGAAGTCAAGATCAGAAGAAAGAATGCTAGAATTCGAATTATTATTTCCGGGGTGACCTCCCTTAGGGGGAGATTGTTAGGAATATAAATATTCATATGAAGGCTCGGTCACCCCGAGCATCTAATTAGCATTTATATAGCTCGTAGGCTTATATATATTTGTTTAGTATTATTAGTAATATTAGTATTAGCTTAGTCGTATTTATATTCGTGGAGTGGGTCGGGGCTTTCCCCACTGTCAGCTCACTCCACAGCCCACTAGGGGCACAAATATTAGGACTATATATATAACCCTTCCCACACAAGGGAAGGGTGGAACTCTTCATTCACTTAATCTAATATTACCAGTTTTCTCTCTAAGAGTTTCCCTCTCTCTCTAAAACCTCTCTCTACAAACTAACTCCATGGAGTTCTTGATCTTTCAAGATCCAAGGCCACCCGAATAGATCCACACAATCAAGAAGGTTAATTCCTACACATCGACATATAGGATAAGGAAAACAGTGTTACTCCCACTAACTTTGTGGTATACACATGGCTCATCGAAATTCTAAGTAAATCCAAACTTCTTGATTTCCTCATCAAATTTCTTATTCCATTGCCTGGATGCTTGCTTCAATCCATAAATGGATCTTTGAAGTTTGCATACACGCTCAGGAAATTGTGGATTCACAAAACCTTCAGGTTGCGCCATATAGATGTCTTCATCTAGGCGACCATTCAGAAACGCGGTTTTGACATCCATCTGCCAAATCTCATAGTCATAGTAGGCAGCTATGGCTATAAGAATCCTAATAGCTCTAATATCGGCTACAGGAGAAAAAGTCTCCTCATAGTCAACACCGTATGTTTGGGTAAAGCATTTAGCTACCAAACGAGCCTTATAGGTGTGTACATTGCCATCCATGTCAGTCTTTTTCTTAAATAGCCACTTACACCCAACTACCTTAGCATTGGGTGGAAGGTCTACTTCAGTCCAGACTTGATTATCTCTCATGGATTGCATTTCCCCATCCATGGCTATTTGCCATTTATCCTTTTCAGGACTAACAATGGCATCTCTATAACTAGTTGGCTCATCAGTTTGATCCAATAGTATAGTTTCCTCATCATCTATGTTCAAACATAGACGCTCAGGAGCCTTTGCAGATCTTGAAGATCTACGGACGGGTACCACTTCTACTTCTGGTGGAGGACCTAAACTTTCCGGTTCCACAGGAAGTGTGTTAGTGCTTTCAGAAGGTGAAGTATCTTCATGATCATTTTCAAGATCATATGCTCTCCCACTGAATTCTTGAGATATTAGATTATCTTCAAGAAATTCACCGTACCTAGCTACGATGACCTTATTTTCTTGTGGGAAGTAAAAGTAGTAACCCTTCGTTTCCTTAGGGTATCCTACGAAGATACACTTAACAGATCTTTGTTGGAGTTTATCTGGTGAGTCACGTTTAACAAACGCCTCACAACCCCAGACCTTTAAGTAAGAAAAGTTGGGAGCTTTTCCAGTCCATACTTCATATGGAGTCTTATCAACCTTCTTAGTTGGAATCCTGTTCAACACGTGAACAGCTGTTTCAAGAGCATAATCCCAAAAGGATAAGGGAAGAGTTGTAAGATTAAACATTGATCGTACCATATCTAACAAGGTACGATTTCTCCTTTCAGATACACCATTTTGTTGTGGAGTATAAGGAGATGTGAGTTGTTGGACAATGCCACACTCAGTCAGATAATCTTTGAACTCTTGGCTCAAATACTCACCACCACGATCGGATCGAAGTGCCTTAATCTTCTTTCCGAGTTGAAGTTCTACTTCATTTTTAAAGACCTTGAATGTCTCAAAGACTTCATGTTTATGTTTAAGTAAATAAACATAACCATAACGACTATAGTCATCCGTGAAGGTCAAGAAGTAGCTAGCACCGCGTTTTGACACGTGTCTAAGTGGACCACACACATCCGTGTGTATTAATCCAAGTAGATCAGAAGCCTTTTCCATATTGCTATGGAAAGGTTTCTTTGTCATCTTACCCGATATGCAAGATTCACATTTATCAACTGAATCATCATTGATATTAGGTAAAAGCCCATCACTTAGCAGCTTTTCCATGCGTTTCTTGCCTATGTGGGCAAGGCGACAGTGCCATAAATAAGACGAATCCAAGTTGGACTTGGTTCTCTTATTCCCGATGCTATACATAGAATTATTTCTATTGGATACATGGTTATCCATGTCAATTTCAAACACACCATTTAATGAAATAGCATTAAAGTAGAAAACAGAATTTAAAGAAACAGAAATTCCATTATCATTAAAAGTATGCTTAAAACCCAAATCCAATAACAAAGAAACTGAAACGACACCTCTAACAATAGAAGGTGCGTAATGACAATTGTCTAAAACCAAAATCAAACCCGAAGGTAACACTAGATCAAAAGTCCCTATGGCCTCTACTGCTGCGCGTATCCCGTTGCCGACATACAAGTAGCATTCACCATAGTTCAGCTTCTTTATTCCTCTAAGTCCCTGCGATGTATTACAAATGTGAGTACCACATCCTGTATCATATATCCAGGCATTTTGCTTACGAGGAAATGAAAATAATTCAACCATAAAAATACCTGATGTGCTGGCGCCCTGCCCAGCCTTGGCATTCTTATTCTTGCGACACTCCTCAAGCAACAATGGACAGTCCCGCTTCCAGTGTCCAGGAGTATTGCAGTGGTGACAAGCAGCCGCATCCTTCTTGGGATAATCCTTCTTGGGAGGAGGATTCTGCTTCTTCGGCTTTTGCTGATAAGTCACAATTTGCTTGCCCTTGTCAGCTTTTCCCTTTCCTTTCTTGTTCACTTGTTTCGGTTTACCGGGCTTAGCTACTCTACCACCTCTCATTGCCATAACTGCAGGTGTAGCAGGTGTAGGAGCTTTCTTAGTGAGTCCCTTCTCATATTCAATGAGCATTGCATGCAAGTCATTAAATGTCTTCCCCTTGCAATGCATATTAAAGTTACGCACAAATTCACCATATAGGTCCTCATTGAGGGATCTATTGATGAGGCCAACTTTAACGGCTTCCACATACCCGCAATCAAGTGCATCCAGTTGGTCAAGATAACCTTTCATTTCTAGCACATGAGTACTTACGGGTGTTGTAGCATCCTGCTTGCACTTGCCCAAGTTGTCAAGTACATCATACAATTCAGCCATTGGAGGTTTCTGAAACATACGTTGCAGTTCCTCAATCATGTCTTTCGGACCATATTGCTCAAACTGTTTGACCAGCTGAGTTTCCATCCCCGATAGCATGATACAGGCAGCATCATTGTGCCTTTCATAAGCTTCATTGTACTCCCGCAACACCTCAGTAGAGGAGGTTGCAGGTGGAGCTTGTGGAAGTGGCTCACTAAGACAATCCCAACGCTTGGCTATCCTAAGGACGAGCCTTAGATTACGATACCAATCGTTAAAGTTATTAGTCCCAGTCAGTTTCTCCTTTTCAAGCATCATCTTGTAGCAAGGAGTTAATGATGACGAGTTTCCGGGTTGGGCCATTTCTACAGAAAAAGTTCAAAAGTTAGTACTTTCGATAATTAACTTTTCAAGAAAATTAAACACCCATTGGTTAAATCACCATTTAATTTTCAACGAAAACTAGGATCCTAATTGACGCCGTTTCATTACATCAGCTTTGGCTGCTAGCAATGAAAGTGCTCAATAAGGTACGGGATCACCCAATTGCCAATATCAAATTGCAATTCCTAGAAATCTTGGGATTTACAATATACATTGCCAACAACAGTTGCAAATCATTGTAAACATGTTTCATCCCCAATTCTTTATGCCTTGGCGCCGTCCCATTACATCAGCTTTGGCTGCTAGTAATGAGAGTGCCCAATTAAGTCTACCAACTTAAGAAACTGTAAATTGACGTCAGTTTATTGCATTCAGCTTTGGCTGCTAGCAACAAAGTACTCAATTTACCCTTAGACCGCACCCTTTGAACATCAACATTCAGCTTTGGCTGCTAGTGATGTAGAATGAAACCTTAGGTGTTTCTTTTAGTAGTTGGGTGGCATATGACTTAAATTTTGTAGGGTAATAATTTTTGATGTATTTAATCAAAAAATATGTACAAAGATGTCATGCATTCATCTTTGTATCATATATAGTTTTCAAAAACAAAACGCCGTTTACTCATTCGTAGCTCAAATCATCAAAGTTTTTAATTGAGGCGCTGAAAAACTTACAGCTTTGCCTTAAGATGCTTCGTATTTATCGTGGTGTACTTGGTAAGTCTAAAATTGACGCACAGGCGGGCGTAGGGACGACAGCCGCCGAAGCTGGTTAAAACCGTGCCCCTCTAAGGTCACAATTTAATGCGTACCAACTAGAACCCACTTTATTAGTTTGCCAATTTTAGGTCCGCCGCTTCGACCACTTAATACAGTCGCAATCAATCAACTAAAAAATTATGATTTTCTTGCTAAAACAATTAATGTAGTAATTTAATTATTGCTAGTCTCGCCTGGGAGCAAATTACCGTGCGAAGCGAACCACTGTCGGCACATAAGACTTGGCAATAAATAAAATTACTACGAAGGTTTCATAGTTATTAGTCTTATTTATTTTTATTATGAAAAATTACCCTCTTTTGTAGTTTACAATCCATCATAATATAAAACACAAAAGATCAAGTACTTCACAAAAATAAATAAACACATAATAACATAATATATGATCATCCACGATATCATATAGCCACATGCAAACCTTTTTCAATAAATCCTATTATTAATTCTATGTGTAATTTTTTTAAATGTATGTAACTTAACAAAACTCCCATTGGTTTTCGAGCTCATTGTACCAAATGGACCACAGCACCAAATAAATTTGGCCGCGTAAGTTTTAGTTAGTTAGATACCACATTGCACATAACCTTTTAATTAATATTTATTGAGGTCTTCCCCAATTTTAGATTTATTTAAATCATGAGACAAATAAATTCAAAACAATAACATACAAATCCAACCATGACAAAATATGCAAGATCTTGTCATGGATACCATATTGATCACATAATCATGTAGTCCATATTATTAATCAATATTATACTTGTACGTGTTTAATTAATTTAGTGACATCACACACGGTATTCACAAATTAATCCCTAAAAATTTCATGCAATCTACACAATTTGGGAATTACCGATACAAAATTTCATGCAATCTAAATTAATCCCTAATCATGAAGATTTGCTGTGGAAAATTGAGTATGGGATAGCGGAAACGGAAGACTTTGGGAATTACCGATACGAAACAAACTGGGATGTGCTACTTAACAGATTGAAAGGCCCCATCCATTAACAAATTTTTCATAATTCCTAGACTAGTAATGCATTTTGTTTTGTAAAAAATCATTTTACGTGTAGCATGTTGTTCAGTTTGATGCACTAGTACCATGTTTAGTTTTAATCCATTTTCATATGTAAACTTTCCTGCACTAGTACCATGTACTTTTTTTCTAATTTTCATGCACTTGTGGTTTGTTGTAGTATCTCGTTAACTTTATGGCACTATGTTTACGTCTTCTTGGTTTGTTGTTTTAACATGGGATATACTTGTAATAGGTCATACCACAAATAAACAGCCATCTACACAATTTGTATTGCTTTATAACTTCCTTCCTTATATTATGCCTGGTCGCCCAAAAATATTAAAGATAACCAACCACCAAGTGTACTTGTTTAATGATGTGCATATACCATCTAATGTGCTAGTGTATTTATGTTGAGGTCCAATATAAATACAAGGGAACACTTTATGTTGGAATATATGAATCATAAAACTATAAACATATAAAACATCACAAAGCACGCAGCGGAAAGATCTAATGAACATGTAATTAATTAACTTAAATAAACACGTACCTTAATCGCGTAATCACCAAGAACAATCAAGAACCCTAATTTGGGTTGAATATGGATCGAACCAAACAAGGGAAAAACACCAAGAATCACAAGCTAAAATAAGCTTGTCACTCGTTCTTGTACACACGCGATAGTAGCGTTCCAATGGGAAAGCTAGGTTCAAGTATCACTAACAAACCAAATACTTTAATGCTATTAGCTCAAGCCGAATTCCCTAGTGGGAATAAAAATGTCGACTAGCACAAGCAAGAGGAGAAGAGAAGAGAAATTTGGCTTTGGAGTTAGGGATACAAGATTAGGTGAAAACTAAAACACATAGGGATGTATTTATAGTGTTCCTCTGCTTGTAGCCTACTCCAAAAGTCGATCCACCCTCCCCTTTATGGGATTCGGCCGACTTTCATCCCTTAGTGGGAATTCTAGATCCTTCTTTCTCTATTTTGCATATTTAGTCTTTTAACGGTCGTTATCTACTAACACCGTTAAGTACTAACCGTCGTTATGTTTTGTTAGTGAAATGAATAAATAAATATAAATATAAAATGTATATTTAATTATTCAAACCAATGGAACTCTCACGTATTGTGTGCAATCCCGAGTCTCGGGTTCGAAACCGGACATACAAATATTAATATCATTATACACAAAACCTAACACTTTATACCCATTGTTTTAACCATTTCATTGTGGTTTGTTATACGCAAAACAAGTGAAACTCATGCATTCATCTTCCTCCTCGAGTAGGTCATATCGTAGGAATCAGTACGAATACCACGATGTTGCTAACATGACACATTGCAAATGTAATCCGCCTTATGAAATGCATATCAAAACATCTTGGACGCATAAAAACCCAGGCAGAAGGTACAAAGGATGTCCTATGGATAGATGTGGAGTTTATGGTTTTCTTGACCCCGAGCTCCCCTCCCAATACTACAAAGATTTGTTTTGGGGAGAGCATGAAGAGAAAAAATCACTTCTAAATCAACCAGGTGGTGGTGTTGTGACACATTCAGAAGATTCACCAGAAATAATTGGACTCTTAGAACAAGAAATGAAGGCCTTGAAGAGGAAATCAGAGTTTCATGATACAATCATGCTTTTCTTGGGTTGCTTAGTACTTATGTTTTTCATTGTGTTGTATTTTACGTATTAACTATAATGGTATTATCATGTTAGGACATGGTATTGTCATATTAAATATCTTTTGTTTTCCTCAAATAGCTAGTTTTTATGTTTTTAATCATGGTTGTGTTGGTTGTATATGTTTGCTATGTTATGTATCTTTTGTTTCGTTCTTGCGTTATTGTCGTTTTATCAAGGACATGGTTAATGATATGATCTTCTTGGGATATAAATTGCATTGGACACACCCAAGTATAAAATTTTAAGCTACCTAGCAATCGAGCATTGCTTTTCTAAACATAAAGTATACAAAAAGTTGTACAAAATTACAGGATACACTAATTATTACATTAAGGTGTCCATACATTACATCTAACCATAAACTAATTATTACATTAAGGTGTCCATACATTACATCTACCAACTTTACATGAAACGACATACTTACAAGCTATACCAGTTTTGGGTCATGACAAATTTTGGGTTGGGAATAAAGAATCTTGTACTTCCAAAAGTATTCCGCCATTCGTTCACGATAAGCTAAACCTACACTTAAAGGTTTGTTTACCTTTAAAGGCATATTATGAACCAAACGGTAGAGGTTTATACAAACCCATACACCGCAGTCACCATAAGAACATCCTTGGCTGGGGACATCCTTTACTTGTTTCCAACTTAACGCATAACCATCCGCTTGTATTCCATTTGCCTCTAAAACACCCTCGTCTTTAAGGTAGTTTACCAAATACTTTTCAAAAGCAGCTGGCATTGTGATATTCCACCAGTCTCTAGTTCTAGTAAATTTGCGAAGCGAATCGAACACTGTCACAACACCTGTACGTAATTGAAGCTCACCTGTGGCCCAGTGCACTCCGGGTTCGTTTATTGGAAAAAGTACCTATGTTAAACGGAAACAACTATTAGCAGTATACATGATGAACAACATAGTGAAAAAAAATGAAAAGAAAAAACAACACAATTCATCTGAGGGTAAGTTATGATGACCTTTTCGACATCCCTTCAAGGCACTGGATACTTTATACCGTTTGCCCAATATGGTCGTAGCATATTGCCCATGACAGCAGGACAGAAAAATGCACCGGCCATGGCCCAATCGGCATCTGCTGGTCGGAATGTCCACATCAAGTCTACCCATAAGTCTATATGCTGTATTTTCAGTACAGTTAAAAAAATGTTTAAAATCAATAGTCATAGACGATCAAACTTATAGTTAAAAAATTAATCCCATCTTTGTGTTATACGTACCTCGTCCCTAAGCCACCCAGAGCTACAATCATCCATGGCCAATAAACACTTCCAGAAACGGACATCAGCGAGCGTGTCTTCACCACCCCATGGAAACATGAACTTAATGTCCATTTTTGTTTGAATATAGTTTTGAATCGCATCTGTCACATTCACCTCTGTTCTCTTCGCCTTTGGAGGTCTTTCCAGGTTCTGAAATAAAAATATCATAGTCAAGCATATTTTTTTCAGTTTGAAGAGAAATATATATTTAAAGATTAACATCATACAAAAAAAGCGGGAAACACATGTTTAAACTTTTACATACCTCAGCAAATGGTTCCAATGGTGGTATTCCCAAAGTTTGGTCAAAATCAGGCGCTTTAGGAGGGGTTATTTTTTGATATTTGTTTCTGCATGAATGCCTTCGCAAAACTCTAGGAGTAGTGTCAGGAAGATTGGTATAAGGGGAGTTGTTATATTTTCCTGTTTTCCTCTTTCGTTTATTGGCATTGAATATGGATCTTACATTTTGCACAAGTACAACGTTCACGTCAGCCGGGAACGTATTAGGAACCTGTATGAAATTTACGTATTAGCTCATAACATAAGTCTACATTTTTTTCTAGTGCATTTTTTCTATACATTTGTCTTTTGTCATCTGGCTAATTAGACAAAACCAACTATCATGATTGACTGGGATTTTATTTTCAAAACATCTATCATAACTGCATCTGACCCATTTTTTGTGGCTTGGGTTTTGCTAAGGCTGTGTGGACAAAATGTGCACTGTGTACATGTGACTTACTGCATCAAGTGGAATATGAAATTGCTTTTCCTATTAAATAGTGGACACATGGCTGATAAATTTTACATTTCATTCTAGCAATAGAGAGTAAATTGATGTCTTCATTCAGAGGCTCAAGAGTATGTTACCATTGTGAGATGCATGTTTGTGCACTCATTAATCGTTTCACTGAAGGTTGTGGCATTAGTGCATCAAATATATAGTATTCTGTTGTCGCAATATGTATGTGCGTGGTGTCATTGACTATATGGGTTGTAATATATAAGTGCATGCTACTTATTAAATAAATCCTTGTTTACTTCTTCTTATATTGGTTTGGATTTAAACAATAAATGAAGAATACCTGTAGATCGTCATTTTCGACCTCAACATCAATGCAAATAACTTCATCAACGTCCGCACCAGGTTCTTTTGTTTTACCAACATCGCCAGACAGTTCTTCTGATGCCTTTGACAGGTCGAACGACGGTTCTTCATGTTTATCCATGTCAGCGAGAACCCTTGACGGTTCTTGTTTTATATGTCCAATTTCACCACCCATGTCTTCTGTTTTTCCGGACTCCTGATCATGAGGGAGTTCTTGTTGTATCGCAGTTTTTGGATCATCGACAACCATATCCATGATATCCTTAAATAACAAAAATGATATATACTTAAAAGACAACACAGGTATATTTAAAAGACAATACTAGTATAACTAAATTAACTTTAAAGGTGACGAAGGAAACATACAGCGTTAGGTGTAAGATTGATCCCCTCTGATGCGTGCGATGTGTCGTTGCGGTTTAGCAGTATTAATGCCTACTCAAGTTTTAAATTTATATTTAGCCGACTTATCAATAACACACACACTTAACGAGCAGTGTACCCGGTCAGTATGAATATAATGGTAAGTAGAGTGTCGATCACTAAGAGTGGAACGTATTATCTAGTTATTCTAATCAGTATTTTAATATATTAAGTTAGCTATACAACCTAATCTAACGCAAGGGGGTTCAGCCTGAGAGACTAGCACGATTTGGTTGCAATTAAATAATAAACTAAACCAATAGGCACGAATCAACGAATAGCACACACGTACACAGATAAATACTCGAGACAATAAGAGGGATGTCCTTATGATAAGTAGTTTGTCACTTGTTTTATTGCTAGTGTTATATGAAGTGTATAGTTCGATGCAACGCACCGAGATTAAGTCCTTTCTCGTTGGTTCTAATCTTATCGGCGAGTAAACCCTTAATGATTACTTATGACTATCCTATTTATCTTTCTCCTACTTTTCTACAGACCATAGAATGCATAGGCGATCTAATAAATAGGCGAGGGCAGAGGCATGGCGACCCGATCAACGCTCAGCTAGACACAGAGGTTTTCAATGCACTAATAAAAGTCACCAAAGACATCAACATATAAACTTTAATTAATGAGAAAGCAGTTTTAAGGGAGTGCAATCTTTCCGTTGTCACATTACACAAGCCACCAATCTTGATGAATTAAATTAAAGTTTACTAACACAATAAAACAAAACTACTTAATGAATTAAACACATGCAGCACCTTCTTACAGCTCTTGTATCTTTGATTTGAGTGTGTCTTGTGCTCGCTATTCGACTGAATTCGTCCTTGGTTTCTGTACTTCGGTCTTCGTATATACTATATGTCTCTCGAAATTCGTCTGGTCTTGGGGTATTTATAGTTTCTGTCTGAGGGTAAGATGCGGCGCATCTAGTAAGTAGATGCGGCGCATTTACTTAACTTCGCGTGGGGTCCAAGATTATAATATTCAGGAATATTCGTACACCGCCAGAAGATGCGGCGTATCTTTATCTTTGGATGTGGCGCATGTCCTCTTGAATCTTGGATCGTATCTGGTGAAATATTGATAGTGATGCGCCGTATGTGATAAGCAAGATGCGGCGCATCTGGAGCAGATTAGTCTTGATCTTGTACATTTCAGTAGACTCTTAACTTCTTGCATGTTTTGCCCCATAATTAGTCCAAAATCGCCAAGTTTCACCAAATGCTTGTTTTCAACTGAGAATTACAAAAGTAAACGATTAAGTATCAATCCTCATACATAATATAATAAAACAAGTCAAATTAATAGGATAAATGATAGTAATAAAATGTACTTATTTGAGTTCATCAAATATCCCCCCACTTGAACTTTACTTGTCCCCAAGTAAACCTTAGAATTAATCTTATGAAAATGTATCCTAAAAGATATTAGGATTTATTTTTATATTTAAGCATGTATTCATTTTTGTCATAATCACACAACTAAACACTTAACGAATTAGAAGTAAAATAAAATAATTTGATAAAAGCAAATCTAATCGTTTAACTGTCCAGTCGCGACGAATATTCTATCATAAGCTTGGCAAGTATACACATCTCCCCCACTAAAGCCAAGGAATAACAAGTCTAAAGCGGTAAAAAGGGTTTTGAGGTCTAAGGGTTAATCATTCTCCTTAATCTCTATCGATCTCAAATTCCAGAAAAGGCGACAAAATCACAAATACATGATCGAATCCACGAATACGATACTTGCAATTGCTCAAATCCTTAACTCGAATAGGCTAAAGATAGGTCTAAACTTCACCAATAATAATATATCAAAAAGGGCGACAAAATCATAAATACATAGCCGAATCCACGACTATGATACTTAAGATTGCTCAAATCCCTAATCTCAATAAATCAAAGGTTTGGTTGGATAAAGAATAATACAGGGTATGGATAATATTTGGGATATAAATTGGTGTAAAATGAAAAATAAACAAAACAAATAAATTAAAATCCTAAGTGTGGTTAATCACTATCCCAACCATCCCATGAATAAGACTCATATCATTGAATAACTCACGCTTTAACACTTGAAACACACGCTTTTGGTAGACACGAATTATACTCAACAAGATCTTAATCAAAGAATAAACCTTAGTTGACGTTCCCATAACTGCCAACTTCCCATTCAATCCATAGATATAATACAACAATTAGTGGTGATATCGACCACTTAATACAAAACTTTACATCGTTGGTTTAAAACAAACATCCAACTTTTTTTCTTTTTCTTTTTCTTTTCTATTTTTTTTTTCGATTTTTTTTTTTTTTTTTTTTTTTTATATATAAACTTTAACAAAGATGTGTAAAATTTCACCACATCACTATAATGATAATTCTGGATAATTTTTCCATACTTTTCATAACTTCAGAAATAACGGTAATAGTGAAAGTAGTAAACACACGAAAAATAAGCTCAAAGATATACAATATTTACTTTCACTCCAATTGCATTGTGCAATTTCCCGACCTAACCATAGATAATGAATTACGCACGCGAACACAGGTAATGTAAGGAAACACACTTTGCCTATAGCAATTAACCAACCACGGATTCTAATCTACAGGTAGGCTAAGGTGCAAGGGTGTAACGAAACATTTTAAACATAGGTGTATGAAACGAAAGGAATGGCTCTGAGTGTTTTTCTAGGGTATCATACTCTAAAAATGAGAGTAACAAAAGGGTTTATACGGGGGTTAACTAACCAGTGTAGTTAGCTAATAACACATAACACATAAAGGCTATTTGGGTGTAATCCTAGAAATTTACCAATTTAGACAAGTCATTCCAATTATATAAATAATACTTATTATGGTGGTCTCGAATAGTATACAAGCCAGGTTCTAAAGTTTACAAGTCACCGGCACACTCATAGATTTGTGAATTTTGAAAAATCACAATTTTTGAAAATAACGTCATGTGTGCAGCTATGCAACTTAGACTTAAAACAAAAACATGCTAAAAATTTTAAATTTTGATATATTAAGCACATTTTAAGCACATTTTGAAAAGTTTAGGACAAGTAAATGTTAAGTGTTCTAATTCTCCAATCCCCCCACTTAAGCTAAACAACGTCCTCGTTGTTTGTATGAAAGGTTAAAAACTGGAAAATAAAAGAATTAGAACAGAAAAACTCCCCTGAGATTTGCTCGGTATGATCCTCCATTAGTATTAGAGCAAAAATCATCTTTCTTGTGGATTAGAACGTTTAAGCTTCATATTCGATGTATCCACAGGAAATGCAGGAATCTATAATATCACCAAGGCTTCAAAACACACCTAAGGTAAGAAAGGTTCAACTTGCATAACACATTAGTAGTTAGGAAAAATAAAACATAAAAATAAAAATGAAAATCATCAGGTCAGTCGATGCGCCGTATCTTATGGAAGAAGATACGCCGTATCGAGCCTGGAATAAATACGGATCAGAATAAAAGATGCGCCGCATCCTTAACCAGGGATGCGCCGCATTAAAATAAACTGATAAAAAGTTTTTTAAAGTCGATAATAAAAAATGCAGAAAAATAAAGATATGACCATTGCAGGAGATGCGTCGCATCTCAGGATGGAGATGCGCCGTATCCTCTGCGGCCTGACTGACTCGACACAAAAACAGAATAATAAAAATATAAATCCGGGTTGTCTCCCGGTCAGCACTTGTCTTTATTCCAGAGTCTTCAAGTTAGACTCACGTTCAGCTCTTTATTAAGTCCTTGTCACGGTCCATCCTTCTTCCTTCATCCGAAAGATGTTCCCGTATAGCTTTGCGACGTTTTCTTCCGTTCGGCTTAATCTTCTATAACTCTTGGTCTTCGTCGCAAAATACTCTTCATCTGGTCCCAAAGAATATTTGATGATTTTAAATTTTTCAGAAATAATCATGGGTGGCTCATTGTAAGGAATCCCAAGTAGTTGACACTTTCTTTTGGTGAACTCTTCATTGTCTTTATCAACAAACTCGAAATAAGGATCCTTAATCAAATAGTCATCAAGTTCATCAATTAATGACTTATTGTCTTGAATCGCCTCCCACTCTCTTTCCAAATCCCATTGTAACCGTCGACTAAGCTTCGTGAAATCATCAAATTGTTCATGCACCCATTCCCAGAAAGTAGTATCCGATGTTCCCTTAAGTCCTTTCAAGCGTTCAATTCTACCCTTTTCTTGCAAAGCCTCCGCTTTTTGTGGGCAGTCTTCAACATTATCATACCACTCATAATCTTCAAAGGTTACATTGTTTCCAACCCGTTTCATCCCAATTATACTTCCCCCATTACAGGTTCCGTCACTTTTATAATCACAGGTCGGCCAAACACTACTCCCGTCCTTGAAAACAAAGGGTGTACAAGTGTGATTAATGTGCTCAAATTCCCATGGTTTATCCCAAACCCATGGTACTTGGTCATTCCATTCGTAGTACCAGGTGTTTTTAAAATCATCATAAGTTTTATATCCTGGTAGATCTCCAGTTAGCACATCATCGTCGACTCGAAGAAGGTAATTAAATTCCATGAATTGCTTGCATAAGGGCGTCTCATAATCGAACACATCAATGTCAATTCTGAAAAGTTCTTCAATGCCCTCATTGACCGTTGAATCATGAAGTGACGACCCATAGTCGCTCTCTACTTCTTCGTCTTCACCTCTTATCCAATATACCCATAATGCATCCTTAGTAGCTCGATCCATGCTCTTATGGTTATTAAACTTACTAGCCAACCATTCTGAAAAATCAACATCGTTAGGATCATGGTCAACGTCAAAGCAAGCTTTTCCAATCATATTCCTCCTTATCTCCATGAGCTCGTTAAATTGCTCCTTAAAACTACGTGTCAACCACGAAGTCATAATCCGCTCAACTTCATTTGCAGGAGCAAATTTTGGACTACCATATTTAAGTTCAAGCCAATCATTGAGGGAGAGGTCCATCAATCTCACCAACCTGCCATGAAATAGTAACTCCGCCACAGCATAAATTCTGTCATCATCCAGATAGTTCTCATTTAATCCCCAGTACTGTTCGGAATAAGGCATGTAAGAGATTTGGGTATTACCTCCACCACAGCTGTTGTTGCTTGAGTCCATGTATGCAAGGTAGAATTTCCCATCATCTTCTTCGATAGTAGTCCAGTTCAATCCTTTGGATTCAATGATAGGCCATAAGAGCGACAATTCATCTCTAGTGTACCTCACAAATACATCATAAGAGAATACCCCTTTGTCAATGTTGCATAAGCGCATGAATTCCTTAAAAGCAGCTTCAAGAGGGGTCTCCCAAGAGAATAAATCTGCATCGATCATGAGCACATTGAATGAATCCGAAAGCAAGCATTCCTTAGCAAGATATCCGTTAACTGACATGTCTTCCATAGCAAAATCTGTCATCAAAGGTAAAATCATCAGTAGGATTTGTTCGCTAGAAGAGAAATTAACGAATTCAGAAACGGATATAAGAATACAAAATAGCTGATATCTGCAGACGATGCGCCGTATCCAAAAAGTTGGATACGCCGTATCTTATAATCGTTAAAATTAAATCAGACTTTATTCAGAAAATAGATACGCCGCTTAGAAATTCGAATGCGTCGTATCAATTTTAATAATCAAAAATCGATATTTATTTAAAATTAAATGCGTCGTATTAACAAAAGTTAATGCGCCGTATCTCCGTTACGTTTAAAAATATAAGATTTTTGATTCAGAAGATGCGCCGTATCGATAAAAATCGATACGCCGTATCTGTTTAATAATTTGAAAACTGTTTTTAATTAAAATAATAGATACGCCGTATCTGCTGAAGCAGATGCGTCGTATGGCGTTAACGTTTAGAAAATTTTTTTATCGAAAACAGATACGCCGTATCTTGGGGAAAAGATGCGTCGTATCAAATTAATTAAACGCGTTGTATTTTATAAAAATTAAACGCAATACGCCGTATCTGAGAAATCAGATGCGCCGTATCGTTCGATTTAGCTCAGTACAACGATAGCAGTACACAAAAAACACGAAAAATTAAAACAAATAAAAACACACGAAAATAAACACAAACAAAAGCAAACAAATAACACACAAAAACAGAAAATATGCAAAATAGTACAATGAATGCAAATTAAACTAATACACAACAAAATTAGCGGTTAGATAAAAAAAAATTAGAAACCTAATTAAAATACTAATCAAATTAACAGATAATAACAATTCACTCCCCGGCAGCGGCGCCAAAAACTTGATGCGTGCGATGTGTCGTTGCGGTTTAGCAGTATTAATGCCTACTCAAGTTTTAAATTTATATTTAGCCGACTTATCAATAACACACACACTTAACGAGCAGTGTACCCGGTCAGTATGAATATAATGGTAAGTAGAGTGTCGATCACTAAGAGTGGAACGTATTATCTAGTTATTCTAATCAGTATTTTAATATATTAAGTTAGCTATACAACCTAATCTAACGCAAGGGGGTTCAGCCTGAGAGACTGGCACGATTTGGTTGCAATTAAATAATAAACTAAACTAATAGGCACGAATCAGCGAATAGCACACACGTACACAGATAAATACTCGAGACAATAAGAGGGCTGTCCTTATGATAAGTAGTTTGTCACTTGTTTTATTGCTAGTGTTATATGAAGTGTATAGTTCGATGCAACGCACCGAGATTAAGTCCTTTCTCGTTGGTTCTAATCTTATCGGCGAGTAAACCCTTAATGATTACTTATGACTATCCTATTTATCTTTCTCCTACTTTTCTACAGACCATAGAATGCATAGGCGATCTAATAAATAGGCGAGGGCAGAGGCATGGCGACCCGATCAACGCTCAGCTAGACACAGAGGTTATCAATGCACTAATAAAAGTCACCAAAGACATCAACATATAAACTTTAATTAATGAGAAAGCAGTTTTAAGGGAGTGCAATCTTTCCGTTGTCACATTACACAAGCCACCAATCTTGATGAATTAAATTAAAGTTTACTAACACAATAAAACAAAACTACTTAATGAATTAAACACATGCAGCACCTTCTTACAGCTCTTGTATCTTTGATTTGAGTGTGTCTTGTGCTCGCTATTCGACTGAATTCGTCCTTGGTTTCTGTACTTCGGTCTTCGTATATACTATATGTCTCTCGAAATTCGTCTGGTCTTGGGGTATTTATAGTTTCTGTCTGAGGGTAAGATGCGGCGCATCTAGTAAGTAGATGCGGCGCATTTACTTAACTTCGCGTGGGGTCCAAGATTATAATATTCAGGAATATTCGTACACCGCCAGAAGATGCGGCGTATCTTTATCTTTGGATGCGGCGCATGTCCTCTTGAATCTTGGATCGTATCTGGTGAAATATTGATAGTGATGCGCCGTATGTGTTAAGCAAGATGCGGCGCATCTGGAGCAGATTAGTCTTGATCTTGTACATTTCAGTAGACTCTTAACTTCTTGCATGTTTTGCCCCATAATTAGTCCAAAATCGCCAAGTTTCACCAAATGCTTGTTTTCAACTGAGAATTACAAAAGTAAACGATTAAGTATCAATCCTCATACATAATATAATAAAACAAGTCAAATTAATAGGATAAATGATAGTAATAAAATGTACTTATTTGAGTTGATCACCCTCATCACAAAATGAGGAGAATGCAGCATTCAAATTTGGTAACGAACCAAAATCGCAACTTTTTGTGTGCTCCATTTCTATTAAATGATCAGCTGTATCAGATTGAACAGAACAAATGCCTTTGACAACTTGCGTCATAGGACCTGTGTAGCCTTCCGTGTCCGTATACAAGAAGTTTTGGACGTCGGGTTCACCAACACTGGGATTCACAGGAGTGTCAGCATTCAAATCTTGGCAAAAATCCTGCATAACAGACGGGAATACAAAGTAAATTATATTCAATTTGAATTAATACAAAGAATAAAACATTAGAGTTGTATTCATACCTTATTGTCACCACCTATATCTTCGGCCTTGTCATTTTCCATACAAAAGGTCGACTCTTTTGCCTTTTGTTCACACTTTCGATCAGATGGATTTCTACGAATACAAGTCGACTGTTCTGAATTGTCTATTTGTAAAACATTCTCAATAACCTGGATTCTTCTCTTGACGACGTCTAACTCACGATATAATTCTTTAACATCAACCTCCCCAACACGATCTTCAATGGATACAACTGATGACTTAATAACATCAACCTCATTTCGCATATGATCCTTACCAGCGTCCGAAACTGTGTTACCCTCCACAAGATGTTCATTTACAAACACGGATCTTTCCTTTGCAGTCTGAACTTCTTCATTGTATGACCCAGTACCTACCGCACCATTGCCGGTTACACCGTGTCCATCACCATGTACATCTCGTCCTCCACAATCTTCGTCACCATCAACATCTCGTCCAGTTGGGGCATCACCTAACAACACAATGCCATCACTATACAACACGTCTGGAACTTTATTACCTATGTTTTCTTCAGCCTCAATTCCTTCACCACCAACATTCAATGGTTCAGTCAAAGGTAAAACAACCACAAGTTTTAACTGTAGCCCGTTGATATATTCCATGCTACGAGTGTACCACGGACATACCATCTCGTCATTTCTTAGAACAAGCTTCTCCAATGGTTTAAAACCCTATAAAAACAACAAAGTAAACATATAACATGATTCAAAACTATACAAACAAGAAATACAAAAAGACAACACATACACAGAGGTTACCTACCGGATCAAATAGAATAGGGTAATGTTTTTTCTCAAAGTTGTTAGATTTTGACCATGCTAAACCGCGGGGGGTCTTTGTAGAATCTTTGATCCAGAACTGCACACTGTTCGGGAAAGTTTCCAAAATCCAAATCTGAAATAATCATCAAAATAATCTAAAATTAGGCACGATAACATGATTCACAACTGCATCTTATTTACCTATTATTTGCTAACCCATTATAACCTATGATATCTATGTTCTCAATAACAATCATATATACGTTAATAATGGAACGTTGTTACCTTGAGGGCCCATACAAACCCATACAGGTTGTATGTTTGCTCTTTATTGGGTGATTTTTTTCCCGGGTTATTTGCTACAGCCTTCTTTCCCGGCTTCTTTGTTTCACCTTCAATATGCCTCTTTACAACATTCAGAGTCCTTTTATACAAATGTATCCACATGTACTCACCCCATGGATAAGAATTCCAAACATCAAAATTCTCAATCATTGCCAAAAGATGGTCAGGAATGTAGAACCTTCCTTCCCGACCTATGAATACACATGTTGCCATAACTAACAAACACACCCTAACAGCATCCTCATCACTTAAACCATCCCACACATTACCAGGGTTCATCAATGCCAAAAGCTGCTCACCCTTTACTTTCTTTAACTTACGGTTTTTGTTTTCCGGAAACAATCGATCAGAGAATGGACTATGTTCTAAACCATGAACAAGGGAACCTACATTAGTTTCTTCTTTCGCAATAGGGCCAAAGAGAAAGCCAGTTATGAGACAAAATTGTTCACGTCCAAATTCAAGCAAATTATCACCTATTTTAAATTTAAGCGAAGGGCACTCTTCACTTTCATCAGCATTCACCTCACGTTGATAAAAATAATTTAACAAATGAACATCAGCAGAAAATGGGGGGATGTCTAACCATGGACCAAAAATAGTTTTTCTAAACAATGTAGCTCTAGCTGTATTCAACAAACCTCTAATCTTATTTATAGGCTCTAATCTAGATCTGACAGTTACCTTTGCATCGGATATTGTATATGGAGTTGACGTCGATGTACTACCTGAATCCATTGATCAAATTAGGGTTTCAATGGAAAGAGAAAATCAAGCTTTGTTTGTGCGTAACAATGGAGGTTAATGTTTAGGGTTTGTGATTTGAATGTGCGTTCTGGGTTTTTTTTTTTTTTTTTTTTTCGTTTCGGAAGTGTGTGAGTTTGTGTGTGTGAGTTTCTGGTTTAAAAGTTTTTTGAGTTTGAAGGTAAATATTTGTATTTGTGTTTTTAGTTTAAAATGTATTTGTGTATATGTTTTTGTATTGGCACAAGTACCAATAAAATAAAGTGTACTACATACATAACAAGTCGCCCAAGAATAAAGAACAGTGGGACCCATTCGCCCAAGATATATGTACTAGAAAACAATAAAAAAAACCATACTTTTTTAGGAAAAAGACAAAAAGATCAAGTCGCCCAAGTTTTGTGGGCCTAGTCGCCCAAGAAATGCATGTGATAACTTGTACCTGATGGGGACAACACTAGAGACACATGTCACATTATTATAATACCCGCCCAAGATTTTTGGGCGACCTTCGCCTCAAGGGTATTTAAAGAAAAAAACCTTGGTGGGGACAATAGGGGTTGAATTTTCCCAAAATTAAATGACTTGTAAACACATTCACTTCTTCATAATTATAATCACACTAATCACAAACCCTAATTTTGTCGTATCTGCCAATTTCATCGACTTCACCGGAGACTACTCGCCGCCGTCGCCTCCACCGCCGTCACCGCCGCCTCATCCACCTTCGTTATCCTGCGAAAGCGATTTACGAGGTATTGGCACCTTAGACACTACTTGTGAAGTCAATTCTAGTTTAGTTTTTGATAATCATGTTTATATTGAAGGTTTAGGGAGTTTAGTCATATTGCCTAATGTTAGGTTAGCTTGCGGTATTGCTAGTTGTGAGATTATAGTTAACGTTAGTTGCGAATTTAGGCTAGGGGAGGATTCGTTGATATTAGGGGGTACGGTTAGTGTTACGGCGGGGAATGTTACGTTTGCGGAAGGTTCGGTTGTGAATGTGACTAGTTTAGGAGGTGATCCGCCCGAGTATACGAGTGGGAGTCCGAAAGGTGTGTTTGGAGGTGGAGGGGGGTACGGTGGAAGAGGTGCGTGTTGTTTTGTGGATAATACCAAGCTTCCGGAGGATGTGTGGGGTGGTGTGAAGAAGAGAAGGGCTTTGGATAGACTGTCCTCTTTCGCCATGTTCGTCGCCCTACCCTAGATTTCACTTCATTCTATTGATTGGTTCTAGCTCAAAAGAACATATACATGGAGCTATGTCGACTTACGTACGTCTCGTTGACTAAACGATCAGGTATATACCACGCCACGTATCATCCCCTCTTTCTTTCCATAGAGGAGAGATAAAGAAAAAGAAAAGATATAGTGACCGTGCCGTAAGACCTTGTTCCTTTCTACTTGACTAAGTAATATTCCACTCGTGCAGTGGGTGTAGGGGCTAGCCCATGGTGCGGTCAGCTATGATATAATTTCGTCTTTAGTAGGTTCATCTACAACATCTGGTGGTGCCCTCGTGGGCACGTTCCTCTCTGGGTCGGTCTGGTCTAATCGAAGTCAACTGACTCACATGGAATACGGGGTGAGTTTTCACCGAGCTCGTCGCTTGAGTCTATAGGCTACCTCTTCTATCTGCTTTTCTACAAGGTTGACTTTCTTCTTCCTTCAGACCGGGCCAAGCCTTTAGGTTGTTTAAGTAGGTTTGGGCTAGGTCGTTGCGCTCCTGCCACCTCTTGGCAAAGTAGGCTGCTGGGAAAGCCCCCTCCTGTCGCAACGGTGTGGGGCGTCAGAGGCTGTTGCCCCGTGGCCAACTCGGAGGGGCTGAAGTTCGACGCAGAGCTTTTTGGTTGTTAAGTTATAGCAGCACTCAGCAACATCCAACAGCTCCAGTCCTTCTGGTTTGCACTAAAGTGGCTTAAGTAGCCCTCGAAGAGTCCGTTTATGAATCCCTAGGAAGAGAGGACTATTGAATTCCTCCTCCCTTCAGTCCAGTTTGAACCCGTCCCAGCAACGAACACCTTCCTACTGCAAGGCTTTGCTCTGCCCTTCCACTAGAATCCACTCCGGGTCGGAGGAGCAGCTAATCCAACTTCTTGAGATATTGAAGAACGAACATTTGCTTGAATTCCTTGCCTCACCCTGAGATGAGAGGGAAGGTCGATTTGACTCGAATCCTGGACCTGATCTTTAATCCTACACCGGTTAATGATGCGATGGGAGAAGTTTTTCTTTTGTCATTTTTCATCAATGCTGGCCCAGTCGAGGTTCGTCCATGCCCAATCCCAATGGACAAACCTTAGCCCCTAGCTCTATAATCCACCCTACCCAGTCCCTGAAAGCCCTCCCGGGGCCTAGCCCTCTTTCTTCGAGTCTTAAGCGGCTTTCATCGTTGACGAACACCTGCGCTAATAAGACAAAGAGGGAGTCTATGCCTTGAATGAATCAGTAAAGTAACAACGGATTAGTGGAATGAGGGATCAAGAGACAGATAGGGGGATAATGGCAATCATTGGTGGACCTTCCCTTGAACGAGTCACGGAGCTCTCAACGGAGTGGTTTAGGTTCTGGAATTCCATCTCTAGTTGGGGCTTTCGGTTCGAAGGTTATAAAATGTGGTGCGGGTTCATCTCTCTCGACCAGTTCAGCTTCAAGGGAGGGTGATCGAGGGGACCCAGACTTTAGATCTCTTCTCTATGGCGGGAGGTCTCTTTCGTATCAAGAGTGTTTTGGGGAGGCCAGCGTACGGGTGGTCGGATTTGAGTGTGCCGTTTAGTTACGGGAGTAGAGGCGGGACGACGAGTAAAGATGAGGAGTATGGTGGGAATGGAGGTGGGAGAGTTTGGGTTGAGGTGGTGGATACGGTTGATGTTAGTGGAGGTATTTATGCGAATGGGGGTGATGGCGGTGTTAAAGGCGGAGGAGGGTCCGGTGGGAGTATTTACGTCAAGGCGCGGAAAATGTAATGGTCTCTTTCTTTATCTACTTTTTATGTTTGTTTTATATCGTGTTAGGCATACAATCATTGAGGTTTTCTTTATATAAAAACGTACGTTTTACTTGACCGTTTAAGGGTAGTGAGTGTAATCCATGGCTGACGTTAGATAGAAAAAAATATGATCGAACGGTTGTAAATCATTTTACGTTTGTTATCTTGGCTAGGGTTGCAAATTGCTTATATCTAATGGTTGTAAATCATTCTTTGGTCTTTTGAGTCACGTATCTAGGATCGATCGGTTGTAAATCATTATAACTAATCTCTCTACTGGATCAACATTCACCCCGGGTGTTCATAGAACCGATATTTATAGCTTTTATATGGTAGGCATCTTATTTTATGAACTGCGTTATATCTTGGAGAAGTGTTGTGCTTCTCATTAGCTATTCTAGACGTCCCGTCACTTTTTACGTCATTAGTGAAAAGATGGTTAAGTTATTACAAGTATCTGAATACGCATTTGGCTAGAATGTGTATATCTCATATGCCAAACATAGAAGTTATGTTCATTATCAACCAATTAGGAAGTTCGTAATCCCCTTGGCTCTTTAAAACAGTTGGCTGGATTGATAAATGTTTAGATCCTTCGCGGTTCGTTTTATCTAGGAATTGGAATCTGCTTTTCGGACACAAGTTTTAGTAACACATTGTTGGTTTGATAGGAGCAGTATTGGAAATGCCGGTTACCTAAACAAAAAAAGATTGAGAAAAAGCACAAGTGTGCTTGTATTGGAAACCTAACTGTTAGTCATCAATACTATTGGGAATACAAATGATGGGATGATAAAACTTAAGCTCCCACATGTCCTATTAATAATAAAGCTAAGGTAAGGTACTTTGGTAGTGGCATTTAAATTTATGTCTACACCAATGGTACACTAATGGGTGATTTGGGTTATAATGTTTCACACACACAGTTTTTAGAAAACTCCTATAATAAAGCTTAACATCTTAGACAAGATGAAGGCTTTACAAAAAATGGCGAATTTTCGGCGAATTTAATGCAACCTCATAGATATTAACAAGGACATAAATTAACTACTAGTTAAAACTGAAAACAAGAAATCTAAAAAGATACTTAGGTTGCATTTAGTTGGAGAAAAAAGTTCTTAACTTTCTATTTTCACTTTTGCAAAAAAAAGTAGGGGATTTAGTTTTCCACTGAACATATAAAACGCGTTCATATGACATTGTTTTCTCTTTTCTAGAAAAGAAGAGGGGTTACAAGTAGTTTCCTATGTTAAATTAGGAAATGCATATTTCTGTTTTGTAGAGAATTTGGAAATTTTTTTATTTGAACACAATCTTTATTTTTCTTGTTTTGTACAAATCAATTTGTGGAAAATAAGGGTGTTTTCTTTCAACTAAACGAACTTTTAGATTTCCTAAGATAAAAAGTAAGATTATCTACCCTGATCAAGATTTATGTGATCCAAATGTGCTATCAACCTACTCCCTATCTTTCAGGTTATTTTTTGTGTGTACTTTAATTTAAAATGTGATATGGAAGTGTACTGAATAGTGATTTATTTGGTTTTAGTACTGATTAAACATAATTATGCAATCTCTTATTTCTTTGTTCTATGAAGAGCAGGACAGGCGGTGGTATCCTAAGTGCATCCGGAGGTAATGGGTTTGCCGGAGGTGCTGGTGGAAGAATATCTGTGAATGTATTCAGCAGGCGTGATGACCAAACATTCTTTGCTCACGGTACATTCATATAAGCCTTTCATTTAATCATCTTTATTAATACTTATAGAAATCATTTATATGATCATATTCATGTTACCGTTGATGTATCTAAATGATCTATATTTGTGAAACAGTAGTGATGACTGATGAGAAGAACGGTGCCATCATTTAGGGCACTTGTAAACTTATGTTTGTGGTCTGATTTGAGGATTCTTATGAACTATGATTTCGTTGCTAAATTACTTTCTTTATGCTTGCAGGAGGACAAAGTTATGGCTGTCCTGCAAACTCAGGTGCTGCAGGGACTTTCTATGATACTATTCCCCGAAAGCTCATAGTCAACAACCACAACATGTCATCAGATACAGATACACCTTTCTTTGCGTTTCCAAATCAACCCCGTTGGACCAGTGTGGATATCCAAGAGTATGCTCGAGCTACTGTTCCTCTGCGATGGAGTCGTGTGCAGGTTGTCAAGATGTTTACTTAAAGGTGGAAATTTTGACCCATTTATTATGAATGGGTCTATTCGGATTATGTTTAATCTCTGGCGGGTGAAATGGGTAAACTTAAAAAGTGGCATAAAAGGAAATGGGGTCAAGTAGTCATTTTATTCAAAATATTTGGTTATCATGAAACTAATTTGATTTTGTAATCATATCTGATAAACTTGTTATTTAAAAAATAAAAGAATTAAAAAAAAAAAAAAAAAAAAAAATGAAAAAAAGTGTTTTAGGTCAACCCATTTTGACCTGCTACCCAAATCCGCAGACTCTTATTTGCCACCTCTATGTTTACTAACTGCCATTCTTGATTTACATTTTCCGATAATTTCTCTGGCAACTTGCTGATTTTTTTTTTTTTTTGACTTGCTGCTTCATGGCAAATATATATAGGTTCAAGGAACACTTAGCTTGTCAAATGCAGCTGTTTTAAGCTTTGGTCTTCCTCATGATGCTGTATCCGAGTTTGAATTAATTGCAGAAGAACTTTTAATGAGTGATTCAGTAATCAAGGTAAGTGTGAGGTATTTATACGAATACAGTTGTATGTTATAAACTCAGTGTAATATCTTCTTTATACATGATGTTAACTCAGATGAGATCTGGAATTAATGTAGGCTGCATTGGTGGGGCGGGCAAAGGAAAATACTTGAGTGCTGGTCCTAGTGGTGGTGGAGGACATGGTGGCAGAGGTGGGAATGGATACTATAATGACACTATGATTGTGGAGGGTGGTCGTACTTATGGGGATGCTGATTTTCCGTGTGAGCTTGGTAGTGGCAGTGGGAATGCTAGTTTGGGTGGTGCAACTGCTGGTGGTGGCATTATAGGTAAGCTTATAGATCGATAATATTAAATCATGCTATTTCTGGTACC
Organism: Artemisia tridentata subsp. tridentata; assembly: GCA_021014915.2. Taxonomy (NCBI): domain Eukaryota; kingdom Viridiplantae; phylum Streptophyta; class Magnoliopsida; order Asterales; family Asteraceae; genus Artemisia; species Artemisia tridentata. Next base: position 41,229,755 of record CP139508.1, read on the forward strand.
CTTTTTATCTCCTAAATATAGGTGGTGATGGGTTATTTGGGTTAAATTTTTATTTTAGAAAATCAAATGGGTCAAGATGAAAAGCCTAACAAAAAATGAAAAAGGTCAAATGGGTTGAAAGTCACCCAAAGTGTTTACCCAGTTTGTTTCGACCTGTATTAAAAGTTACCTTGTGGCCCAAACCCAGTTTGACCCATTATCGACCCGGTCATATACCTCTTCCTACTCCTAAGAAAAAGCTGGAGCATACATTGGAAGCTTTGACTGCTCAAAGTATTAGAAACATCCAACTTTTTAGCTCATACTTACCATCTGTACCTCACCATAAATGTGTTTTGATTTCATTCACATGATCATCTACTTTTGGTCACTCCTTGGAAATAGATTGTGAAAGAACACTCTTTTAATGTGTAACTCTGCATTTTTATAAATTTTAATTTGCATTTATTTGTAAGATCTCGTTAACATTGTTCTTAATGCTTTATAATCCTAAACAGTGATGGGTTCGCTGGATCATTCTTTGTCAAGTTTGTACATCTATGGCTCTCTCACAGCCGATGGTGAAAGTTTTGGAGAAAATCTAAGAAAACAAGATGTCAACCCTAATCTTGAGACTAGTTCTGGAGGTGGATCTGGTGGAAGTGTTCTTCTCTTTGTTGACAGACTGACACTTGGCAGTTCATCATCCATCTCAGCTATTGGAGGCCATGGTAGTCAGAATGCTGGTGGCGGTGGTGGTGGTAGGATTCATTTTCATTGGTCAGATATCACTGTTGGGGATGAATATATGCCTATGGCAAGTGTAAATGGAAGCATTAACATGGGGTTTGTATTCCGACAAACTAGTACATTTTCTGCACTGTGAATACTAGTTGATCCTTAAGGAAATTTTTGCATGTGAAACACATAATTGTAGATGGTAAATTGGAGTGTCTGGTGACGGGTCAAAAGGGGTAATCTTATAATACAGATCGATACTGTCGTCCTGACCCAAATGTTGCAATGTTTTTATTTTTATCTTTATATAGAATTAGTTTTTCAAATGTGTTTACAAATATTAGTTTTATTATATTTTTTCAGATTATGTTTTTTTGTACTACAAATAGGAGGTTTTCTGTGCTTAATATACAACTTAGGTGACTTTTGACCCATTTTCGTTTAAGCTAATCTTTTAACGCGTTTAGCCGTTGAAATATAACATGACCCACATCAACATATTATTAAGTAAATTGGTCTAATTTGCCATGTCGTCACCTAATAAAATTTGTGGTAACCATTTCCTAGAGGTGGCAATTTGTGACCAAAATCATAAAAATGGGCTTATATGGGCTAATTTGTAAAAGTTTTGGGCGCATTTAGCCCCATCCTTTTTTCGAAATGGGCATGTATGACCCTTTCAAAAGTTAAATGGGCATTAACGGGCACATGTTTTCTCTCAATTAGAGAACATTGCAATTGTTTTAAAAAAACTTATAAATATAATATATTTAGTTGTTTAAATATAAATGAGGTGTTAGGTTTGGGGATTTTTTTTCGTCGTTTTTGGTCCTTTTTAAAGCAATTCGTATAATCGTATAACATGAGCCCGTTTGACCCGTGGTCCGAGCCCGCCGACCCGCCTGTTTTGCCACCTCTACCATTTCTTTTTAGTTGAATCTCTGTTTGGTGGCCTTATCAAATACCATAAAAACAAGCAGATGTGTGTGAAAGAAAAAAGTAGTTTCTGTGTTGTTAGAAACAATATAGCATGTATTTGCCTATTTAAACACAAAATGCTATTTTAACTTGTGCATAAACTTTTTTGACATAAATGTACTAGATATGGTAGTTGCTCACAGGATGCTGTTTAAGTTCAGGCACTCAGTTATTATATGTCCTATATTGGAACATGATTCTTCTTTAATACTTTTACAAGTGTTCACACTTTTAAGATTAATGTTTACAATATAAAGTAGATCATTTAAACTACTTATATGTGTACATTTGATGACATCAGCTTCTCTCTTTAAGCACCCTAATTATAATTTTTCTTCATTAAATGTGGCAGAGGAGGAGTTGGTAAAGGTCTGGGCCAAGCAGGGGATGATGGAACTATCACCGGTATAGCCTGTCCAGAAGGGCTCTATGGTATCTTTTGTGAGGTATATTTGTTTCTCTCCAGTGCCTCGTGTTAATGGTTTGAATGAGAATAGTCCTTGACTTGTTCGAAGAAGATAATAAGTTGCTAGAAAAACCTTTATGCAATTTTTATTATTTATTTATTTATTTTTATTATTATTATTATTTTTAATCAAAACTATCAAGAAGGAACTTGAATGTTATACATACCAAGTCATAGTCATAATCACAAGGGTCAATGATAAGTACAAGTGAGCTTATGTCTGTAACGTCTTACCAGCGATAGAGTTTAGATGCTGTTGGTGCCGTTTTTCACTCTCGTAATTAGTGTAATAAATTGCGATAACTTTCATGCAGGAATGCCCACTTGGAACCTACAAGAATGTCAGTGGGTCTGAAAGAGCTCTTTGCTATGATTGCCCGGCTCTAGAGTTTCCACATCGTGCCGTCTTTACCCCTGTTCGAGGTAATTTCACTTTGTATTGGACATAAGGCCAATTAAGTCGTTTTATGTTGCAAGAAGCCTTAGTATATATTGTTTCAAGAAATATAATATCATATGTAATTTATTACCCAACACAAATCCTAAAATCTAGAATTTGGACCAAAACTGTTAACCCAACTCGTTTTGACTTGTACAACAGATGACCCGCTTTGACATGTTACTTAACCCGCCTGTATTTTCAACCCCTTTGTTTTCTCCTATTTATTTCATCTCTTTTGGGTCAAGTTGTCATGGGAGGTGGATGTTGGGGGGAGGATTATTGCTTTAACAATGCATTTGATATTACAGGTGGCGTTGCTGATACTCCATGCCCTTACAAGTGTGTTTCCGAGATATACCATATGCCACACTGTTATACAACCTTTGAGGAGTTGATTTACACATTTGGAGGACCGTGGCTCTTTGGTTTCACGATATTAAGTTTGCTCATTCTTTTTGCTCTTGTACTTAGTGTTGCTCGTGTGAAATTTATTAGTGGGGATGAAGTGCCTGGCGTAGTTCCCGCTCGACGTGGCTTGCAATTGGATCGCTCAGTTCCTTTTTTAGAGTCATTAAATGAGGTCTGTTCTCAGTTTTAATTTCTATATCCATTACCAATTTCAAATTAAGGTTGGCAAAATACGCGGGTTGGGTAACAAGTCAAAACTGGTAATTTTAGTATGGGTCAAACGGGACGGGTTGATCCGAAACAATATGTGCCTGAAGTTTTTGGTAAATATTTAGCGTGTCAATTATGAACGGTAAAAGAATCAAATATTTGTAAGCTGTTTTTGTTCACCCAATTGACCCGTTAGCGAAAAAACTTCATCGAAACCTACCCATTTAAAATGGGTAAAAATGTCACTTCTATTTCATCTACTTTTGCTTAAAGAAGTCTCACATAATTGGTCCCGTGTTTCATGAGTAATTGTAAAAAAAATGTTGCTTATTATTTTCAGGTTCTTGAGACAAATAGAAATGAGGAATCTCATAATCATGTGCACAGGATGTACTTCTTGGGATCAAATACTTTCAGTGAACCTTGGCATCTTCCTCATTCCCCTTCAGAGCAAGTAGCTGAAATAGTGTATGCTTATTGTCTCTGGTTGTACTGGTTGTAGTGTAAATTGGTAGAGGAGGGTTGGGTAATGGGTCAAAACATTCTCGAATCAAAATGGGTAAACTTTGGTACAGGTTGAAACAGGCCTCGTTGACCTGAATCAGCTTTTATTATTTTTTATAAGCTTCTATAAAATAATTAGAGCGTCAAACACGATTACAAATTTTATCTGTTCAATAATAGCAGAATCTTGTAATTAAAATGATTTTAGGAGGTTTAATGCGTTTAGAAAAAAATTACTCTTTGGGAAACTTAAAAACCTTTTGACGTGTTTTAATACTATTTTTCCTTGATGAAACATAAACGCATTGACCCATTCATAATAAGTAGGGTTAAATTGCAGATATGAAGGTTATTTTTACATCTTAACCTTACTACCAGTTAAAAGAATTGAAATGGTTTGCAAATTGCAGATATGAAGATGCCTTCAATAGATTTGCCGAGGAGATCAATAGTTTAGCAGCTTATCAGTGGTGGGAAGGATCATTTTATAGCATCCTTTCTATCATCGCCTATCCATTTTCCTGGAAATGGCTGCAGTGGTGTCGCAAAAAGAAAATACAGCGACTACGTGAGTTTGTTAGATCAGAGTATGATCATGCGTGCATGCGTTCATGTCGTTCCCGTGCTCTGTATGAGGGGCTTAAGGTTCTATTTTATCCTTTTAACTCACATACTGTTCATATTAAGTTCCTTGTTTGACTCATTGCCAGATTGTTTAGTCGTACCACTGGCATATGTGTTTTCCCTCTCTCTATGTGTTTCTTGAATAGTTGGAGGGTAGAAAAGAGTCAAGGATGCGTCTAACTGATGGTTTTTTGTTATAATAATTAAACGTAATCAAGGAACAGAAAGTTACATGCTCTCCTCGATGAAGTTCATGAGAGATGCGGTTTTGACTCATTTACTCTCAAAAGGGCAACTGGGTAACCTGAAATTATCTGAAAAGGAGACTGGTCAAATGACGTGATGGGTCATTGTGTATTTTTAATGCGTAAAACCCTTTAAATCATTTTATTCAAAAGCTAGGTAGTATTGAAATAAGAAAGTTTTTTTTTTTTTTTTTTTTTTAATTTATAGTTGACACAATAATTTTTTATATGAAATTTAAACTATGGGACAAAACGTGTTTTGGATAATTTCACTTACTGTCACTCTCACTCAAGCATTTGCCAACCCAAAATGCTTACTCTTTTTTTGTCGAATGCAGGTCTCTGCAACTTCAGATATGATGCTTGCATATGTGGATTTTTACCTTGGTGGAGATGAGAAGCGAGATGACCTTCCTCCTCCACTTCATCAAAGATTTCCCCTTTCTTTAGTTTTTGGTGGAGATGGAAGTTACATGGCTCCTTTCGTACTTCATAGTGACAACATTTTAACTAGCCTCATGAGTCAGGTTTGGTTTCATAACTTCATTCAATGTTTGACCAAGAAAAACAATTTTTTAGCCCTCTCTGGAGGTAGGAAAATGAGCTGGTGATATGGGTGGGTAACGGGTCAAGCGGGTATATTTTTATTTATCTATAGAGATTTAGATAATGATTATAGAAAATATTTCAGCAACGATATAATTTTTTGCATCAGATAATATAAAATGTTATATGCACTAAAAGTACTTTGAGCGACTTTTAACGTGTTTCACCCAAGTGAACAGTCTCCTTTCAAGACATATTTTATTTTACCCATTTGACCTGTTAAAGATGAAAAATATTTTGAATTGATTAATTTTATAGCAAGTGGGTCGAAATTGCCACCGGCTCGTCCTTTCATTTCTAGGCCAATCACATTTTCTTAATTTATTTTTATGCAGTCCGTCCCGTCAACCATCTGGTACCGATTAGTTGCGGGTCTAAATGTCCAGCTACGCCTTGTGCGGTGTGATCAACTAAAGTCAACTTTCCGACCAATTATAAGTTGGCTCGAAACACATGCAAATCCAACTTTAAGTGTTTACAATATACGCCTGGATTTAGCTCGCTTTCAGCCTACTGCCTCTGGTTATTATCAATTTGGATTAGTAGTATGTGCTGTTGAAAATGAGCGTTCACCACCTTCAATTGACAGACTACATGGTTTACCTGAGGTGCAGATGAGGTATACTTCTTTTATATCCCTTTACCTTTATGTACTCAATTCTACTAATTTAATCGATACAACTAGAAGGGACAATATAAGGCCATTTACTTATTGATGGATCAGTTTGAGGTCAAATGGGTAAGATAGAAATTTGCTAAAAGGAAACAGAAAGAAAGTAATACTCCGTAAGTCGAAATATAGAGCATAATACCTCATAAATTTTGTCAAGGAAATTATTTTATTGTTAAATAATATAGTTTTTGTAACCATATCTGACAAACTAATTATTTAAAAAAAAAAAAAAAACTTAATGGACAAAGTGTGCGGGTCACCCAATACGACCTAATTAAAAAAAAAAACGTACTCGTTTCGACCCGTAACTCAATATGTTCGACCCTCCCATTTCTCATCTTCTATTTTATGTGTACATTATTCGACTAGTTTCATCCTTACAATAATTTTATATTTTTTTACATAATGTGCAGCTACTTTGCAAGGCATCGCGTTAATGTTGAAGAGCCTAGACGAGAATCTGAACCCTTGATGACACATAGAAGAGCATCCGGATGGATTTTAAATCAAGATAGCTTACGAACACTTAGAGAGAATATGTTGTGGTACCCTTTATCTTTTATTATCTGCAACACCAAACCAATTGGTCATCAGGTACTTAAAATGCTTGAAAGTGCACGTAAGCTACTTAGTAATTCTATTGATGCTAGCTGAGACTGTGAAATTGTTTCTGTCTGTGGCAGGATCTTGTTGGGTTGGTGATATCTATTCTTCTTTTGGGAGATTTTATCCTTGTGTTGCTCATGTTGCTTCAGCTTTACTCTAATTCCACATTGGATTTCTTTTTGGTGTTACTTATACCCCCTATTGGTATTCTGCTTCCATTCCCAGCCGGAATTAGTGCTTTATTTAGTCATACACCTAAGCGTTCATCAGGCCTTGCGCGTATTTATGCTTTATGGAACATCACGTCCTTGGTGAACGTTGTAAGTTCTCTGCTACCAACACTTGAACGTTCATTTGGTTGAAATTAGCTAGACTTGGCAAAATGGGTGGGTTGTGCAACGGGTCAAATGGGTTAGATCAGGTGTGGGCTGAAAAGGGTTCAGGTTGGATTTACTCGAAACATTTTTATGTCCAAATTTTGTATAAATAACCAAACTCAAATATAATTACAAAGTTACAAAGTATTTTATTTTAATCATAATATTTTTAAAATGCAAATGATTGTGCATTATAAACCATTCTTTTACACCGTATCAAATATGACCACAAAGTTATACTCCGTATTATCTTAAATGAAGTACACACTTTGGGCAACTTCAGTCTGACATGTGTTCTTGCAAGTCATTGTTTAACCTGTTTCACATACCTAAATAATTAACTTGTAAATACTATGGTTAATTTTCATATTCTCTATGATGGTAAACATCTGATTATAATCATAAGCAGCATCTAATGTAAATTCCCTTGTTAAGTGTAACCTCACGACAAGATTTCGTATCTTTTAGGTCTCTAAACACATTTCATGTTTTTGCTTCTTTGTGCAACAGGTGGTCGCATTTATATGTGGATATTTTCATTACAAGAATCAACTCCCACCAAGTGACGATAGTTTAAATCTTTTATCATGGAGCATAAGCATGTAAGTTACTACGTAATACTACGTAACTTAATATCTGGTTAAATTCGTCTTATTCACGTGGTGGGTTTTGTTTGCAGGGATGATGGCGGATGGTGGATGCTTCCATTCGGGCTGATGCTGTGTAAAATAGTGCAGGCACAACTAATTGATTATCATGTGGCTAATCAAGAAATTCAGGATCGAACATTGTACTGTAATGACCCAAATGTTTTTTGGCAGTCCTGAAACCATCCATGAGTCCAAGTAGGGTTACAAAGTCTTTTCTTATATACCTTGTGCGTGTTCTTTGTCTATATCAAAATAAAAAAAAAAAAATACACAAATTTTAAACTTAGAATACCCCCTAACCCTCGATACACACACATGCACAGAATGCTGGCCCTAGTATTAGAGCAGGGTATGACGGTTTGTTGCGTCTTGTATTTTCTTTGGACTGATATCTGATTATTAGATGAGTAGCAGTTTTGTTATAGTTCCATCCACCTTGTATGTACATTTGAATTTTGATGACAATCTGATCCTATTGTAATATTGTTTCGGGATTTCTCGGTTCGGGTCGGGTCAGGTCGGTATTGGCCCGATGCTCACCCCTATGCACATGTATCTTTAAGAAACATTACGTAAATATAAATACAAACAACAAAACTTTAACAATAGATTTATGATATTCAGCTTTATCACAAACGTCATTATGTTTATACTTGTATTCAATTGTATTACAAATATATGAAGCGTGCACATGTGCATAATCCAATTTCTTTAACAGTTGGTTCATCTTTTAGGCGTGCACATGTATTCCTCGGCTGGTTCAAGAACCCATAAAATATGCACATGAGTTTTTAATCCTTGTGCACATGTGTTTGTATCGTCTCGCATATCTTAATTGATATAAATCTGTCATCCACAACGTCAAGTAACCTGCCACCATCAATTGTCATTCACCACATCAATACATGTTTTTTGAACCATTGTATCTTGTTATTTTATCTCTATAAAAGGAACTGCCTTCACAACCGAATTGTTATCGATATCACAAATGAAAAAATCATGCGCATTTAAGTGTCATTTTGTGGCAAATGAATGTTAATTTTATATTAATTTTTTTTATTCTTTGGGCAAATGTCTTTTGTTTCTTCTGTAATCCACCTCAACGTTGCTTTAACCACCATTTCGATCAATTTTAGTGGAAAGAAACAAAAAAGTCTCCAAAACCTCTTCAGGTTTATTTCCATCTCACAACCCATCATCATCGTAAGAACATATAAACGTAATCCAAAAATTCAACACAACACAATATTAAATTCACAACTGATTTCCTCATTTTTTTAGATCCACCTTTTGCACAAATATTATCTATTTAATATGATCATTAAGTTGATGGTTGAAATTAATCAAAACAATTCTGAAACTCAAAATCAAAACAGAAAAACAGTAAAAGACACAATAAAAGTAGCGATTTTAAAACCTCAAAGTACAAACGAACGTTAAACCTCAAAGTTGATGCTCAGTTTTCTCTTATCTTAAAGTCAAGGGACTGGAAGTGAAACTAAAGTTGACTTGGAGTCAACAAATTTGCGTTTGCTATTTCTAACTCCAGTAATGGAACTTTTATTTTGATCGCATTCATTTCAAAGACTTCCATCCATTCATCATCATCGCTATCTTGTAAGTCATTTCTAATTACTTTTTATTGTTTCATTTTTCTATTTGCATATCTCATAGTAACTAAACAACTTATTAATATTATTATTTGTTCAGTAGTGGTTGGGTAATCTTATTAATATATATAGCCAAAGAAAACTTATGTCAAATGTTTGGGTTGTGGTCGGATTTTCACCCGTCTTGCTACTTTTTACTGAGTAATTGACCTTGGGTGGTTATACGTAAGTTGGATTGTTGGGCTGTCATATTTGTAATTTTTAAGACCGTTAAAGGTAGGATCGTTGTAGTTTTAGGATCATCCGGTCGAAGTTATCAAGTCCAATATTTCAACAAGTTTTTGTAGACCACAGATTTTACATTAGTATGAACAATAGAAAATAGTATTATCAAGATTGAATTGCAAAAGTTATCAAGTTCAATATTTCAACTAGCATGTATATCCTGTCTACATGTTACGTGGTATAACACAAAAGCACCCGCATGTTTGTTGCTACTTGGTATTAATTTAATTAGTGTTTCATCTGTATTTGTATTTTTACTCTTTCTGATGATCTTTTCTTGTGAACACATGCAGCTCGATCTCATTATTGATAATGGCTACTACGTCCATTCCTCATCGGTGGAAATATGACGTCTTTGTAAGTTTCAGAGGTGAAGATATCCGCAAAAACTTCATGGATCATATGTTCAAGGATTTCAAGCAAAAAGGAATTCATGCTTTTAGAGATGATAGAGAGTTGCCTAAAGGAGAATACATATCCCCTCATCTCTACAAAGCAATTGAAGAATCGAGGTTTTTGATAGTTATCTTCTCCAAAAATTACGCTTCTTCATCATGGTGTCTGAGGGAACTTGTCAAAATACTTGAGTGCAAGCAAATGGGAGAGCCTAAACACGAGGTTCAAATAATCTTTTATGATGTTAAACCTGAAGTCGTTAGGAAACAAACTGGGAGCTATGCTGGAGCATTTGCCAAACATGATGTTTCAAATAGAACAGAGGTGGATAAATGGAAAGAAGCTTTATCCATGGCGGCTAACTTATCTGGATGGGATCTCCAGGATATGACAAATGGGTAAATTTCTTGTTTTTGTGTAATTATCTTGTAGCTCTACTAAAGCTTAACACTAAGTAGTTTCTCTTACTTATTGTGTCTTTGTGGTAAACAGGTTTGAGTCCAAGTTCATCGATTCCATTTCCATAGAAATACTCAAAAAATTATGTGACGGACCCTTGCATGTTGGTGAGAACCTTGTTGGCATAGATATCCATTTCGACAAATTAGACTTGTCACGCTTCGTTGGGTCTGATAAGGTTAACATGATTGGAATATGTGGTATAAGCGGAATAGGAAAGACGACCCTTACCAAAGCTATTTATAACTTGATGTATGTCCACTTTGAAGGGAGTTGCTTTTGTGAAGATGTCAAAGAAGTCACAAAACGACAAGGCCTGATTCAAGTCCAACTGCATATGATTGGAAAGATCTCGAAAATAGAAGATTTGAAGATATCAAGTGTTGGTGAAGGAATTATGGTAATAAAGAAGATAATGTCATCAAAGCCGATCCTGCTTGTTTTGGATGATGTGGATCATCGGGATCAGTTAATGGCACTAGCGGGTTCAGCTAGTTGGTTTTGCCCAGGAAGTTTGATTATTTTCACAGGTAAAGATAAACAGTTGCTAAGATCTCATAGAGTGGATGAAATCCATGACATGGCCTTCCTAGATGAGGATGAATCTCTTAAGCTCTTCAGTTTCCATGCCTTTGAGGAAAAACATCCTTCTACAGGCTTCCAAGAACTTGCTGAAAAAGCTGTGAAGTATGCGCAGGGTCACCCTCTGGCTCTCATAGTTTTGGGTTGTTTTTTGTACGGTAAAACTGTGGGTCAGTGGGTTAGTGAACTGGAAAGGCTTAAAAACATCCTAATGAAGAAATACATCAAGTTCTCCATTTAAGTTATGATGGGCTAAACCTCCAGCAGCAAAATATCTTACTTGATATTGCATGTTTATTCGTTGGAGAAAACAGGGATTTTGTAGCAAGCGTACTAGATGGCTGTAACTTTTTTGCAGTTACAAACATGCAAGTTCTAGTTGATAAGTCATTAATCACGATATCTAGCAATAATTCACTTCAAATGCATGACTTGATTCAAGCAATGGCAAGGGAAATTGTTCGTGAAGAGTCTATCATGACTGGGAAACAGAGGAGATTGTGGAATTCATCGGAAGTTTACAATGTATTGAGTGAAAAGAAGGTAAGTAGTGGTATATGATTCTTTTTTTCTACATTAAAGTATTAGCAAAATATCCTAATGAAGCTACATGTTCTTGCTTTTCCAGGGGCCAATAACTGAAGAAGTTGAAGTTCTAGTCCTTTCGTTAGAGAAATTTAGCCAAAAGGTTCACATAGATGCTATTGATTTTGCACATATGAAAAAGTTGCGGATCCTGAAAATCTATCAAGAGGAAAAAGTATCTGAGCAGAAACTTGAACTGAAGGGCCACAATGTGATCTTCTCAGGAAATCTGTATTATTTGTGTAATGAGCTAAGCTTGTTTTATTGGCATGGATGCCCTTTCAAGTACTTACCTTCAGATTTCTATCCAGAAAACATTGTGGCCATTGACCTGTCTTACAGCAACATAAAACATTTTTGGACCACACCTAAGGTATTTCCTTGTACACGCGTGTTTTCCTATTTGATATCTAATGATCCAAGAACTTATCTTCTTTTTTGTTCTATCGATGTCAGTGCTTTAGAAGGTTGAAAGTAATGAAGTTAAGGTACTGTTGTTACCTAACAACCACCCCTGACTTCTCGGAGATTACAAATCTCGAAGAGCTAGATCTTGAAGGTTGTGTGAATTTGGTTAGTTTTCACCCCTCAATTGGAATGCTCAAGAGGCTTGCTGTGTTAAATCTGAGAGACTGCAAAAGGCTTCAGAATTTTGCAGGTAGAGCGGAAACGGATGCCATTACACAACTTCCTTCTTTTGTATCCTCTCTAATAAACCTTGAATCATTGTCATTCGGTGGACAAGGGAGGATTCAACCTAGATGGTGGACTTCAATCACTGCTCCTTTTGGTTTACTAAGTAAACAACAACATCCCCAAAGATCAGTTTCATTAGAAGGTTTACATATGTTAAAGTATCTGAATTTAAGCTACTGCAATTTAGAACAAGTGCCTGAGAGCATTGGAGGCTTATCATGTCTAAAGGATCTATACTTAGAAGGGAACAATTTTACTAGCTTGCCTGGAAGTTTGAGTCAACTTTCTCATCTTCAATATCTTTTTGTTGATGATTGCAAGAAGCTGGAAGTGTTGCCCGAACTTCCACATAGCCTAGATGATCTTTATGCATCTGATTGCACCTCCTTAAGAGAAGTGTCGGGATCATATATAGGCCCAATCAGGTACAAAGATTTCAGTAATTGTCCAAAGCTGTTTAAGAATGTTACCATTGATAGCGAGGGGTCAATATCGAAGGCTGAGTGTCTTGACTCATCTATAACTTCCCAAGGCTTTATTCACCATCTTTCTGCTATCCTTGGGCTTTTGGGTTTCCAGACTAACAGATGTCAATTCTTCTTGCAAGACATTGGCTATAATTCTTCTTTAGATATAGGATATCATGGGAATAGCATTCCAGAGTGGTTTACAAATAGAAGTAAGGGAAAACATGTAAAGGTTGAATTACTATCAGATTGGTGTTATGATAAGTTTAGGGGATATGGAGTTTGTGTTGTTTTTAAGAGAAAAAAGCCTTTCAATGAATTGAAAGGATACTCTCTAAATGGAGCTTCTCTGAAACGTTTCATTCCATCTGTAATTGAGGATTATTTTGAGAAAGAGGTGATAGGAATCCAAGATTCATATATGATATGGTTGCATTATACGAGGGATACACGGGGGTGGGAGGAAGCAAAGAATTTTGCAACATTTGGTTTTGAAGAGAATAATGAAAATATTGAGGTGAAGGAGTTTGGTGTAAGACTAATTTGTGATGAAGATTTACAGCAAGAAGAAGACGGCACAAACTTGAGTAGTATGTTCCCAACTCAATCACAACATGGTGGGGCCATCAGCTATTATTGGCCTTCTAGCTCTCATGGGCCTTCTGGATTTATTGAATGGTCATGCTAGTCCAATAACAAAGGCGTTTCTTTATATGCCAAACTATATTTTCCTAAGAGATTGTAATTTTTATTTGTTAGTTACTGGTAGTCCAATTACAAGTTTGATTTATTAATCGTAAATATTAAGTTTTAGTTTTTTGTTGATAACGAAAATGCTTTACTTTTTTCTGTAGTAGACACCCACCACGTGTTTGATGAAATGTATATGATTAGAAATCATTTATTATTATACCGGCAAATTATTATTCTTCGGCTTGTTTGTAGATTTTTTTCGATTTTTAACGGATTAATAATAGATTGTGGTCTTTTGAAGTTGCGATGTGTAGAGTAAGATAATAACCTTACTACAGTTTGCCTTTTGAAAAAATCTATTTCTTCCCCTTTGAGATGAGACTAGATGATTGTAGCTTTAGAAACTTCCTACATGTAAGTGTTATCCTAGACAATCCTCTCTTTTATGTCTTGTTACTTTAATGTTAGCGGTACTTGAATAATTTGTTAGCAGTTCCTATATATAACTACTATGTTCAATTAATCTTCTTGCTTCTAATAATTTGAATAATTCTACTCTCAAATCACAATTTAAGTAATAGAGGTGGGTTGACCCTAAATCAACTTTAAATCCCACTTTTAAACCCTGTAAGTGCATATTCAGCTATGATATAAATACCTTTTCAAGTCATGCAATACATATTGCTTGATGAATATCTCATTATTACAACTAGAAAGGTACCAGCGTTGCGGCGGCGGTTATCATGTAATCAAAAATATTAGCGAACAATCTTTACCGCTTATACATTTCCCGTGACAAAAACTTTACGAGTGGCAATAATTTTTTGGAGGACTGATTTACCAAATGTAACTTCGACGATACCAATTGCACTCCAAAACCAGAGAACTGCATTGCCACTTTCATCATAAATAGGCATTAATCTATATTACATGTCAGTGGCATCAAACACCATCATCCCTGTTCATAACAAGTGCAACGACGCGCAAAACACTTTCTCATGATAATTTTCTAAGACAAGCCAATCCATAGTTAGAAGGTACCACACAATGAGTATCAAATTTGACTACGCCTAATATTTAAACTTTAGCATACATTATTTTTACAATAAGCATCTAACAATCCAATATTAGAATTTCTAGTCAAGATTATACCAAAGAAATATCGTAAATTTCCCATGCAATGGAATCAAAGACAAGCAAGTGATACAAACACAAACTATCAAGCAGGTAGAAGAAAAGAAAATACATGGTAATCCCCATAAACAACTGTTATATTTAGCTAAGCATGTACATGTAATCTACCTATAATATATAGTTGCAACTGAAAATCATGTGTATGAGAAGAATAACTAATATCTTTATATCAATCCATACAACACATCTTGTTGCTTGACATCATTTTTTTTTCAGGATTTCTGGCAAATTATATATAATTTTTGAAACTTAAACAACCCATCCTTCATGAATACAAAAACCCTCTTCACAGTATAATAATACCACCAAACTACATACTAAAATGCCCATTTATCAGTTTCATTTTTCCCCGTTTGACTTTCTGACGACACCTTAAACGGTCCGCTTGACCCAAATGGATCTGAGTCATCAAATGAGTATGTATGACCATGGTCAAAACCCGCATTGCTACTCATTGAATCAAACCTTGCGAAACTACGGTCTTGTGCCGTGCTGCTCATTGAGTCGAATCTTGAGAAGTTATTATCATGTGTGGAGCTGCTCATGGAATCAAATCTCGAGAAGGTTTCTTGTTTGGGAGAACCTCGGTCAGTGGCACTGAAAGAATCGTATCTCGAGAAATTATCAAAGAAAGAATTCTCTGCTCCTCCCCCACTGTACCGTGGTGAGGTGCCAGCTCGAGAAGCTGGTGAGCCAGGAACCGAATCATCAAACCCAAATGGACTCTTTTTCTGGAAGAAACTATTACTGCCTTGCAGGGAATCACTTTTCCTTGGACTTGCAGTGAAGCTACTGGAGTCAAAGAAATAACTCTCTCCATGCTTCTCCTGTTCGGGCATCCTGTAAAAATGAAGTTTTTTTGCATTCATAGAGATACGTTTCCAATTGTTTTTTATCTTCAAACAGCTTTGTTCTAGGTTTATGTTTTTCTAATTATGACAAGCATACCAAAACAGTTCGCAATTGATACAAACCAGATATGGATTGGTTCAGTTTCCAGGTCCGCTCTAGAGCAGTAAGTAGCATTAATTTTCAGATATGGATTGGTTCAGTTTCAGTATTAATTTTCACTCTAAAGCATTTATTTATCTTTACATTTAGTAGAAAAGGCCGGGGGTCCTTTTCTACCTTTGGTAGAACCGGAAGCAGCCTCTCTAACTTAGGTAGGGGTAAGGCTGTCTACGTCTCAACCTCCCCCATACACCGTCCTCGACGGTATTGGGACCCATAACCCGTGGAAGACGGTATTGGGAGTTACTTTACTTTACTTTTCATTTAGTAGCACATATGTAGCATTTTTCCACCTTACGTTGTAATACCCTTCTATAAACTTATACACTATCCATTGAATGCAATGATATAATTGAAAAAAAATATATGAACTCACCTTAGTTGTGTCACTATTGAATCCCCACACCGAATCTACATCATCATTTTGTCGAAAGTACCCCATCCTTGGTCATCAAAACCCCTAATAGAAGAAGATCGAACTCAATAAACAAGAGCAATAGACTAGTGCATGTTTAGATCTTTCCAGCAAACAAGGTATAGGTACACGTTTTGTTGTATTTAGACAATGAAAGATCAGACCATAAACAGAATCCAATTGGTACCTTTCTGTGTCAGCATCAAAGCTCTTTCCGAAATGGTTAAATGAATCCTCCTTGGTTGGACTTTCAAATATCTTTTGTGTTGTGGGACTACCAGCTGGGCTTTTAGCCGACTCATCTTCGCTATGTGCGTATGCTGATTCAGTCTCGAATGGCTTCTCTGACTTCCTGTCAGCATTTGAATATGAATCCTCGGAAACATCATCCATAGTAGAGGAGTTTTCTGCCTGAGATGTGGATTTGGTATTTGCAGGCACCGTAGCATCAAATGAGAAACCTGTCATTGCAAACTAGTTTAGTGCAAAGTGCAAATGTGGTTGAAGAGAATAACGTGAGAACACAGGTCAAAACGGATATTTTGTGTGGAACACGGGTCGAATTGACCCACCAACGATGATATCTTTTAACAAAATGAGCTGACATTGCTCCTTCTCTGATATATAGTTACTACGAGTATAAAAGAAAGAGTGTCAAACCTTCATCTTCGAATTTATCCCAATCCTCATCCCACACGGCAGATATCTCTGGAACTCCAGGTTGCCAACCTTGACAAACAAAATAGGTGAACCATAACGCAATATCAATCATTTTATTATAATATTATACAGATACAGTGACATTATTGCTAATGGAGTATTCCTGATAGCATGAGATGAAAGATGATACCCTTCGGAAGCTCAATAACCGCAGTTGACTTGACATCAATTCCATGTTTTTTGCAACGTTCAGTTAAAGCCTTCAGTAGTTCCTCGAGATCGGATTGGATACGATCAGCACGAACCTGGGTCAGCCGAATATATGTTTAATGATTTATTATTTATATTTATTTTATTAAAAACAAAAGGTTAAAAAAAATGATGGGTCAGTCAAGCTGTCCTTAAAACTTACTAAAATCTGTTACCCAGGATCATATGGAAGTAAATGAACTTACTTGAAGGATACCATCAGCGCTGCCACCCTGATCCATTTTCACAAGTGCCTGATTCAACTCCATCTTCCTCTCCTAAAAGTCAACAGAAAATTTAATTCAATTAACATAAAATAGATCTAAAGTGCACTAAGCTGCCAGTCCAGTAGAAAGTAATAACGCAATGCTATTTCTTAGGCCATTTAGCAATTTTAAAGTAGAGGGAGCAATTCAACGCAATTATGTGGAAACTGGCCAAATGGTTTAAAAGTCGACGAGTGTTTACAACATACTAAATTGACTTGTTCAAACAAAATTAATAGACATTGTAATAAATCTTAATAAATTTACCCAGCCCATCCATGTGCCACCTATAATTCCCAGCATTTTCCGTTTCACTACGTCTTTTAAGTAATGAGAATAAGTGTAATGTGATAGTGAGTCTGGTCCCATTTTTTGACGTAAGAAGAAAAGGGACAACACCCACCCAAGTCGTATAGTTTTTTTTATCATTTTTCTGGGTGAAAAAATAATTTATTTTGTGTGAGAGAATAAAACAGGTGATTCTACCTGAATATCACGAAAAGATGCCTCCTCAATAGTTAACTTAGAGGCCACTTCTGCCACCTGTTTGTACTTCTCTTCATATTTCTTAGCAAGCATCTCTGCCTGGAATTAGATAATGACAAATATCAAGGACCGCGAAAAAACCAAAATCAAAAGATAGAAAGAAAGAAGACATGATTTCAAATCGCCAATATACCTCACGTTTATCAGCTATCGCTCGTTCTGTAATCTCATTAAGGCGGTTATCACATCTGCTTTTGTATAAAACCTGGTGAAGAAAGGAGGTGAGAACACGTCTTCCCATATATAGTGTATAATGCAGTAAATTTATGGGCAGGCGTTGATCCATATATTGAGAAGAATGGCTACTCACGAGATCTTGCATTTTATTCCTGTAGAAGGCCATCTTTTCTCTAGAATCCAGAATTTCCTTCTCATCTTCAACCTTTTAACACCAATGGAAACCAATCGACAGTGAGCATTCTAAAGAGGATAAAAAATGTCGCCTGGATAAATTGACAGTATATGCGTAATTAAATTCCAAATCTATCAGAAACAAATAAAACTTTACCACTTTTTCTGCTTGGGTTGTCTCTAGAGCAACTGAACGAGAAGTATTTTGATCACCATTACTGAGCTGATGTGCATGAGAGTTATCCATGGAGGGCATCGGTCCTTTCGGCTGATTATATTGTATTGGTTGGGCACCAGGCATGGGAGGCCTCATATTAGCATGCAACATTTGTTGGGCGGATGCCTGCTGGGATGCAGAACCTGAAGACAAAAGGTTCGATAACATTCAGAACGGGTTGTCTTCATCAATTTTTATTTTCTCAACTATCTGAGGGACCCTTACTAAAATTAACATGTTTCAACCCAGCCCGTTTTGGCACGTCTCAAGCCACCCGACTCCCCATTTTGCAACTATAAATATATGTCTACATGATGTATAGAGGTATACCAGGATTAGCTACCCAACCAGCAGGTCTATAAGAAGGATTGGGTGGGCCCGTGAGAGACAGCAGAGTTTCATCAAGCAGGACATTACTAGGAAGTGTTGGTGGAAGATTCTGGCCTTCTCTGTATCGCTCCATCAGATAGAGAGCGACACAGAACTCCCTCACAGAAAGCATGCTGTCATTATCATGATCAGACAAGTCCCACACCTGGTTCAGAATTTCTGTAGAAGAACAATGAGAACATTACGGCTTGGCGTGTTTATAGGAAATCTATTATGGAAAGCCATTTCACTAGAGAGTAAATCATTTTACAAGAAAGAGTTGAATAAGGCATTAATGATCTATTAAATTAAGCAACGAGTATTTACCTCTTGGTAGTCTCCAATTTAAAAATAAGCTGCGAGCCTGATCACCAGTGATTTTCCCATCTCTGTCAGAGTCGACTTCCATGAACACTTTCATATACTTGTTAATACCAGCCCGCGTCATTTTTGGCCATTGAGGTAACGATGGCCCACCTGACCGTAGTGGAGCATTTTGAGTTGGGGCCTGTTGATTTGGTCTTGGTAGAGATGGCCCCGCTGACTGTACTGGAGCACCTGTGGGTTGCCTTGTAAAAGCATTCAATGCACCAAGTGGATCTATCTTGGCTGGAGTCTGGGGCTCAGAAGTTACAGGAGCAATTGCAGAAGAAACGGGTGGAATGCTTGCAGTTTGTGTTGGCATTGAGGATGATGACGGTTTGGATATAGATTGGGAAGCAGAAAACAAGTCACCTCCAAACATAGCGGCAGAAGTAATTGCATTTCCTCCAACAGATGGTCTAGGAGCTGTGAAAGATGAGGATGATAGCGGCTCTTGGGGTTTCGGTACAGTAGCCCCAACACCTCTGCCCCCAAGCCACTCACCCGAGACATTAGAGTTTGATAGACCAGCACCGGCCAGACCACCACCTGCCGGAAAACTGGGACCACCAACACTCTGTGATGGAAGAGGCCCGCTCTGAGGTGGTGGCTGCCTCATTGACTGATTTCCTTGAGGTGCAAAATACTGTGCAGAAGGTGGAGCCATTGAATTAGGAGGCCCCTGTGATCTTATGCCGAAAGTTTGAGTTTGCATTGAATTAACAACCCCGGGCTGTTGCGTGGGAGGGCGTGGGGCCATTGAATTGACAATCCCAGGCTGCTGTGTAGGAGGACGTGGTCCCATTGCATTTGGTTGAGCCGCAGGCAGAGCTGCAAGATTAATCTGTGGAGCAGGGATTTTAGATGAAGCAGGTCCATATAATGCCGCCTTTATTATATCTGGTGTTAGTTCTCTTTTTACTTTGTGCAACAGTTACAAGCTTAAGAGCGTTATAGAATTCCTGACGGCCAAGGAAGCCAGTGCGGTTCTGATCAGCGTGTTGCCATATCTGCAATCAAATACAGTAATATATCATCATAAGAAACATGACCCAGATGCATGGTTAAACTGTTCATTTTTGTCAAAGTATAGTCCTATAATCTTCTTAGGATTCAATCAGAGATCAAAGACACACCAAGAAGAATGAGAGACTATTCACGTCTATCTAACAAAGTAATTTTGTATGCATAGTAAGCGGCGTTATTTTGTATACAGTCTAGATGGAACAGTTTTGACTCATCTAACATAGGTCGACTAGAATTGCATTATCTCCAAGTCGAATGGGTCAAACTGGTCAAAAGTGGCTCAAGCATATTCACATCTACAACCTCCCAAAATCATTTCATCGAACTAGTAATCATATTTAATACATTTGTTATTCATAATATTATAGGAGAGCGGCCAAGCCTGTTAACCTTTCTTACATGACGCAAAAATAAATAAAAAAATTATCCACAATGGCATGTAAATTACTAGAATGTGAATAACATTTAGATATGCAGCTAAACGCTCGCCTAAATATAGATTTCATGCCTGGCTTAACCTCAAAAGTGAGATCGCACCTGGCTCAACTGTTCATGGGTAGAGACTAGAGAGCACTAACCAGTGCAATACTCTTTAGGTTGGTATCATTATCACTTGTTATCGAAGGATTACTCTAAGGAACTATCATACGGTTTGGACCAAATTGTAAGCTGGAAGACCTTTACACTTAAAAAATTGGAAAAACACTGACCAGTAATCATTACAAGGCATTGTCTCCCGCCAGCGGCGGAACCAGGAGCTCGGTTCAGGGGTAGCGAAATACGAAAATTTGTTTCAGGGGTAGCGAAATCGTCAAAAAATGGCCAAAAATTGCCAAAAATGGCCAAAAATTCCACTACCGGGTAAAAGTTCAGGGGTAGCGACCGCTACCCCTGGCTTACATGTAGTTCCACCAGTGGTCTCCCCACCAGGACTCCTCGTTTTCATACAGGAATCAAATTCAACAGTTATATCAAAACTATTACTAGCCTCATCCAGCACGTGCCAAGAGCAATATTACATTTACATTTGCCGGTCCATTAGCAATCAACCACTACGCCTTTTGTATGTATAAAAGACCAAGATTAATCTCTCTAATGGACCTCGGAGCACCGATCCAGGTTCAACCTTCACGTGTAGACAAATATATTAACAAGAAGAAATGTGAAATACCAAATGTATCTTTATGTCAAGATGACATCAATATAATTGAGCCCTTATCAATAAGATACAAACCCAATTGACCCATTTTGCATAACGAACATGAAAGTCCTCTACTCGAAACTAAAGAAGTCATGCTAACTAAGTTGCATACATTGCATACACGGGTTACAGGTTGGCACCGTCTTAATGTAACTTTATATCAAGAAATCTTACTGAGTTCTAATGCCTAAAAAAAGCAAATGATTCAAAATCTATTATGGCCTCTTAAACTTATAAATAACACAACGGGCCTTACATTGATACAGCAAAATATTGATAAAACCAGATGCTGAGCTTCTATAACATTGTCTGCCCCAGTCAAATTCAAAGAACCTTGTCCATGAACACCAAGATTTGCATTTGATTGTATCACGGATCCTCCCTGACACATTAGATTGTTGTTAACCAGTTTTTCAGATGAACTTAACCAATACTCTGAACAGATTTCCACTAGGGAAAAAAGAAAAAGTTACCTTGAGAACCAATAAATTGCTAGCTTCAAGCAATGAAGTGGCAATGATTGGATCCCCCTCACCGTCACCATCTAACAGACATTCGCAAAGCCCCGTATATCTAAAAAAATATATATATTAGAGTAAGTGATAAGAATACCACTGAAATTTTTTATAATTCAATGTTATGCTACAAAAAAAAAAAGACTTGCCAAAGCATTTACAATACAGAAAATCTGTAATTGCAATAGAAAGAATAATCTACACACCTAGAAGGATTAGTTCTGTATACGCTGGTGGATAAGTCACGTACTTACAAGCATCCGGTACTATTTTCATATATAAGTTCAGAAAATATATGACACACAACCAAGACAAGTAACAACAGAAATGATCCAGAGACACGTCAGGCTGCTGGATATGGTATATATTCAATTTTGCCCGGAACATAGTTCACATAAAGGCAATCAAAGTTTTACGACACACAATACTTTTTAAATCTATCACATTAACCCAACTGTATAAAGAAGATATTACACTGAGTTTATAACTTACAACTGTATTCGTATATAATACCTCACACTTACCTTGATTACTGAATCACTCATTAAAAGTTCTTCTGCAATTAATTCAAACTCGGACGCAGCATCATGAGGAAGACCAAAGCTTAAAACAGCTGCATTTGACAAGCTGAGTGTTCCTTGAACCTATATATATTTGCCATGAAGCAGCAAGTCAAAAAAAAATCAGCAAGTTGCCAGAGAAATTGTCGGAAAAGGTAAATCAAGAATGGCAGTTAGTAAACATAGAGGTGGCAAATAAGAGTCTGCGGATTTGGGTAGCAGGTCAAAATGGGTTGACCTAAAACACTTTTTTCATATTTTTTATTTTATTATTATTTTTTTATTTATTATTCTTTTATTTTTTAAATAACAAGTTTATCAGATATGATTACAAAATCAAATTAGTTTCATGATAACCAAATATTTTGAATAAAATGACTACTTGACCCCATTTCCTTTTATGCCACTTTTTAAGTTTACCCATTTCACCCGCCAGAGATTAAACATGATCCGAATAGACCCATTCATAATAAATGGGTGAAAATTTCCACCTTTAAGTAAACATCTTGACAACCTGCACGCGACTCCATCGCAGAGGAACAGTAGCTCGAGCATACTCTTGGATATCAACACTGGTCCAACGGGATTGATTTGGGAAAGCAAAGAAAGGTGTATCTGTATCTGTTGACATGTTGTGGTTGTTGACTATGAGCTTTCGGGGAATAGTATCATAGAAAGTCCCTGCAGCACCTGAGTTTGCAGGACAGCCATAACTTTGTCCTCCTGCAAACATAAAGAAAGTAATTTAGCAACGAAATCATAATTCATAAGAATCCTCAAATCAGACCACAAACATAAGTTTACAAGTGCCCTAAATGATGGCACCGTTCTTCTCATCAGTCATCACTACTGTTTCTCAAATATAGATCATTTAGATACATCAACGATAACATGAATATGATCATATAAATGATTTCTATAAGTATTAATAAAGATGATTAAATGAAAGGCTTATATGAATGTACCGTGAGCAAATAATGTTTGGTCATCACGCCTGCTGAATACATTCACAGATATTCTTCCACCAGCACCTCCGGCAAACCCATTACCTCCGGATGCACTTAGGATACCACCGCCTGTCCTGCTCTTCATAGAACAAAGAAATAAGATATTGCATAATTATGTTTAATCAGTACCAAAACCAAATAAATCACTATTAAGTCCACTTCCATATCACATTTTAAATTAAAGTACACACAAAAGATAACCTGAAAGATAGGGAGTAGGCTGATAGCACATTTGGATCACATAAATCTTGATCAGGGTAGATAATCTTACTTTTTATCTTAGGAAATCTAAAAGTTCGTTTAATTGAAAGAAAACACCCTTATTTTCCACAAATTGATTTGTACAAAACAAGAAAAATAAAGATTGTGTTCAAATAAAAAAATTTCCAAATTCTCTACAAAACAGAAATATGCATTTCCTAATTTAACATAGGAAACTACTTGTAACCCCCCTTCTTTTCTAGAAAAGAGAAAACAATGTCATATGAACGCGTTTTATATGTTCAGTGGAAAACTAAATCCCCTACTTTTTTTTGCAAAAGTGAAAATAGAAAGTTATGAACTTTTTTCTCCAACTAAATGCAACCTAAGTATCTTTTTAGATTTCTTGTTTTCAGTTTTAACTAGTAGTTAATTTATGTCCTTGTTAATATCTATGAGGTTGCATTAAATTCGCCGAAAATTCGCCATTTTTTGTAAAGCCTTCATCTTGTCTAAGATGTTAAGCTTTATTATAGGAGTTTTCTAAAAACTGTGTGTGTGAAACATTATAACCCAAATCACCCATTAGTGTACCATTGGTGTAGACATAAATTTAAATGCCACTACCAAAGTACCTTACCTTAGCTTTATTATTAATAGGACATGTGGGAGCTTAAGTTTTATCATCCCATCATTTGTATTCCCAATAGTATTGATGACTAAAAGTTAGGCTTCCAATACAAGCACACTTGTGCTTTTTCTCAATCTTTTTTTGTTTAGGTAACCGGCATTTCCAATACTGCTCCTATCAAACCAACAATGTGTTACTAAAACTTGTGTCCGAAAAGCAGATTCCAATTCCTAGATAAAACGAACTGCGAAGGATCTAAACATTTATCAATCCAGCCAACTGTTTTAAAGAGCCAAGGGGATTACGAACTTCCTTATTGGTTGATAATGAACATAACTTCTATGTTTGGCATATGAGATATACACATTCTAGCCAAATGCGTATTCAGATACTTGTAATAACTTAACCATCTTTTCACTAATGACGTAAAAAGTGACGGGACGTCTAGAATAGCTAATGAGAAGCACAACACTTCTCCAAGATATAACGCAGTTCATAAAATAAGATGCCTACCATATAAAAGCTATAAATATCGGTTCTATTAACACCCGGGGTGAATGTTGATCCAGTAGAGAGATTAGTTATAAATGAACATAAAATGATTTACAACCGTTCGATCCTAGATAAGTGACTCAAAAGACCAAAGAATGATTTACAACCATTAGATATAAGCAATTTTCAACCCTAGCCATGATAACAAAAGTAAAATGACTTACAACCGTTCGATCATATTTTTTTCTATCTAACGTCGGCCATGGATTACACTCACTACCCTTAAACGGTCAAGTAAAACGTACGTTTTTATATAAAGAAAACCTCAATGATTGTATGCCTAACACGGTATAAAACAAACATGAAAAATAGATAAAGAAAGAGACCATTACATTTTCCGCGCCTTGACGTAAATACTCCCACCGGACCCTCCTCCGCCTTTAACACCGCCATCACCCCCATTCGCATAAATACCTCCACTAACATCAACCGTATCCACCACCTCAACCCAAACTCTCCCACCTCCATTCCCACCATACTCCTCATCTTTACTCGTCGTCCCGCCTCTACTCCCGTAACTAAACGGCACACTCAAATCCGACCACCCGTACGCATCACCACCCCACACATCCTCCGGAAGCTTGGTATTATCCACAACACAACACGCACCTCTTCCACCGTACCCCCCTCCACCTCCGAACACACCTTTCGGACTCCCACTCGTATACTCGGGCGGATCCCCTAGGCTAAATTCGCAACTAACGTTAACTATAATCTCACAACTAGCAATACCGCAAGCTAACCTAACATTAGGCAATATGACTAAACTCCCTAAACCTTCAATATAAACATGATTATCAAAAACTAAACTAGAATTGACTTCACAAGTAGTGTCTAAGCTGCCGATACCTCGTAAATCGCTTTCGCAGGATAACGAAGGTGGATGAGGCGGCGGTGACGGCGGTGGAGGCGACGGCGGCGAGTAGTCTCCGGTGAAGTCGATCAAATTGGCAGATACGACAAAATTAGGGTTTGTGATTAGTGTGATTATTATAATTATGAAGTAGTGAATGTGTTTACGAGTCATTTAATTTTTATAAAATTTGAAATGATTAATTAAAAGATAGAATGAATGAGATATGAAAAGAAAGAATAATACTCCCTCGGTCCCAATTTTATTGTCCCTCTTTCTTTTTCCGAATTTTGTTGTCCCAAAATTATTGTCCCATACCAAAAATAGAAAGTGGATAAAAAGTGGAGTTTGTTAAAGTTTACTATATTACCCTTGGCTAAAATTAATATTACAAACTTTACAGAAGTGTTAATTAATTGATTAAGGGTAAACTTGTCATTTGGCAAAAAAGTAAGAGAGAGAAAGCAGTATTAATTATGTTTTTCTTAAACTGTATGTTTTTTGTCGGGGGACAATTATTTTGGGACGGAGGGAGTAGTGTTTAGAAAACAACTCTAGTGTTTATTTGCTCATTTGATTAGTCTCATTTTGTCTTTATATACATTAGTAGGGCTGATCATCGGTGAAGACCACTCGACCGGACCGACCAAGACCGAGACCTAAATTGCCCAAAACCAAGACTGAAACCGAGATCAAATGTGTTCGGTCCGGTCCGGTCCGGTCGGTCTCGGTCCGACCTAGCCACCTAGTAGTTTAGTAGGTGTAAATTATTAGTGTCAATAATGTAGGAAGAACTATTCCTCCTACTTTATACCGGATACATTTTATAAATCAGCACAAGGCACCCGAATACATTTGATAAATGCTTGCATAGTGATATTGATAAAGAGACACGTTGTTCTCTTTTTTGTTGATATTGTTGTTGTGCTTGTTTGACTAGGCTTTTCATTCTCGGGTAAGAGTATCTGCAATTGTGTTGTTATCACTCTTTATATACTTGATGTAGGGAAAACCAAGACCGAGACCGAGATCGAATATGTTCGGTCAGGTCCGGTCCGGTCGGTCTCGGTCCGGTCTGGTCCTTCAGTCCAAGAAGTCAAAATCGTCGTTTTTAGACCGGACCGAGACCGAAATTAAAAAAAAAAAAAAAATCAAGACCGAGACCGGACTGCTAGTCCTTCGTTCCGGTCTCGGTTGGTCCGTTGGTCGGAACGGTCCGTTTGCTCAGCCCTAAACATTAGTAGCTACAGTTTGTTTTGCAATCCCACATCGGTGCATTATCAAATTTTTACTTGGTTATATGCCATCCTTTATACAAAGTTGGTATCGTGAGATGAGTATTATATTGATGGCTATTTCTTACTCAATATTATTGACGTGATGTCAATAATATTGATGGTATAGCTATCGATTTATACAACTTCTCAATTCCTTTTATTTAAACAAATAATTACTCAAGTATATTTTGATTTTGACTTAATTGTGTCGGTGTATAGGTTTGTCGATTAGTGACTTATTTTAGAAGCATCACTCAATGCAAAAAATGAAGAGGGTGATGTAAAACACAAACAAACCGTACCTTTCACATAATTCTTCTAATTTCATTTTGGTTTTATATTCAACTCTTTTCTTATACATGTAAAGGAAAACTTATACACAAACTTTTTAATTTACATAGAAAACAAACTACAAATACGTACCATTTTCTTGTCACAGAACTACACATACAAAAAGAGTGCAAAATGAATATGTAATCTTGTTATAACTTGATAGAAAATTATGAGTTTAGTCCTAAGCAATAAACACACTTTTACAACTCGTTGAATTTTAAACTCAATTGCTTTTCACAATCTTAGGAATCTCTCTTCACACATTTTCTCAATTCCATTTTGTTCTACTTTACTTGCTATCAAAACGTTATGAGAATAAAAGGTGTCATGTTCCACGTAACTTGCTATCAAGTTTCCGATCCCACATCGCAAAAAAGAACAAATTTTCACCTACATAAAATGTATAAGGAATAGATAAATAAAATGCAAGTATGCATATTGTCGCATTTTTTGGTGTATACAATTATAAAGAGTTTTTGTGTTACTCGTATAAGTTGAGGCTAGCATTATTATTTTGGCTTTCTTTTTCTAAAACACTTTTTTTTTTTAAATATTTCATAAATGTCTCAATTGAGAATTGAATTCACTTGATTCTTACTTATATTATATTGCACTTAACTAGTTATGTCACTTACTATTAAAGAAAAAACAATCTATATCTATATATTCTAATATACAGCAGTTTAAAAAGACCATGAATACCCCTATTAAAAAGTGATACTGAAATTCTAAGATGTCTAGATATGTAATTTTACCATACAAAACTTCTCAAGGAAGCCTCATAAAATTCGGCCCTCACTCTCAAAATTTGTCAAAGCTTCTATCACAATATTCGGCCCTCACTCTCAAAATTTGTAACCCACCCTTTGGTTTCTTTGCCGAATCCTTAAAAAACCAACACAAAACCTATGCCCCCATCATCATCAAAGAATCAACACAAAATTGCATCTTTAGGGGTTTAATCCTAGCAAGGATATTTTTTTCAATTCAAAACAGTAAGTATATTTATCTTTTGTATCAAGATTTCAATTGTGATAAGAACAAATAATTGTTTTTTGATAAGACAAATCACAAAAATGTATCCCATCCTTTGATTTTTTTGTTAGCAATTATATAATTTACTGGAACGATTATATAATCACAGAAAAGAAATTCATTATTTTTATATCTTTACCCGTTTGTTTCCAGACTATTTATTCTTCAAAAACATTCATCATTAATGTGTTTTCCATTGGTACTTGATTTTTTTAAAGTGGCTAATTTGTTAAAGTTTGCCTTATTTTTTTTTATAGGGTTCTTGGTTTGGTTACTTCTAAATTCAAGGTGGCAATCTCTTTCTCATCACCATTTATGAAATCGTAGGAAATATGCACACCAAGTGTTTGTGATAATGTCTGAATGAGTTCGGTTTGTTTGTTTTGTGCAGGTGGATGGTCTGGAGATTTGTTAATGATTGTGGCTCATGGATGCCTAGATTTGTCAAAGACAATATGCAACACTTACCAGGTTAGTTCTTACTTTAAGTTATGCTGGTTCAAACACCTGAAGAGTTAGAGGTGTCAGGTTCAGGTTATAAAGTTTTTTTTTTTTTTTTTTTTTTTTTTTTTTTTTTTTTTTTTTCCGGATCAAAATGGTGCTGGTCCCAGAAACACTTCTTGTCCAAGTTTTTGGGTATAAAAGATTATTGTGTCGAATATGATTACAACAACTATATCATTTCATTTATAATCTAACTTAACTAAGATACAAGACTTAGGGAGGTCTTATGCATCAAAAATACATTTTGGGCAATTTTTGACCCATTTTAGCTCAACATTTGACCCGTTTAGATAAAATGTTGATGTTACTAAATTCTATTTTTGCAGGCAGTTTTTAGAGAAGATATGCATAGGAGGACATTGATGACCTTCAAAAACAATACCAAGTAGGCAAGTAAATTTAATTTCCTTAAAATATCTTTAAGTCAATCTTGTGTTCTTATGTATGATATTAGATTATTATCCACCAGTCATCCAAGATTACCTCTTGGCTTCTTAAACTTAAGGGGTGTTTGAACTTGCACTGTGGAACTAATTACATTGTTATTGTGACATGAAGTTGCAATGATCATTTTTTAATGTCTGGAATTGCAAAATTTGTCTCTGTTTATTTAATTATTCAATGTTTGGCAGCTACATAACTGATCATACATTGACTAAATTGAAATTACATCTTTATCCATTTATGTATCTTCCTTAAATGTTCTTTGACATAACGTCTCTAATGTTTTTCAGAATGATGTCAGTTTTGGTCAAAATCAAAATCTGCCAAACACTCGATTATTCAGTATTGCATAACCCCTTTCAATATACACATCCAAACAACCTTCTTACTGTATCATTTGACTCCAGGCAAGTGAGCGTAGATGCGAGGAGTTGATCATGCAAGTTCCTGATTCTACCAGACCTCTTTTGAGGCAGATGAAGCTACGCAGGCTGGCTTTCCTTATACTAATTTAATTGTCAAGAGCTTCAAGTTCGTCAATGGTAACTCAAAGGATCCTGATTGAACTGTTTTTAGCTTCAAGTTTCTGCGTATCAGGTTGTTGTAGAATTGAGATATGTTAGAATCAGCCTACTATAGAGTTAAGAATAGGGTGTGCTTATATCAGACTACTATAGTTAAGAATAAGATGTTTTGTTATTGCTTAAACCAGGTGTGTCAGGTTTAGGCTGCTGTAGAATGAGCATGAGTTTGGATGAGGTTATAATGTGAACGAGGAGTGTTTGGTTCAGGTTATAATAGCAACAAGAAGTGTTTTAAAGTGGACAGAAAATGTCTTTCTCAGGTGTTAGTATTGTACATCAGGTGGCTATATTTTTTTAAAACTAAAATGTATTATATCAGGTAGATTGAAACAGAAAATTAAAAATGAAAATAAGAATTTATCAGGTCACTGCAGAAATGAGGAGTTTGGAACAAACTTTAAAAAATTTATATATCAGGTCTTTGCAGAAATGAGGAGTTTCTGGAACAAAAAGAAAGTGTATATATATCAAGTAGGTCATTGTGAAAATGAGGTTTATAGGTTATTACAATAAGAAGGATAAGGTGTGTTTGGAGAGGATTAAAATTTCATAATCAAGCTACTGCATAGATGATATTAATTTTAATAAAAGGTCTTGATGACAACGAAACAAAAACAGAAGTCTACTTGAAGACAACGAAGATTGGTTTTGCTAAGGTACAGAGTAGTATTGTAAGACATCATGCCTGAATTTTGACATTATAGCTATAGATGCATTAACTTCTGAAAAAGAACTGACTTATTTAAGTCTATAGATTGAGAAGCTCATAAGACGTTAAGAATGAGCTTATTGAATTGATGAATTCTAAATAGCAATGGCGTCAAGAAAAAGTTGTCACGTAACTGTTCTCGCTTCAATTATTTGCTATTAACTATGTTTTTGTTGTGCTGGAAATAAAATAATCTCACAGTGTTGGGGCTTTGGGTAGGGTTAAAAGCTTACGTGACGGTGTGTATATGTAATAGGTGTGCTTACAGGTCGGTGTAGGGGGATGTTTAAGTTATACTCATTCTTTGCAACGTTCCGTCATTACAGCTGATAATCAAAAAGAAACGGCAGAGGTTAAGTGTCGTACATGGGAATACTTGCCCAACACATCCAACGAGACACGGTGAGTAAATTTGATACCCCTTATATAATGGGTTCACTGCATTTGTCCCATAAATCAATAGCCTATTGTCACAGATGGTAACAAAGAACGTGCTATGTCCATGTTAGCTAATGTCTGCACAGCTGTAACAACAACTCAAATGAAGCAGTATGTTCTTCTTTACGCAAGCATGTGTCGGCTGCACAATGGCCCGAATCATGTAAATGTCAGTAACATGCCTGTTATTGTAGTATTTTGAAACTTTTTCATTGGCGCAATATATGAACAAAGGTTTAGGTGATACTAACTTTTTTCAACGATATGTTATAACCTAATGAACCGAGATAAAGGACTATATATTTTGGTAGTCAAACTTGAACGACTTCCTTAAGAATTATAGAATTCTGTTCATTTTATGTGGTTGCTTTTGTAATTTTTGGGTGATTAAAGTTTATTGCATTAGGCTATATTGAGGAATTGCCTTTTGAAACTCATGCCTTCATATATTTGACACCCTGCAAACACTATTTCTTGAAAGATAACACAACTCTTTGTTGCTACTTTGTTGTATCTTCAATCTTCAGAACTTATGCTCCACAAAGCTGTTTATCAAAAAATGGTTATCAATGATTTATTCCCATTTCGATGTATTAGCATCACTTGTATTAGCAACTAACTCTTAGTTGGTTCTTTTTTGACTCAACTATTCTTCATCCTCCTTGCTGCAAGTGATGCTATATCTGGTCTCATATGTGACATTATTAGTTGCTACTGGACCAGTTGATACAGGGGTTCATATGAGCCTTACATGGTAACTCAATTAACCAAGGGGGGTTTTTTGTGAACTTTACTTGGATTGCCACAAATGGGTCCATTCCAGTCCTGTTACTGAAACTACTCAAATCTGCAGCTATAATTTCACATATTGGGGTAGCCTGCACACACGTTTTGTCTGCCACTAATGTTCATTTCATCCTTTAGACCCAATGGTAGCCATGTAAGATTATTTCTCATTTGGGTCGAGCTTAATATGCTTTTTACGTGGGCGTTTAAGCCTAAATGTGCAAGTCCTCATCATTAGGGAAGATAGAAAACTACAATGCACTTGATGACAGTGTTCACTGAAAACATGACACTTTAATTTTATAAATAATTGGCACGCGAGAATAAGTCCTGGTATGTTAAAGGGCTTTTGGGCCTGGGAAATTTGGAAAAAAACAAGATGAATGCAATGTACAAATTTTAAAAAATTGGAACAATTCTACAAGGGAAGTTGATAGGGTATGGGATTAACCAAACTAACTATGTTCAGAATTTTCCATTTTAGAAATACAAGGAAGATGTTACCCCGGATGGAATAATCAAGTACATGATTCGCCAACGCAATATTTGACGCTGAAGTCAATGATTGTGAATAGCTACACAAACTCTAACTTGATAAGGTAACCATCAAACCCAACATTCAGCTATACTTCTATGAAAACAATGGTAGCTTATTATTATATGACTGAAATCACACGAAGATCAGACCGAATTGTGACTGGCCATCTGAGACTTGCACCATTGTGACAAATTTTGGGCCAATTTGGTCGTTAAACCTATTCATTCTTAACTGTATTACAATGAACAATGTGGAACCCAATGATAAGTATGGTGTATGTTACATAACAGAAAGAAGCTTACGAATGGGTGTTTGGATGTGCGATTAAGCCAGTTAGTTATGGATTTTCTTATAAAGTCAAATTTTGTTAGTTAGACATGCAGACAAGGGATACAAAAGGTGGAACTAAGATAACCAATTTCTTGGATATATGGAATATTATTGAGTATTAGTTTTGATTGTCGCACAATAGTCACTATAATGCATTCATGTGTCCCGAAATGTCACAGTGGAGTAGCTTATGGACTCCCTATTGAAGATGCCCCAATAAGAATTTGATGACCTACTAGACCCATTGTTTCCAAACATAGTGTGCACGTCATTAATGGATGCTCAAATGGCAAGACTGAGCCAACCATGATGATTCAATTGATGTGTTCAGATTAACATGGGTCCTAGGACAAAATTAGCTTGAAGTACTTTTGCTTCTTTTTCACATTGTAGTAAAGTAGAACTTTAGTATGTGATATTACATTGATAGTTTCGCTTATTTAATGTCCAGAACTTTTGAGCATGTCTTGAAATGAATACGCATATACAACGTATGTTAATACTTTCAGATAGTGCTAAATGGTGTTATTATGAGTATAAATTGTTGCAGTATAACATTTTCTCCAGTTATCATACACATAAAAAACAACAATAATTAATTATTCTATAAATTAATTTTATTGTTGATGTAATATACCCATGGAATTAAATAAAATATATCAATAAATGACAGAAAAGAACACTCTTTGTGGCCCATAACAGCAACATTACTAAACTGCTTGTATTACATAAAAAATGGTTGGTTGCTATGAAATTTCCAAAAATATCTTCCTAACAGCTAAAAAAGAATCTTTGGTACCAACAACAAAAATTTATACATCACATCATTATCAATACTATCATTAATCCTTATAAGAAAAATAGTTTTCCCACCCTGAAACTATCCATAAATGTGGAATCCGTTTGAGAGAACAAGTGAGTAAAAGTGTAAAACAAACATAAAGCATCTGAACTATAGTAAAAGGTGAAGATTACATATTCCTAAAATGTCTGAGTCAGATGTATAATTAGTCCTAAACGAGGTTGAGATTTGGTCCTTCTCTATCTGGTCACATGCCAAGAAAGTTGGGTTCGAAACAGATTAAACATAATAATGGTGTTAAAATCAACTATGTTAAAACATAGTTGAAACGTTATTTCGTATAGATGTAATAATGGTGTTACATTCTAATGTAGTGCAATTCAAATTATAATTTTATATCCAGAGAATAGATTAGCATGTTCAACAAAAGTACGATCCGATGCGAATGTATCTTAAGATCTTATAATAAAACACGTCATTTTAGACTCCATGTCGTTACATCTTTAGTAATCCATTGTTAGACAAGAATCACAAGATCGGGTTCTGGCTACATGAAACTGGACATGTTGTCTCCTCAATGGTACAAAAAAAGTACCCTTACATTATAACGTCCATAATGTTTAACATATTTCATCATAATTTTTATATGCAACATCAGTATTATCTACTCATGCATATAACACATAATTTTACTCGCATGATATCACAAATCAATCGCTTATATAAACATATTTATGTTCATAATAATAAGAAAACTTCACGGTTTTAAATTTAATCCCGTGAATTTCACGGGTCTATAAACTAGTTATATTATATATTGCACTTAACTAGTTATGTCACTTACTATTAAAGAAAAAATAATTGCAATGGGTTCCTAAGCCATATTATGAATCCTTTTCTTACATTGTGTTCTTAAATTCTTAAGGCCGAAACTAGGGTTATGTCATTGGCTAGTTTTGTCTTTTTTTTCTTTTTTTTTTTTTTTTTTATTTTTTTTTTTTTTTTTTAACAACTCGACAATGCGATCCGACTAACCTTAAGGCGACTATTTTTTTGGATAGCCCGGAGGCGGTGCATGTGAACCTCCGTTGCAACATCGGAAATTTAACAGTTTTTCTTTTTTGAAAAAGTAGATTATTTACACGGTTAAATCAAATCATAATTTAAGCATGTTTAGATTGAGACTTGAGCTCATAACCTGTTATATTATGTTGTAACTATCATGTCACTTACCGATAAAGGCAAAAACAATAGGAGTTTGTTCTTAACCCTTTTCTTATATTGTGTTTCTGGATTTTTATTTTAGAGTAAACACCAAAATACATCCCTGTGGTTTATCCCGATTCGCACTATACATTCTTCTCGCAAAAGTTTCAACAAATACATCACTACGTTAGTAAAACTTAGCCTACATACATCCATCCGTTAAAATAAGAACAAACGGCGCAAATTATTTTCTCCGTTATCTCCGAACGAGATAGAAAATATTTACACCGTTAGTCCCCTGGGTTAAATGTATTTGCACCTTTAGTCCTTCTTTTACGTTTTCGTCAATTTTTTTTTATGTTTTTGTCCGTTTTTTATGTTTTAATATGTTTTTTACATTTTTGTCCCCTTTTTTACGTATTCGTCCGCTTTTTTACGTTTTCGTCAATTTTTTTACGTTTTAGTCCGCTTTTTTACGTTTTCGTCCGCTTTTTTACATTATCGTCTGCTTTTTTACGTTTTCGTCCGCCTTTTTAAGTTTTCGTCCAATTTTTTTATGTTTTTTCTGCTTTTTTACGTTTTAGTCCGTTTTTACGTTTTCGTTCGCTTTTTTACGTTTTCGCCCTTTTTTTACGTTTTCGTCAGTTTTTTTACATTATCGTCCGTTTTTTCGTCTTCTTATGTTTTTTACGTTTTCATCTGCTTTTTTACGTTTTCATCCGTTTTTTACGTTTTCGTCCGTTTTTTTTACGTTTTTGTCCATTTTTTTCGTTTTCATCCGTTTTTTTACATCTTCGTCTATTTTTTTACGTTTTCGTTTGTTTTTTTAAGTTTTGCCCTTTTTTACGTTTTTGTCCATTTTTTTTACATTTTCATTTGTTTTTTTACGTTTTGAGATACAAAAAACAAACATTTACAAAGACGTTCGCCGATTGTAGTATAAACTTTTTTATGTAACTATCTATCTAGATTTACATTGTATTGTTTAAGAAAATTAATACTTAAAAGGATACTATACTTTTCTCTCTCAGAAAGTTCTTTTATTTGATTTCACACATGTAAGACAAGAGATTATAAGTAAACAATACTTTCATTTTTTATTTTGGTCTAACTCTATCTTCTTTTAGGGAGGAACAAACTTTAGACTACAATTAAAACCCTCACATCCAAAAGTGTACATATATCTATCTGCTTTTTTACAAACGAAAAAAATAAAAAAGGGACGAAAACGTATAAAAAAGACAAAAACGTAAAAAAAACATACGAAAACGTAAAAAAATGGATGAAAACATAAAAAAAATGGACGAAAACGTAAAAAAATGATGAAGACGTAAAAAACTAAACGAAAACGTAAAAAAAAAAAGCAAACAATAACTTACAAAAACTGACGAAAACATAAAAAAAACGGACGAAAACGTAAAAAATGGACGAAAACAAAAAAAAATCAGACAAAAACTTAGAAAAATGGATGAAAATGTAAAAAGCGAACGAAAACTTAAAAAAATGGATGAAAACTTAAAAAAACGGACGAAAACGTAAAAATGCGGACGAAAACGTAAAAAATGGACGAAAGTGTAAAAAAAAGACAAAAACGTAAAAAATCGGACGAAAACGTAAAAAAAGGACTAACAGTGCAAATACAGTTAACCCAGAGGACTAACGGTGTAGATATTTTCTATCTCGTTAGGAGATAACGGGAAATGATTTGCGCCGTTTGTCCTTATTTTAACAGAGGGATGTAAATAAGTTAACTTTTATTAATGGAGTGATGTATCTATTGAAACTTTTGTGAGAATGATGTATAGTGCGAATCCGGGTAAACCATAGGGTTGTATTTTAGAGTTTACCCTTTATTTTATTTTGTAGAAGTGAAACGAAACACGTGTAAATAATTATGAATGAATGAACCAATGAGAGATGATTTGGTGAATGTGAACATAATAATAGCAACTAAAGAAGGTCACAAATGACAAAGCTTATAAGGTTGCTCCCAATAGATGATCGTGACCATCCGTGAGAACCCAAATTCACGCCCCACCCAATTGGGTCCAACCCACCTCACACGTGACATCGGGCAAAAACAATGACGAACGGTGACCTGCTCATCGAATAGGTTTGTGTGTAAAATGGGCCCCCGTTGAATGTTTTTATTATTAATTATTTGTTTCTGGGTATAGGGTATTTTGTAAGGTTTGTTTGTATAAAAATGAGTATTTTAATGAAAGGTGAGATAGTGGTGACCATTGTGGGTGAAAAGTGAGAGGGAGTGAAGGGAGGTAAATAGAGAGAGAAAACTGATGTAACGCTGAGATGAAAGGTATTTTGGTGTGACCATTGAGAGTATCCTAATGATCCAATAATGTTGTCGCACTGAAGGACTACCAATGCAGTTTTAGATTTTCAAGAGCCAAGTTAATTGCTTTTGTACAATGTTTCCATAAACAATAACAACAAATATTAACCTCATATATTAAAATAGAATCACATACATCTCTGTAACAATTTAATACATGTTCCAAGCAGCCTTGAAGTCATGAACGAAGTATGTTTGCATTCTTATTCCTACATCGACTGATTGCAATCCCACATCGGGTGAAGGATGAAGTATTTACTTGGTTATATACTGTCTTTTGCAGCAAGCTGGCATTGTGAGATTAGAGTAGGGGGTGCAGTGAGGAACCCTTCCTCTTCATTCGGGCCCCACAGGGTGCCACGTCACCACAACAAATCACAACTAACAACCCCCTCCTCAAACAACTAACCACAACTTACTCATTTGGGCCCACCACTATTTTTTTTTTTCTTTTATCAAATACCCTAATAAACTAAAATTAATTTTATTCAAATAAAAATACAATACATCAAAATAATACAAACAATACAAATAACATTAAAAAAAAAAAAAAAAAAAAAAGTTTCTAAAAAAAAAGAATGAAATCTGAAAAAAAAAAAAAAAAAAAAAAAAAAAAAAAAAAAAAAAAAAAAAAACCAATTGAAAACGAATTTAAAAACCCATCAATGGCCCATTTCCATCTTAACCCAATTGAAAAGGAATTTACACAGTCCCTACTACTTTGGCCCATTCCCTTTCTTCTTCTTCGTCAGACTCTCCCTCTACACACAGTCATAACAAAAAAAAAAAAAAAAAAAAAAAAAAAAAAAAATAATATATATATATATATATATATATATATATATATATATATATATTTACAATTAAATAGATGCAATTAAATATAGGAAAGTAACCTTGGTTGTCAGACGATTCCCTCGTCGTGCAGACGAGGAGTTTACCTTCGGCGAGCAACGGCGAGACGTGGTGGTGCAGCAACGATCCACGGCGAGGTCCATGTCATCTTTGACGAGCTCGAAGACGAGCTGCACCCGTGCTCTCAGTATTATGTTGGTTGCTAGTTTTGTTATCACATGTGACCAGTGATATCATAGTTGCCACTAACTTATGTAAATTCTCAAAAAATTTTGTTTAGAAAATGAAATTAATATCATTCGGTTTTGACTTGATTGTCTTGATTAAAGAAATACTCTTAACATGTCAAATTGGTTCATTTGTTGCTCACTTAACCCAAATGTGATGTAAAACATTAAAAAGTTCCATTGCCGGGAATCGAACCCGGATTTCCTGGGTGAAAGCCATATATCCTAACCGCTAGACGACAATGGATTTCGAATTATTTTTGTTATAAACCAAATATAGTACTAATAATTTATCATTTAAAATTTTCAAAACAAAAAATATTTAAGAACGGGACATTATGAAAAGACATTAGTTGTTGCTGGAAAGAAAATCTAAACTACACTTTGCTACGACTCGATCAGGTATAATATCTTTTTTCTATTTTGTCCTTTATTTTGTGTTAATTAGATATTTTTAACTTGAAATGGATATGTTATATCAAGCTATATGGATTCTTTAACTGAGATTACAAGTGGTGTTAATATGAAGTTTTATAAAATGCTTGAATGTGAATTTAAGCCCAATACTATTTTGTAATTTTGTATATGTGTTGTGGGAATCAAATTATGATGACTACTCACAAATAAATGATGTTTCCATCTTATTGATCAGATTTGATGAGTTGTTTTGTAGGAAACATTCGTTTCATAAGTTCAAAAGATAGGTTTATCAGGAAAATGTTTCTACGTGGCGATTCAGTCATCATGGTGCTTAGAAACCCCAAGTAAAAGATATCCTACACTATATAATAGCCTAACATGACAACGACACATAAGCACCTAAATGCCACCTCAATGCCACCTCATTGATGACATGGCACACACTAATCATGCATAAAATTCGAAATTTTTAAAAAATTTGCAACTCATGGGACTCGAACCCATGACCTTTGCAGCATTAAACAAGCATGCCTACCACTAGATCACTTAATGATATCCGTTTAAAGCTTTCTAAACAATTACTACATGTGTACAATCAACGTATATCCATGCATTAATTCGTTTTAAGCATCTCAATTACAAAAAGATTGATTTGAAAATTTGAAACCTAATCACATTCTTTCATCAACCCTACAATCAAGGGATATCGGTGGCAACTAACAATTATATGTTACAAACACTTCAATGGTCTCTGGTTAAACAATTCTAGAATCAAGGGATTACTATGAGATAATAAGGGAAACAATTAAGGTATTCTTATTCAAAATTTCAAGTTTTTAAAAATTTATTCCAAATTAATTTCAATTTCAGTTTTACTGAGAAACCCTAATCCTTCGCTATATATTAGCTCTATTTGTGTTTTTCAATTTTCACAACTCATATTCATATCCTCTGTATCAAATTTATTAATCATGAGCAAGAATTCTCATTCCAGGTTTGCAAATAAGGGCAAGTCTCCAAGCAGTAGTTCCTTCAAATCTCCTGGTAATCATTTAGTTATCCAAACGATTTCAATACTTTTTTCGTTCATGTATTCAAATGTATACTCGCCTAGTATTAATTTAGTTATCCAAACGATTTAAATACTTTTTTCATTTCTGTATTCAAATGTATAATGTATACTTACTGTGTACTCAAATGTATGAAACAATTATAGTTTTACATCATCTAATTCAAGTTTTTCTGCTTACATTAACTTTTTTCATCATTACAGTTAATGTAGCTGATTTGAAAATCACTAAACTTGAAGATGTGGACCCCATGATCGA
The DNA here is from genome assembly GCA_021014915.2 of Artemisia tridentata subsp. tridentata. Lineage (NCBI taxonomy): Eukaryota > Viridiplantae > Streptophyta > Magnoliopsida > Asterales > Asteraceae > Artemisia > Artemisia tridentata. The sequence continues at coordinate 41,269,390 of CP139508.1, forward strand.
TGACATTGCTGTCAAAGCGCGCTGCATATCGCTATGGCATTCCCACAAAAAAACGATGAAAAAAATCCGTACAGTCTTGATTATGTTTTACAAGATGAAGAGGTATGATATATATAATCTTTTGATTTGTTTACTTAATTAAGTTGATGATAAATGTATATTCTGTTAAAGTAAATCAAGTTTTATTTTAATAACAGGGTACCAGGATTGAGGTGTACATCAAAAGGGAATTCAAGTATATATTCGAGCCACTTTTAGTTGAGGGCCAGTGCTACGTTATATCTAATTTTGCGGTTGCAGAAAATGGTGGCACATTGCCATTGTTGCCTCACAATTGGAAGATCGTCTTTTACCGCAACACAAATTTGACCCGGATTGACCCGTTCAATGAAGACATTTATGGTTTCTAGTTTGAACCATTCAATTCACTTCTTGATGTGACCAACAAATATGAAACTTCTGATTATGTTGGTATGTATGATTATTACTATTTTGTTTACTTTTCATTAACATTAAATACATTTGCAGTAATTGTGGAAACCTTGAATGATAATTCTTACTCATGATTAGTAAATTTGATACAAATGATACGATTATGTTTTGTGATTTTTGAAAAATAACGATAGACCAAATGTACAAAATGATGAAAAATTTCGAGTACTTTGTATGAAACAGTAAAGGCATTGGCACTATTTGTATAACATATGTTATAAATCTCAATAACAGATGTGGTTGGTACTGTTGTTGCCATTGGTGATATTGTCCCTGTCAATTCGAAATGGGGCAAAAAGACTCGCAGGGATGTTTTGATTAAAGATGCTCAGTAAGACCTCATATTTTTACAATTATATTTCATTTATCATAAAATATCCATTCACATTTACACAATCTCATCTTATGTGTCTGTAGGTCTCTCAGAATGAAACTCACTTTTTGGGACAATTGGGCAACCCTGTGGAACGACTATTCACAAAAGCGTGATACATTAGGATGTCTCATTATCATACTTCAACTTGGTAAAGTCAAGTACTGGGATGGTAAGTATAGTTTTTGACACATTTTGTAAATCATTATGTGTATCATCAACATCTCTTACTAAACTAATTTGAAAATATAATATCCTGTTCTTTTTAACCATATAGATACTCCTGCTGTTCATAATGCACTTTTCGGCACGAAAATATTCATGAACTCTGCTATGCCAGAAATTGTCAATTTCAGGAAAAGGTAATGTTGTATACAAATTCATGTTATTAACACGAGGATTTCCATTATTTTTATAATAGCCTGATAAATTGCACACAATGTATATTTGTTTCAGTTTACAGGAATGTGAGGATTTCAATGAAACGGACTTTAAGATCCAGTTATACACTCCACCCAAAAAGATTGAAAGCCCATCGGAGTTCATGTTTGGCTGCGTTAAGCAAATGGTGGGAACTATCCGTGATACACAACCTGTATGTCCTTATTTCTTTATTCTTTGTACATCATACATTTTATTGACAGCAACAGTACCAACCACATTGCCTTGAAATAATTCAACGACTACCACAAAATAAAATTACACTAATCATAGTCATTTGTTTTTTTTAAAGGATTCCCAATGTGTGGTTTATGCTACTATACATAAAATTATGCAAGATGAAGGTTGGGCCTACACGTCATGTAAAATGTGCAATAAGCGCGTTGAAATCATACCTGCCAAGGCTCATGGCCCATCAAGAAACCGCAAGCCAACATTCCATTGTGACAGTCATGGGACGGTTAATGCGACACCAGTGTATGATTTTTGTACATTAATTAGGACTATTTGATATAACTATAGTGTCTGATTTAAAATTACTTATGCTGCGATTTTGTTATATTTAAACAGGTTCAAGTTATTTCTTCGTTTCGCTGACGAAACAGGATCTGCATCCGCTGTGTTCTTTAACACCACTGTTTTCAAATTGTGCGGGAAGACTGCTTGGGAGATAATGGAAAAAAAAGGAATGAATCTGGATGATTATTTCCCGGACGACTTGGACGTGATTGTTGGGAAAAAAAAGCGTTGTTAAAGATATACTATTCGGAGTATAACCATAGTAGAAATAGTCACAAGTATAGGTGTGACGCTGTGTGTCAAGATCCCGATGTTATATTGTAGGGTATTCACAATGCAAGAAACACTTGTTTGAGGCTTAGTTTTGGATCGAATGGTAGATATTCTAGAGAGAGGTAGGAGAGTTTGGGAGCCTTTGTAGAGAGAGAAACAATATGAGATTAGATTATCATGAAAGGTCCAACCCTTCCCATGGGTGGGAAGGGAGTATTTATAGTACTACATAATATGTCCTTAGTGGACTGTGGAGCGAGCTGACAGTGGGTAAAGACCCGACCCACTCCACAATATTACTAATAACTAAACTACTAATAATATTACTAATTATCCTACGAGCTATGATGTGCTACTAAGTACTCGGGGTGACCGAGTCTTCAATAGAATATTCATATTCCTAAAAATCTCCCCCTAAGGGAGGTCACCCCGGAAGTCATGTTCTGAATTCTAGCACTTCATCCTTGGATCTTGATTTCATAGCTCGTACTCATTGATTCTTCAATTTCCTTGATCATTGTGCAGCAGCAAATCTTAAGATGACTTTTTCTTCTGTCTTGGATGATCTTTGTTGATTCTTTGGAGTTATCATCCCACTTGAGTCTCCAAGTCATCTTTCAGTAGTAAGTCTCCATGTGATGAAATATACTTAGAGTCGACATGCTCACACTATATGGTGTCATGATCTTCTGCATCAGAGTTAGCAGAAGCTGTGTTGAAGGTCTTTTGGGTGATCATGACTTTGTTGAGTAACAATGATGATGTAGTGTGAACATGTGGTAGAGGATTGGCATCTTTACTGCAACCAGCTACAACAGCAACCAGCTACAGCATTCCACAGCTACAACCGCCAGATATTCCTGCATACGACAGTTAGCAATAATTCGACCGGTACTTACAAGTTTGGACTTCGAGATAGTCAACAGCATATTGTGAAAACTCTCTCTAATCCTTACCATGACCGTTCCTAATCGAAAACCCACAGAGGGCTTTTTAAGATTTTACCGTAGTAAATCAACGATTAGGTGAGTCGCTGGAGATCACTCCACGACTGTAGACCGGTTGAAACTGCCGCGACCACTAAGCGTAATCCACAAGGAATTACCGAAGTGACCTGCTTTCAGGGCTGCTTGATGTTGACCCTGGCAGGAATTTCCATTCAATCATTGAGAATTACATTAGTAGATTCTCTCATAAATGTTCTGGCAGATTGCTAAGATCTGCGTAGGACTCATAAGTTTACAACTGGTGTCCTTAATGTTGAACAACCAGTGTAGAAGTGGCATGTGTTCCTATGAGATCTTATTATGCATCTCGTGGCTCTAGACTCTATAGTGCGTTTTGATTTAGTGAGCGGAGGCTGGAGAGAACTGCCACCTATTCAATATCATCTAACTCGGAGTGAGAGAGACGATAGGAATGTATTGAACTCCGTGACAATTAAAACAAGAGTCCTTTGAGGGACCTTGAGTGGCTAGGGAGGGTTGTGCAGCGTATCACTGGGTCCATGATACTTTGTCTTCAATGCCAGCAATCAACTAAGTGATTCTGACAGCATATGTATTGACCCGGTTTCTGCCTAAGTTGTAATGAGGGCTATTTCTTTTCACCCTTTATCTTTACAATTCTTTTTCATTCTTCAACCCCTTCAGTGCTTACCGAGACTTCATAACTAACACCTTGTTGGGTTTATTCCAGTGTTAGCTCCATCTCAGTCGGCACTTTTCCCTCATTCACTTTTCTCCTTTTAAATCATACCTAAGGACTTTTACACTAACTAGTGGATTGTCCCTGGGTAGATCCCTCTGGCTCTGGCGGGATCATGGGAACTTGAACCTAACATAACCATCCTTATAACTCCATGCGTTAATTAAAATGGTCGGTCTTTGATATTCATCCATGATTGCCAAACCAATTCCATGAAAAATCTCTCAAAGTGTTCATGATTTTGAAACACATTTTTTGCAAACACTTGAGAGTTTTATATTTTTCAAATGCTCCCCCTCAACATGTGCTCGAGTGATAGTTTTATAAATTTGCACATGTTAGGTAGAGCTCGCACTTTTTGAATTGATCCACTTTCAATGAACATGACCGATTCGAGACACGCTTGCATCACTAGTTAGACTAGCTTGAAATTATTACCCGGCCTAGTCAAGTCCACAGAAAGTTTCTCGAAATGGTACACTCTACTCAGATCCATCTTTTTCGAGACACGCTTACATCACTGGTTAGACCAGCTTGAAATTATTACCCGGCCAAGACGTATCCTTTCGATTGATGGCAATTCAAGTTTCGTCAATTCATTGGTGAAGTTTGTGCCTTGCTCACGTGAGATGCATGCCAAATCCTTTGCTCCCCCTCAATAAGTGCATTGGTATTCAAAAGAGTTTAGCACTTACTGGAGAGCTTACTTTCACATCCAAAACATTTTGCTCCCCCTCAATATGTGCATTGATATATAAAATGGTTTAGCACATACGGGAGAGCATACATTAACATTCAAAATCATCACATTTTATCAGAATTTCCTATTTAAATCACATTCTCTCCCCCGATCAAAAATTTCAAACCATTTGAGATTTGTGATCCCAAGTGATTTAAATAAGTTTAGAAAATTTGGGAGAAAATATGGTCAGGTTTAAATGTATTCTGATTTTGAAGCATACTATGCTTCCCTTGAAACACCGAGAGAGTGTCACTGCTGATGTTGCACAATTTTGGCAAGGTGTCGGAAATTTGAACAAATATGCCCCCCCTCAATTAATGACCCGTTTTCCATTAAAGGAGCTGTAGTCATTCAATTGAGCGACGGGTATTTGTGAAAATTTAAATCAATTTACCACCTTGTGTAACATTGATGCGCGTGATGTGTCGTTGCGGTTTAGCAGTTTTAATGCCTACTCAAGTTTTAAATTTATATTTAGCCGACTTATCAATAACACACACACTTAACGAGCAGTGTACCCGGTCAGTATGAAGATAATGGTAAGTAGAGTGTCGATCACTAAGAGTGGAACGTATTATCTCGTTATTCTAATCAGTATTTTAATATCCTAACGCAAGGGGGTTTCAGCCTGAGAGACTGGCACGGTTTGTTTGCAATTAAATAATAAAATAAACCAATAGGCACGAATCAGCAAGTAGCACACACGTACACAGATAAATACTTGAGACAATAAGAGGGCTGTCCTTATGATTAAGTAGATTGTCACTTGTTTTATTGATAGCTTTATATGAAGTGTATGTAGTTAACCCTTTCTCGTTGGTCCTAATCTTATCGGCGAGTAAACCCTTAATGATTACTTATGTCTAAAAGTTATTCCTAAGTGATCAATTTAGTAATAACCGTGGGAGCCACATTATGTCCCGCAGTCAAATGCCCGCAAGCCACTAATAAACACAGAGGTTATCAATGCACTAATAAGTAGTAACCAAAGACATCAACATATAAACTTTAATTGATGGGAAAGCAAGTATTAAAGGGAGTGCAATCTTTCGTTGTCACATTACACAAGCCACCAATCCTGATGAATTAAAGTTTGCTAACACAATAAAACAAAACTACTTAATGAATTAAACACATGCAGCACCTTCTTACAGCTCTTGTATCTTTGATTTGGGTGTGTCTTGTGCTGCCTCCTTGACTGAATTCGTCCTTTGTTTCTTCTGTTCGAACTTCGGTTTTTGGTTTTCCGGAACTTGTAATTCGTCTGGTCTACGGGGTATTTATAGTTTCTGTCTGAGGGAAGATGCGGCGCATCTACTAAGTAGATGCGGCGCATGTACTTAACTTCGCGTGGGGTCCAAGATTATAATATTCAGGAATATTCGTACACCGCCAGAAGATGCGGCGTAACTCCATGATTAGATGCGGCGCATGTCCTCTTGTATCTTGGATCGTATCTGGTGATATCTTGATAGAGATGCGGCGCATGTCGAGAGTGAGATGCGGCGCATCTGGAGCAGAATTGACTTGATCTTGTCCATGTCAGTAGACCTTCAACTTTATGCACGTTTTGCTCCATAATTAGTCCAAAATCGCTAAGTTTCACCAAATGCTTGTTTTTACCTGAGAATTACAAAAGTAAACGATTAAGTATCAATCCTCATACATAATATAGTAAAACAAGTCAAATTAATAGGATAAATGATAGTAATAAAATGTACTTATTTGAGTTCATCAAATATCCCCCCACTTGAACTTTACTTGTCCCCAAGTAAACCTTAGAATTTCTCTTATGAAAATGTATCCTAAAAAATGTTAGGATTTATTTTTATATTTAAGCAGGTATTCGTTCATTTCATAATCACACAACTAAACACTTTAACGAATTAGAAGTAAAATAAAATAAGTCGATAAAAGCAAATCTAATCGTTTAACTGTCCAGTCGCGACGAATATTCTATCATAAGCTTGGCAAGTATACACATCTCCACCACTAAAGCTAAGGAGTAACAAGTCTAAAGCGGTAAAAAAGGGTTTTTAGGCTTAAGGGTTAATTATTCTTAATCACTATCGATCTCAAATTCCAGAAAAGGCGACAAAATCACAAATACATGATCGAATCCACGAACACGATACTTGCAATTGCTCAAATCCTTAACTCGAATAGGCTAAAGATAGGTCCAAACTTCACCAATAATAATATATCAAAAAGGGCGACAAAATCATAAATACATAGCCGAATCCACGACTACGATACTTAAGATTGCTCAAATCCCTAATCTCAATAAATCAAAGGTTTGGTTGGATAAAGAATAATAAAGGGCATGGATAACATTTGGGATATAAATTGGTGCAAAAATAAAAATAAACAAAACAAATAAATTAAAATCCTAAGTGTGGTTAATCACTATCCCAACCATCCCATGAATAAGACTCATATCATCGAATAACTCACGCTTTAACACTTGAAACACACGCTTTAGGTAGACACGAATTATACTCAACAAGATCTTAATCAAAGAATAAACCTTAATTGGCGTTCCCATAACTGCCAATTCCCATTCAATCCATAGATATAGTACAACAAATAGTGGTGATATCGACCACTTACATAACTTTACATAAGTTGGTTAAAACTAACTTCCAACTTTTCTTTCTTTCTTTTTCTTTTCTCATTTTTTCGATTTTTTTTTTTTTTTTTTTTTTTCAACATATACATAGATGTGTAAAATTTCACCACATCACTATAACTTTCTTTCCGGATAATTTTTCCATACTTTTCATGACTTCAGAAATAATGGTAATAGTGAAAGTAGTAAACACACGAAAAATAAACTCCAAAATATACAATATTTACTTTCACTCCAATTGCATTGTGCAATTTCCCGACCTAACCATAGATAATGAATTACGCACGCGAACACAGGTAATGTAAGGAAACACACTTTGCCTATAGCAATCAACCAACCACGGATTCTAATCTACAGGGTAGGCTAAGGTGTAAGGGTGTAACGAAACATTTTAAACATAGGTGTAAGAAACGAAAGGAATGGCTCTGAGGGTTTTTCTAGGGGTATCTTACTCTAAAAATGAGAGTAACAAAAGGGTTTATACGGGGGTTAACTAACCAGTGTAGTTAGTTAATAACACATAACATATAATAGGCTATTTGGGTGTAATCCTAGAAATTTACCAAGTTAGACAAGTCACTCCAATTATATAAATAATACTTATTATGGTGGTCTCGAATAGTATACAAGCCAAGTTCTAAAGTTTACAAGTCACCGGCACACTCATAGATTTGTGAATTTTGAAAAATCACAATTTTTGAAAATAACGTCATGTGTGCAGTTATGCAACTTAGATCTTAAACAAAAACATGCTAAATTTTTTTTAAGTTTGATATATTAAGCACATTTTAAGCATAATTTTTGAAAAAGTTTAGGACAAGTAATTGTTAAGTGTTCTAATTCTCCAATCCCCCCACTTAAGTTAAACAACGTCCTCGTTGTTTGTATAAAAGGTTAAAAACTGGAAAATAAAAGAATTAGAACAGAAAAACTCCCCTGAGATTTGCTCGGTATGATCCTCCATTAGTATAAGAGCAAAAATCAACTTCTTGTGGATTAGAACGTTAAAGCTTCATACTTGATGTATCCACAGGAAATCCAGGAAACTATAATACCACCAACACTTTAAAACACACCTAAGATAAGAAAGGTTCAAGCTTTGCATAATACATTAGTAGTTAGGAAAAATAAAACTTAAAAATTAAAACTGAAAATCATCAGGTCAGTCGATGCGCCGTATCTTATGGAAGAAGATACGCCGTATCGAGCCTGGAATAAATACGGATCAGAATAAAGATGCGCCGCATCCTTAACCAGGGATGCGCCGCATTAAAAATAAACTGATAAATAGTTTTAAAGTCGAAAATAAAAATGCAGAAAAATAAAATAAGATATGACCATTGCAGGAGATGCGTCGCATCTCAGAATTGAGATGCGCCGTATCCTCATGCGGGCCTGACTGACTCGACACAGAAAACAGAATAGTAAATAGATAAATCTGGGTTGTCTCCCGGTAAGCACTTGTCTTTATTCCAGAGTCTTCAAGTTAGACTCACGTTCAGCTCTTTAATATCGATCATTGAAGGAGTCGGAAACATCGCGCTCCTTCATCGCCAATTCAGTAATATTGAAAACTCCTTGCCCGTCCTTAATTTCCACGCCGTTCTTCTTCATTATCTGTATGAACAAAGTCCTGTCCCTTTCGGGCAGAGATGACAAAATGATAGACGGGAAATTCTTATTATCATATAGGCACAAATAAGCAAGGTGGGGTGGTAGTTCAATAAACACATCATTGTTCAAATTCATTTTCTCAACTACTCTCCTACGTTTATTAATTACTACACAATCATACCACTCATCATCAGAATCATTAACAACATTGCGTCTAAGTTCGGTGGGTACATTAAGGTCAATGAATTCCTCAAAGTTCTCATGATTAGGATTAGTTGAGTTGTTTTGAATCAATGTTTCTCCCAAGCACTAGACCTAAACACTACCTCCTCATCGTCTCCAACAACTACCATCTCCATCCGATGCTGTAAACTAGCAGCTGCATGTCCACCACCGATCAATCCCACATCGTCAAAATTCAAAACCTGGACTCTGAATATTTTCTTGAAGTAAATCGAGTCAAGCCTATGCAAGTAATCCTCTAGAGCGGCAGGAGTAAGTCCCATGTTCTCAAATTGTAGCCACTGATGCCTTAGTGTGACCTCTGGTAGTGCCATCAAAATAGAATAATTACCTTAATTTGATGATTAGGAGAAAGATTCTAGATCGGATTAGAGGTGGATTAAAGAAGAATGATCGGGATTCGAGTATAATTTTAGTGCGTGTTCTTAACTGTGTGTGTTTATGCGGCGCATTCCCGTCGTATTTATAGGGCGACACGATGCGCCGTATTAGAAAATTGGGATGCGCCGTATCTATTTAATTTCGTTGACTAGTCAATAAGTCCTAGTTGGTCAGGGATACGGCGCTTTGGATATTTAGATCCGCCGTATCTCTATGTTAGTTAACGAAATTTAAATGAAGAACGTACCTTGGCCTCCGCAACACAGTTCCTTATACATCAAATTTGGGTTAAACGGCACACCATATAGATGAATTCAAAATAAGAGCAATAGGCATAAACGTTTCATTAATAATTGTAATCTTATTGTTTAGTGGATAAGGATTTATTCCGAGGTTAGGAACAAATATCGTTTTTGAGCATACAAAATTAAGATTACGATTTGAATCAGATGTATAATATGGATAATAAAACTGAGATCATAGTGTAGAGAACTTTCCTTTGGGCAGTTGAATTATCGTAGAGTTTACCTGGGATTCTATTTCAAGAATTTAAGAAGTTCAATGTTACCAGTACTGAGTTTTCCTCCACTCTTGTCGTCTTATGTTCGGTCACTTCAGCTAGCGTCTCTTGGTTTGGTTCAGAATGTAATCCTTCTTGGTGATGCTCGAGTCATCATTTATCCTGAAAATAAACAACTTGCACACGAGAGTAGCGGACCGATCAAAGTAAATATAAAAAATCAACTATATTTATCAAATTATATTCGTCGTATTAACAAAAGTTAATGCGCCGTACTTTCGTTACGTTAAAAAAAAAATATCGATTTTTTATTCAGAAAGATGCGCCGTATCGATAGAGATCGATACGCCGTATCTGTTTAATAATTCGCAAACTGTTTTTAATTAAAATAATAGATACGCCGTATCTGCTAAAGCAGATGCGTCGTATGGCGTTAACGTTTAGAATTTTTTTTTTTTTTTTTTTTTTTTTTTTATCGAAAACAGATACGCCGTATCTGCTAAAGCAGATGCGTCGTATTACTTTATCGCTTAGAAAAATTTTCTTATTAAAAACAGATACGCCGTATATTGGGGAAAAGATGCGTCGTATCGAATTAATTAAACGCGTTGTATTTTTTTAAAAATTAAACGCAATACGCCGTATCTGAGAGATCAGATGCGCCGTATCGTTTGATTTAGCACAGTACAACGATAGCAGAACAGAAAAATACGAAAAATAAAAACAAAAATTAAACACACAAACGAAAATAAACACACAAAAATAAAAGAAAATAATTAACACACAATACAACAAATATGCAAAATAGTACAATGATGCAATTAATCTAATAAAAAGAAAAAAAACTAATTAAAATACTAATTAAATTAACAGATAATAACAATTCACTCCCCGGCAACGGCGCCAAAAACTTGATGCGCGTGATGTGTCGTTGCAGTTTAGCAGTTTTAATGCCTACTCAAGTTTTAAATTTATATTTAGCCGACTTATCAATAACACACACACTTAACGAGCAGTGTACTCGGTCAGTATGAAGATAATGGTAAGTAGAGTGTCGATCACTAAGAGTGGAACGTATTATCTCGTTATTCTAATCAGTATTTTAATATCCTAACGCAAGGGGGTTTCAGCCTGAGAGACTGGCACGGTTTGTTTGCAATTAAATAATAAAATAAACCAATAGGCACGAATCAGCAAGTAGCACACACGTACACAGATAAATACTTGAGACAATAAGAGGGCTGTCCTTATGATTAAGTAGATTGTCACTTGTTTTATTGATAGCTTTATATGAAGTGTATGTAGTTAACCCTTTCTCGTTGGTCCTAATCTTATCGGCGAGTAAACCCTTAATGATTACTTATGTCTAAAAGTTATTCCTAAGTGATCAATTTAGTAATAACCGTGGGAGCCACATTATGTCCCGCAGTCAAATGCCCGCAAGCCACTAATAAACACAGAGGTTATCAATGCACTAATAAGTAGTAACCAAAGACATCAACATATAAACTTTAATTGATGGGAAAGCAAGTATTAAAGGGAGTGCAATCTTTCGTTGTCACATTACACAAGCCACCAATCCTGATGAATTAAAGTTTGCTAACACAATAAAACAAAACTACTTAATGAATTAAACACATACAGCACCTTCTTACAGCTCTTGTATCTTTGATTTGGGTGTGTCTTGTGCTGCCTCCTTGACTGAATTCGTCCTTTGTTTCTTCTGTTCGAACTTCGGTTTTTGGTTTTCCGGAACTTGTAATTCGTCTGGTCTACGGGGTATTTATAGTTTCTGTCTGAGGGAAGATGCGGCGCATCTACTAAGTAGATGCGGCGCATGTACTTAACTTCGCGTGGGGTCCAAGATTATAATATTCAGGAATATTCGTACACCGCCAGAAGATGCGGCGTAACTCCATGATTAGATGCGGCGCCTGTCCTCTTGTATCTTGGATCGTATCTGGTGATATCTTGATAGAGATGCGGCGCATGTCGAGAGTGAGATGCGGCGCATCTGGAGCAGAATTGACTTGATCTTGTCCATGTCAGTAGACCTTCAACTTTATGCACGTTTTGCTCCATAATTAGTCCAAAATCGCTAAGTTTCACCAAATGCTTGTTTTTACCTGAGAATTACAAAAGTAAACGATTAAGTATCAACCCTCATACATAATATAGTAAAACAAGTCAAATTAATAGGATAAATGATAGTAATAAAATGTACTTATTTGAGTTCATCAAACATCAAGACTCTCTTGAAGAATCAAACAAGATAAAGAGTCTGATGTAAAGAAGACTTCTCTTCTAATACACGAAATGACGCACTAAAACGTACATCAAGTCGGGAGAACATGGATATAAAGTAATCCATGCCCAGGTGAACATCACCCGGTTGGAGGAACAGCTGTCTTTTTGGCGACATGCTTTCCCCATTGTACAGTGCGGGTTGCAGTATGAAGTAACTGCAAGCCATTAAGACATGTTTTAACTGATTAGTATAACTTCTGCTCGAGCTTCATTTAAGAATCCGTGCCATTGTTGAATGACATTTCTAGATCCGTAAATGTTATCGATAAACAGAAGACATGCCTTGGTAGGACTATTTTTGGTATTTTCTGATTTTTCGATTTTTATGGTTTTTATAGGTTTTATATTTTTGTATTTTTCTTTTTGATTTAAGATATATACAACTATGTACAAGGATATAAGAAGACAATCCTTTACTCCTCCTTTTCTTCCTGAAGACACTTGAGGGTTTCAGGAGTCATGCTTTTCATGCCAAGGCGTGGGAGAATAAACTGAAACCTTTCTCTTGGCAGGGCCTTGGTGAAGATGTCAGCTGACTGAAACTCTGTCCTCACGAAGTATAGTTCCACAATTCCTTTTTCCACCTGTTCCCTGATGAAGTGATGCCTGATGTCGATGTGTTTTGACCTGGAGTGCTGAACATTGTTACAACAAAGAGCAATGGCGCTTTTGTTGTCACAATATAGGGGAATTTTGTTGTATGAGAATCCATAGTCCGAAAGCTGTGATCGCATCCAAAGGATTTGTGCACAACAAGCAGACATAGCAATGTACTCAGCTTCAGTAGATGATATGGAAGTACTCATCTGCTTCTTAGAAGACCAACTAACCAACTTTTCCCCTAAAAACTGAGCTCCTCCTGAAGTACTTCGACGAGTGTCTTGACATCCCGCATGATCAGCATCCGCTAAGCCGTTAACTCCATTGCAGTGTCCTTAGGATACCAGAGACCCATATGAACCGTGCCTTGAAGATATCGGAAGATCCTTTTCACTGCTTCAACATGCTTCTTGGTTGGTCTGGATTGATACCGAGCACACATACACACAGCAAACAGAAGATCTGGTCTGCTAGCCGTGATGTACATCAAAGATCCAATCATGCTTCGATACTTTGTTATATCTACTGGAATCCCTGAAGAATCTTCATCCAGCTTTGTTCTATCAACCATGGGAGTGTCAACAGGTTCACTTGAATAGAATCCAAACTTTTTCAAGATCTCGTTGGCGTATTTGGATTGATTAATGAATATGCCTCCGGGACTTTGAGAAACTTGTAATCCTAAGAAGAATGACATTTGTCCCATCATGGACATTTGGAACTTGGAATTCATCTCCTTTGAAAAACTATCACATTCACTAGGATCTGTTGAAGCAAAGATGATATCATCTACATATATCTGAACTAGCAGTAGATGGTTTCTTGACTTCCTGGTGAATAGTGTGGGATCAACAATACCCTTGGAGAATCCGTTCACTAGGAGGAACTTGGACAATGTATCGTACCATGCCCTTGGCGCCTGTTTTAACCCATACAGAGCCTTCTTCAAGTGGTAAACATGAGTAGGATGTTCAGCATCCACGAATCCTTCTGGTTGACTCACATAAATTTCTTCCTTTAAGTCACCATTCAAGAATGCTGTTTTGACATCCATCTGGTAGACTATCATATTTCAACTAGCAGCATTTGCGAGGAAGATTCTTATGGCTTCAATTCTAGCAACCGGAGCAAACGATTCTTCAAAATCAATACCCTCTTCTTGTCTGAACCCTTTAGCAACTAGCCGTGCCTTGTTCTTTAAGACATCACCATACTCATCGAGCTTCACTTTGAAGATCCACTTTAAAGCAATGATCATTGCAAGCTCTGGAGGAGGCACTAATTCCCATACTTCAAGTCGATCAAATTCATGGATTTCATCCTGCATAGCCTGGAACCAGCAATCTTTAGTCATTGCTTCTTTGGCATCTTTTGGTTCGACTTTGGACAGTACAGAATTGAAGAAGCACCATAGTGCATCAGTGGCTAGTTGATTACGTGTGGATACTGGACGTGAGGGATTGCCTATGATGTTGTCGATTGGATGATCACTGGTCCATTTCCTGAGATGGTCGTGAGGTTGAGAGTTATGAACAGACGTAGCAGTGCTGTGTTCTTTAAGTGAGGATGTATCTGGTGAATGTTCAGGAGCAAATATATTTTCAAAAGGAACCTCATCAACAGGAGCAAAAGGATTAACTTCCAAAGAATGATTATCTGAAGATTCTTGCATTACTGGAGAAGATTGAGCGTTTGATGACGAAGGCGATTGACTGGCAGCTGGAGCATTGTGACTGACTGATACTGAAGCTGTAGGGCCTTCTGAACCTTGTGGGGCTTGAACCTCTGCCATAGGAAGTATAGCATGTTCACTCGGGATGGTTCCATTCGTTGGCTCAAAGTATTCATCAAACATAGGATCGAATAACTTCTTCAACTCCTCACAAGTAGGTGGCACATAAGAATCTGCAGGCGTGGAATTCTGTACAAGTCCTGAACTAATGGGTCCAGGTGACAAAAGGTTAAGATCGGGTCCAGAACTAATTTGTCCTGAAGCAGGTTGCTCACTCAGCTCATCGAACGTAACATGAATGGTTTCCATGATTTTACGGGTTCTCTTATTGTAGATTCGATACCCTTTACTATCTGGTGCGTATCCAACAAAGATACCTACATCTGCTTTAGCTCTTAACTTTCCCAAGTCTTGACCATCGTTAGTTGGATAGCAAAGTGCACCAAACACACGGAGAAAAGAGAGATCTGGTTTCTTGTTATGGATTAACTCGAAGGGAGTCTTCTCATGAACAGGATGAATTAGGGATCGGTTTTGAGTGTAACATGCTGTTGCAATAGCCTCTGCCCAGAGAAACATCGGTGCCTTTGAAAATATGAGCATAGTTCTTGCAGCTTCCACCAGAGTACGGTTCCTTCGTTCAACCACTCCGTTCTGTTGTGGAGTGCGAGGGATACTTTTCTGATGCGTGATGCCAATACTTTCATAGAAATTACGGAGTTGTTGGTTAACAAACTCAGTACCATTATCAGTGCGGATGATTCTGACAGTTTTATCGAGCCTTACTTGCAGCTGTTTTATCAGTTTAATGATAACCTCTGGAGTTTCATCCTTGGTTCTCAAAAACTTTACCCATGTGAACCGAGAATAATCATCTACTATCACCAGAACGTACTTCTTTCCATTTATGGTTTGTATTCTCATTGGACCGCACAAGTCCATGTGGAGGGTATGAAGAACTTCCAAGTTGGTGTTGATGGTTTTAGGCTTGTGGGTTTGTTTCTTGCTTTTACCCAGTTGACATGCAGAGCAGAGATGATCTTTTTCATATTTCAGTCTGGGCATCCCTCTAACAAGATCTTTACGGGAAAGATTGTTTATGGTACCGAAGTTCAAGTGGTTCAAACGACGATGCCACAGCCATGATTTTGTTTTAGAGATTTTAGAGAGCAAGCATATGGGAGAGGACTTCAACATTTCTTCAATCGATATGGTGTATAGATTGGTGCCCCGACTGCCCTTGAGGAGATCTATACCATCCAATTCTCTGACGAAACATGTATGCTTTCTGAAAGCCACTTCCAGATCTGAATCACAAAATTGACCCACAGAAAACAGATTGTGCCCTAGTCCTTCCACATAGTATACCCTTGAGATTACACTGTCACCAAACACATAATCTCCATAGCCCATAATAGCACCAAAGTGGTCGTTCCCAAATCTAACAGTCCCGATAAACTTTTTCACGAAGTTCTTGAGCCGTGAGCGATCCCCAGTCATATGTTTTGAGCAGCCTGAGTCCAAATACCACAGGACGATTTGTACGACGTGCATTTGAAACCAGACAACAATGGATAACTGAAAAATGTGGATCCCCAAGTGCAATTGGGGTCCATTTGGTCAGCACACACATATTCAGGAACCACAGATTTCACAGATGCTACTGTCTTTACTGAGGAGACAGAACTTGAGACAGGACAAGACCTAGATGGAAGGCATTGTGACTCTACAGACAGGATTCTACCAGTTGGTCTCCATTCCTTATTCTTCACAGTTTTATGCATATACATTTTAGGTAATGGTCTCTGTTTACCTAAATTGAATTTCCTTCCAGTAGGTCTCCATTCCTTAACTTTCACAATTTTATGCTTATTCATTTTAGGTAACATGCTCTGTTTTCCTAAATTGAATTTCCTTCCAGTGGGTCTCCATTGATAGCCTACGCTAGCAAATGTTTTTCCTGTAGCTTTCCAAGCTTTCTTGCATGTTTCAGTTATCCTACCATTCTTAACATGGGGTAATGCAGAAGACATCAAGAAGGACACAACACAATCATCATGATTAGCAGAAATTAAACAATTGTCGCATGTTTTACAGACAGCATTAGAATTCGAATTAATTACAGTACTTTTGATACTAGAATCAACACGATTCATCCTACTCATTGTAAACTTATTGTTCCTAGGTTGGGCTTCTACATTCTTCAAGTGATCATTCTTAGCTGGCGCAGTCCTATCCTTTCTTGCATTTTCTCTAGACCTTGACTCGCTAGCTTGGGTGTCACTTTTTACTCCTGTAGAAGCATCGAAGGAAACATTAGTTTGTTTTTCTGTCACATGCCTTCCTGATAAAGATGTGTTGGGTTCTGATGTCTTAGGTGGTAGATCAAAGGCTACATGCTTGTTCTCAACAGTAGATGATGATGCAACAGATCTATCTCTATGGCTGCTAAACTTAGGAATTGAGCCTATGGCATATTCTAAGTTTTCCTGAATCCTTTTCGTGAGTTTGCAGGCATAGACAACTGCCCTATCAAGTGGCTTATCAGTCCTATCCTCTTCAACCAACTCACGAAGTGTGTCAAGGCCCTCTCTAAGATGATCGAGATATGTTTGATGGGCAAGGCTGTTATTTCTAAGCTTAAATGGAATACGCCCAACATCAACATCATACTTTTTACTATCAATAGCCTTTGGTGCATCACAATTACAAGTGGTGCATGGCATTTTACCTTTCACCCGAGCCTTAAGATTCTCAATTTCATTTGTCAAAGAGGTTATTTGATCATTATGATTGCTTCTTGTAACTTTAATAGAATCATATAACTCTTTGAAATGTTGTTTAACCTTTGAATTTTCTTCTCGATAACACTCATTTTCATAATGTAACTTATTTATGGTGTTTTGATATTGAAAATTCTGAGAATCTGAAGACGAAGGTTTATTGGTGCCATACACTTCACACTTGTTGGATTTCAATTGGGCAATTTGGGCCCTCAGCAGTCGAATCGTGTTCGTGTGAGCTTGAATTGTCTCATCTCGTTTGCTTAATTCAAAATAAGTATCAAATTCAGGAGCATCCAAGGATGTCTTGTCATTTGATATTTTATGTTTTTCATTTAAATGTTGATGCTTCAATTGCAAATTAAGGTATTCAACTTCCAATTTTGAAAAACGTTTAACCATATTATCATGGTCATCATTTTGAATTTTTTCAAGCAATTTTAAATTCTCCCCCTCAAGCTCAACAACACGATTCTGGGTGACATTTAACGCAATAGCATACTCATTAAATTGACATGCAGACAATGCAGAATCAGTGACAGTGTAAAATACATCTTGTGCAATACATTTAGCAATCAAATTGTCGTTAGCAATGAGTATGTTCTTTCTTTCAATCTCTCGACTCTTAATTTCTATTGCATATTCATTCACCTCATTTTCCATTTCTTTAAACACTACTTCCATTTCTTTTATTTCGGCTTTAAGGGCAGTTTGCAACCCTTCAAAGTGTTCTTTAAGTAGTTTAAAGAATGGCATGACCTCAGTTAAGTAACACCTTTTAGCATGTTCAAAACACCTTTCCCCCTCAGTAATACCAGAGGGTGTGATTCTCTTCTTGCATGTTTTATCGAAATCAGCAAACAGTTGCCAAAGCACATATAAGCTAATAAAGGTTTTACATTCAGTGGGAAGAGATAAAGGCACAAAATTCCTAGGTGTATTGGGAGGATACACCGTTATGGACGCAACTTTTCTAATGAGGGGGGTGTTGGCCTTAAGTTTTTCTACCTTAAGTCTTTCATTATCTTGTTTCCATAAAATCTGTTCAGGTGTTAACTTCTTTTGAGGAGCAAACACAGTCAAACGATTTTCCTCACCATAGTCATGGGGTTTGATTATTATTCGTCTGACTACGCACTCGGGATCCCTCATTTTCTCATTCATTCTTTCCTTTGTTCTCTCACTCATCTCCTCCTCCTCTTTAGTGTAGAGAAGCTTAGGCGGGTCATGATTAGGCATAAACATCACATTGGAATCATTTAATGCAGGTTGGGCTATCTTAGCAATCTCATGAATAGCTAATTTAGATCTACCTACATTGCTTTCACTATGCTTGTCACTTAACTTTCTGTGCTTATACATCATTTGAGCAGTCTGTCTGGTTTGGTCTTGTGTGTACAACTTATCTTCAAGTTTATTTTTTAACGTCTTGAGTCTAGAGAAATCATTTAAAAGTGTTGATTCTTTTTGTTTGAATTCTAGCTTAAGTGTATCAACACACTTTTGTGCTTCCTGTTTCTGTTTGACAGACTGTTCTAGCTGACTTTTCAAAGAACTCAACTCTAATTTTAATGTTTCTTCTCTTACTCTAGACTCTTTAATAAGTGTACTCATTTGACCTTCTAATTTCTGCTCTCGTTCATTAAGCTCAAACTTAGCACGCTGTTCATACATAGCCACTTGTTCTTTATAGATATTAAGTCTAGTGATCAAGTCATCATCAGGGACAGGCAACTTGTTTTTTTGGCACTCATATGCATTATCTAACTTACACGCATTATCTAAGGCACCTATATTACTTACAACACAAACATCTTTATTTACAAAAGAATCACCATTTGGTACATCAGGCAAGTTGTTGTGATTCAAATACTGTTCATATGAAATAATATTGCTATGTTCCATGTCAACAGTAGTTGTGTCAGAAACATCTGCCTGTTGTACATCTTTGGGATTCTTTTGTCCCTCGACTATATTATATGTGTCATAAATTTTTAGTACCTCAGATATCACGGATGCATTAGAAGGACCAACTTGACGTGGAGATGAGACCAGGGAAGACAAGTTAGCCATGAAGATTGTTTGAGCCGTAGGTTCATCATCTACATCAGAGTCATATGCATCACAGTCATCTGCCTTGAAGATGTTGGGATCATTAAGTGCTAGATCCTGAACAGGTTTCTCATCCACATCTTCATCAAAAGTATTTCCTCCATCTCCTGCCAAGAACAGTAACTCTTCCTCATCCAATACAGCTCCATTCTCTTGAGCTTGCATTAACAGCATCTTGTCTTTGAAGTAATCTGAGTTCTGAGGACGTTTAGGTTGATTGCAGGTTCTAGCAATGTGTCCAAGCCCCCCACAATTATAACACTTGATCTGTTTCCCTTGCCCCTGATTGGCATTCCCTGCTCTATTCTGCACATAACCTCGACCCATGTTTCTACCAGCTCTCCCTTGCACATTCTGAACCACAATTTTCCCATCCTCCACCATTGCTAGATTGCGTGGGTTGGATGAATTCCTTAACTGATTGTTGGTCTGAGGGAGTGATGCTTGAAACTGTTGAACCAGTAATGAAACTTGATTGGTGAGATTGTCAATCATTTTGTTGGTCTGAGAGTACCCTGAGTCAAGTTGAGAGCTCATAGCAGGTACTTGTGAGTGAAGTTGATGATAGCTTGGGTTGGATGATGATTGGATTGTCGGTTGAACATTTGTCATGAACGCCAGTGGATCATTTGTAGTTGAAGGACTTAACTTTTCTCTCAGCACCCGATCATAGACAGCATGCTTCTCATGTTGTTGTAGGTAGGCATACAGCTGTTCATAGTTGGTATCCCTTAAACCTTTGTTGAGTTTGACAGCTGTAACAAATCTGTCCCATTCAGGAGTCATGTTGTTCACAAACTTTGAGTTTAGTTGGATATTGGGCATAGTCATTCTGATCATCCTCATATCATTCACCAACTTATGAAATCTCACATAGTAGTCTGTGACATTCTCTCCTGGGTTCATTTTGAAATGCTCGAACTCATCATACAGCTGTGACTCACGATCTTCCTTTGTGAGTTCTGACCCTGCTAACAGCATCTTAACGTTGTCCCACACAGCTTTGGCTTCAGTGTTGAAATTGATGAGCTTGTATACATCCTTTGGAAGACCTTGAATGACTATGTTTGAGGCTCTAATGTCGGCATCATACCTCTTCTTTTCTTCTTCATTAAGATCATTGTAGTTTCTAGGTCTGTCTATGCCCCAAGTCACAGTCCCATCTTCACCAGTTGTAACAACATCTCTGGTGGTACCCATCTGATATGGTCCATCGTCAATTGACTTAAGAATGTTAACTTCATTATCTTTTCCCAAGCAGTAAAGTCTTATTCGTTGTGCCCAAGACTCATAATCGGTCCTATCTAACATAGGTGGACGAGTGTCAGATCCTGCTGCTTGAATATCCTCTGATGATGTGTTAGATGTGGTAGCCATAGTAACTACGGGATTTTACAGATCTTGTGATTTAACCGAGAAATCGAATCTTTCGCGGGAATTTCTAAAATCACCAAGACACAAACCGCCTAGACAAATGGCACTCTTGTGGATACAAACCGCCTAGACAAACCGCATAGACACAAACCGAGTTCACACTGTAGAGACTAACCGCGTAGACACAAACCGAGTTCACACTGGAGAGACAAACCGCGTTGATACAAACCGAGTACACGCTGCAAAGACAAACCGCGTAGACACAAACCGAGTTCACGCTGGATAGACAAACCGCGTTGATACAAACCGCATGCACACCTCAGAGACAAACCGCGTAGACACAAACCGAGTTCACGCTGGAGATACAAACCGCGTTGACACAAACTGAGTTCACGCTGCTTATACAAACCGCGTTGACACAAACCGCGTATGCGCCTTAGAGACAAACCGAGTTCACACTGGAGATACAAACCGCGTTGACACAAACCGCGTATGCGCCTAAGAGACAAACCGCGTTGGCACAAACTTCCAAACCCGTCACTTTCAATGCTGTTTGTCCTTTTGCCTAAACTAGTAATAAGACAAACCGCTTACCCGATGTGACACAAACCGCGTTCAAGATCGTCCAAAATACACAAACCGCATTCAAGAACACTTGAAAGAAAAACAATCAAATCACCCAAAAACACCACACAAACCTTAAATCTGTGAATCCAAGCACTAAATATTACCCTTATACTATTCCTAAGCTAGAAAGTACAAGGTATAACAACTTGTAATCACTAAACAAAGCACAAAATGAAATAAATGAAACTTAACAAATCGAACCAAACAACCTCAAAAACTACACAAATCCGTGAATACCAACTCTCATGGACCTAACCATGGCTCTTGATACCAATTGTAGGGTATTCACAATGCAAGAAACACTTGTTTGAGGCTTAGTTTTGGATCGAATGGTAGATATTCTAGAGAGAGGTAGGAGAGTTTGGGAGCCTTTGTAGAGAGAGAAACAATATGAGATTAGATTATCATGAAAGGTCCAACCCTTCCCATGGGTGGGAAGGGAGTATTTATAGTACTACATAATATGTCCTTAGTGGACTGTGGAGTGAGCTGACAGTGGGTAAAGACCCGACCCACTCCACAATATTACTAATAACTAAACTACTAATAATATTACTAATTATCCTACGAGCTATGATGTGCTACTAAGTACTCGGGGTGACCGAGTCTTCAACAGAATATTCATATTCCTAACATATATCGTACTTCCAGAATGGCTTTATAGAATCCGATGTACGTAAACATATAATTATGATTTTTAATTTATTTGCATAATCTTATATATAACTATCAAATATCATATCTGTACGTCATTGTAGGAACAATCTGATCAGTTTAAGACACCTATTATGTAACACCCCAACCCGATAAGGGTAGAAGTATTACGTTATGGTGACATATCAAAGCAAACACAAGCATATGACTAAATAATACAAAATGAATTTCAATGGTTACAAAGGAAAAATTGAAAATACAAGGTTACAATAATAAATTCTAAGTTCTACAATTTGAAAACGTTTTAGTCATCTCTAATCCAGAATAGCTAGTAAGGTCTTCTAAGTCCAAAATACTCTCCACTAATAACCCAGCTTCCAACTAAAACCTGCCGCAGGAAAAGAAATGCGGCTGAGCTTAAAAAGCCCAGTGAACAGATATACATAACATAACATAATGGTAAATGAGCATAAGCAACGAATGAATAAGGATACAAGGCGAAAAGCATAATCATGAAAGTCATACGAATATTAAAAGAGAACACGAATCAAGACTGCATGAGAACTGAATAAATAGCGAATCAAGGAAATGAAATGATGAAAAGAATCATATAAGGATGTGCCCTATGAACTCCAAAACAAAATCCGTCAAATCATAACACATCATATCATAAT
Organism: Artemisia tridentata subsp. tridentata; assembly: GCA_021014915.2. Lineage (NCBI taxonomy): Eukaryota > Viridiplantae > Streptophyta > Magnoliopsida > Asterales > Asteraceae > Artemisia > Artemisia tridentata. The sequence goes on from CP139508.1 coordinate 41,292,187, forward strand.
CCATATAAGTATACGAAGAGGGGAGACCTCTAAGTAATAATAATAAAAGTGTGAGAAGGAGTGCAAGGCACACACCACCTGGTCACCAAAATCATACAAATACATAAAACCTAGGATGCATCCATACGCTCCCTAACAAAAGTATGTATGTCAGTACTGGACTGATCACACATATAAGGTTGGCCAATAGTGATCGCGATAATACATATACAAAAGGGGGGAACGCCGTAGATCTATCACACCTCTATGGGAGTGTCATGCCTAAGGTGCCATCAAAGACATGGTCCTGGTACCTACAGAACTAGGTAAGCTGAGGCACGGATCTATCATATCATACAACAAATCATAATCTAGCATAGCAAGAGAAATGATAAAGTAACTCTAATAAGCATAGCAAAGCATAATCATAACATAGCAGAGACATTTATATAAATGTCAGAATGGATCAATAAGAATGACAATCATAAAATGAAAGTCATGAGTCAACTAAGGGAAACATATCTAGGTCAAATGTCAAGTCATCAAAGTATCAAAGGTTCATCTTCAAAGGTTCATAATCGAAGGTTCATAATCAAAAGGTTTATTTAAAGAAATCTTTATCAAATGATTTTCCTAAAAATGATCTTTAATAACGGTTTTCATAAAAACAGTCTTTGAAATTAGTTTTCATAAAAGATAGCAAAATTCCATATAAAAGTGGTATCGCATCGTTTGTAAACATCATTTTAAAATAGTTTTTCTCAAAACATTTCCATGATATAAATAAGAGAGGTTTTCATATATAGTCACCAAATCAAATGAACCTTCAAAGCGTAAAGTGATTCGAATACTAATATCACAGGGTAACGAACGAACTGTATCAAGTATCATATCACAAGGGTCATAATGAACGAATGTCAAATGAATCATAATATCAACGAAGCATATCAAACGAATGAATCAAAGGACGGGGAATCATAGCAATGGCTTAGGGAATCCTAATGAATCAAGGTCAAGAAGGTCATGAGAACGAAAGCACCCTTACTGAAAAAGGGTAGAATATATGTACCTTAGACCGCAAGCGAAAACACAAACAGAAACGAAAAGATCGGAAGTAGACTCCATCTTCAACGAATCTACACGAATTATAAGTTTACTTATAAGTTTCATAGTTTCTTAGTTTCATAATCACAAAGGTTTCATTTTAGTTTTCTTTCCATCTTAGGTAACTTTCCATATTTAGCAACTTTCCAAAAATAGCAAGTTTTCATATTTAGTAACTTAAGGTTCATAATGCCATTTACATAAGTTTAGGGTTTATAGTGTAACTTTCATAAGTTTTAGGGTTTAATATGCAAATATAACAAGTTTAGGGTTTAATATGCAAATATAACAAGTTTAGGGATTATAGTGTCATTATGGTAAGATTAGGGTATGAAATGTAATTGTTATAAAGTTACATGATTAGTCCTTTTAGTTTAGAAAGATGACAATTTAGACCCTTTAGTTTGGAAAAATAAACACATAATACCTTTTTAATATCTTTTACAGTTTTTAACATATTTAAAAATGAACTGGTACTGTTTTGTCAAATTTATTAATCATATAAAAACTCAGAAATAAAATTCCCAAAAATTCACACACGTACCTAAATGTCTTAAGAACTTGCCCTAATTTTTCCAGAATTTATTATTTAGTATTACTATAGTTTAAAAATCCCTTAAGCCAAGTTGTCCAGATTACTGATCAGTTTTAACATACGAAAAGTTTGTATTTTTTTACCCCTTCAGAAAAATTTATAAAAATGTACAAAAATTCCAATAATTGATAGACATGTGATATATTACTCAGTTCAAAGGGAACCTTCTATTTCATCATGGTTTGCAAATGAAAAATCAAAATCATGGAGTGTTTTTCCAGACATACGAATTCCGTTTGACACTTAACTTTCTAAAAATCAAAAAGTGGCCTTCCTGACCTCTAAAAATTACAAGGTTAATTTTCCCAGAAAGCTCTTTCCTTGAACTTAATTTTAGACTCCAAAAACACCCAAATACACGCTACCATCATTTAGATACAATCGATTAAAGTTGGACTAATTTTCCCGGACAGTAGCAGTTTCATTATTTCAAGTAATCTTTTAGGGTTTTGATATTCTAATGATTATATCTTGACACAAAATGATTATTGTTGTTAGGAAAATAAATATTCAGTTGAAGACTCGGTCACCCCGAGTACTCCTTTGTATTAAATAGCTCGTAGTATTATTAGTAATATAAGTAGTAGAATAGTTATTATTATTATTGTGGAGTGGGTCGGGTCTTTACCCACTGTCAGCTTGCTCCACAGCCCACTAGGGGCATATTAAGTAGCCTACTCATGTACTATATAAAGCCCTCTCCACACATGGAGAGGGTTGGACCTCATTTGCAAGTTAATCTAATATTTCACTTGTTTCTCTCACTACAAGGTTCCCACTTCTCTCTCTATATTTCTCTTCTATTCGATCCATTTCCATAGCCCCAATCTTATGTTTCTTTGATAGTGAATATACTACAATTGGTATCAAGAGCCATGGTTAGGTCCATGTATGCTTATATTCACGGATTTGTGTAGATTTGGGGTACTTTTGGTTCGAATAGGTTGTTTGCTAAATATCTCTTTTGTGCTCGGTTGTGTAGCTAAAAGTTGTTAGATCTTGTACTTTATTGCTTAGGATTAGTGTAGAAGTAGTGTTTGGTGTTTGGAATCATAGTTTTCAGCTTTGTGTGGTGGTTTTTGGTTGATTCGTGAGGTAGAGACATTGTGTTCTTACTAGCGTTTTTCTCTCGGTAAAACTTTCATAGTAGCTGATTTGTGTATTGCTGGGAAGGTGAAAGTAGCGACTTTTGGTTTCTTGAAGTTGCGTTTTGGCTTATTACCGGATTTGGCAAAAGACGACAAACTGCTAAGAAAGGGATGTTTCTGGAGTTTTGTGTGTTGCGTTTTGACGTAGATAGCGACAGTTTTGTTTTCTAGTGACTTGTGGTTTGTGTGTTGCGATTTGTGTCTGTCAGGGTTGTGACTTGTTAGAGTTACGACTTGTCTGTTGCGGTTTGTATCCTCAGGGTTGTGACTTGTCTGTTGCGGTTTGTATCCTCAGGGTTGTGATTTGTCTGTTGCGGTTTGTATCCTCAGGGTTGTGATTTGTCTGTTGCGATTTGTAATAGTGAGTTGCGACTTGAGTACATGCAAATTGAACTTTGCGTTTTGACTCATAGTTGACAAATTGCGATTTGATTGTCTGCGATTTGACAAGCTGCTACTTGACTTACTGCGATTTGATAGTTTGCGAGTTGATCTATTGCGATTTGACATTGCAAGCTAACACTTGCGATTTGACTCATTGCGATTTGATAAGCTTGCGATTTGTCTTGTTGCGATTTGTCAAGCTGTCTCTTGAATCTTTGCGATTTGATCAATTGAGATTTGTGTTTCCTTGAGTTAAGACTTAAAACTCTATTTAGCAAGTTACTCTTAGTTTACGGTTTGTTTCTTGGTGATTTTAGAAAGTCCTGCGAAAGATTCAATTTCTCGGTTAAATCACAAGAACTGTAAAATCCCGTATACATCATGGCCAGCACACCATGCACCACATCAGATGACATTCAAGCAGCAGGGTCCGATACCCGTCCTCCTATGCTAGATAGGACGGGCTATGAGTCGTGGGCACAAAGAATACGGTTATACTGGTTGGGAAAAGTAAATGGAGCAAACATCCTCAAGTCCATTGATGAAGGACCGTTTCAGATGGGTACCACAAGAGATGCTATTGCTACTAGTGAAGATGGTACAGTCACCTTTGGAATTGACAGACCTCGCACTTACGACGATCTTAATGAAATTGAAAAGAAGAGGTATGATGCTGACATTAGAGCCTCAAATATCATCATTCAAGGTCTACCAAAGGATGTCTACAAACTCATCAATTTCAATACTGAGGCTAAAGCAGTATGGGACAATGTAAAAATGTTGTTGGCTGGGTCAGAACTCACAAAGGAAGACCGTGAATCACAATTGTATGATGAGTTTGAACATTTCAAAATGAACCAGGGAGAGAATATCACAGATTACTATGTGAGGTTCCATAAGTTTGTGAATGACATGAGAATGATAAGAATGACTATGCCTAAAATCCAACTTAACTCAAAGTTTGTGAACAACATGACTCCAGAATGGGATAGATTTGTGACTACTATCAAACTCAACAAAGGTCTGAGAGATACTAACTATGAACAGTTGTATGCCTACCTGCAACAACATGAGAAGCATGCTGCCTACGATAGGGTGCTGAGAGAAAAGCTCAATCCGTTAACTTCCAATGACCCACTGGCTTTTATGTCAAATGTTCTACCAAACACCCAACCATCATCTAACCAAGGTTATCATCAACTTCATTCATCATCATCTGCTATGAGTTCCCAACTTGATTCAGGCTATTCTCAGACCGACAAAATGATCGATAACCTCACCAACCAAGTATCATTACTAGTTCAACAATTCAAAGCAGCTCTCCCTCAGACCAACAATCAACTAAGAAATTCATCGAACCCACGCAGTCTTGCAATGGTGGAGGATGGGAAAATTGTGGTCCAAAATGTGCAAGGGAGAGCAGGAAGAAATATGGGTCGAGGTAATGTGCAAAACAGAGTAGGGAATGCCAATCAGGGGCTGGGAAAACAGCTCAAGTGCTATAATTGTGGAGGACTAGGACACATTGCCAGAAACTGCAATCAACCAAAGCGTCCTCAGAATTCAGACTACTTTAAGGACAAGATGCTGTTGATGTAGGCTCAAGAGAATGGAGCTGTATTGGATGAGGAAGAGTTGTTATTTTTGGCTGGTGATGGGGGAAATACTTTTGATGAAGATGTGGATGAGAAACCAGTTCAGGATTTAGCACTCAACGATCCCAACATCTTCAAAGCTGATGACTGTGATGCATTTGACTCTGATGTAGATGATGAACCAACGGCTCAGACAATCTTTATGGCTAACTTGTCCTCCTTGGCTTCATCACCCCAACAAGCTGGTTCTTCAAGTGCATCTTTGATTTCTGAGGCACTAAAAATTTATGACACATATGATGTTGTTGATGGACAAAAGATTTCCAACGAAGTACAACAGGCAGATGTTACTGATTCAAATAATATTGACATGGAAAATAGCAATATTATTCCATATGAACAGTATATGATTCACAACAACGTGCCTGATGTACAAGATGGAGAATCTTCTGTTGAAACCAATGCTTGTGTGGTTAATAATGTGTGTGCCTTAGATAAAACATGTGACGTAGATAATGCTTGTGAGTGGCATGAAAACACTGTGTCTGTCCCTAATGATGACTTGACCACTAGACTAAACATCTATAAGGAACAAGTGGCCATGTATGAACAGCGTGCTAAGTTTGAGCTAACTACACGTGAGAAGAAAATGGAAGATCAACTGTGTACACTTATAAAAGAATCTAGAGTAAGAGAAGAAACATTAAAACAAGAGTTAAATTCTTTGAAAGATCAGCTGAATTTATCTGTCAAACAAAAACAGGAAGTTCAAGAATGCATAAGTACACTTAAACTTGAATTCAAAGAAAAGGAAACAAAACTCTTAAATGATTTTTCTAGACTCAAAACTTTGAAAAATAAGCTTGAAGATAAGTTGTACACACAAGATCAAACCAGACAGACTGCTCAAATGCTTCATAAGCACAAAAAGCTGTGTGACAAACATAGTGAAAGTAAGATAGGTGAACCTAAGTTAGCCATCCTTAGGACTGCTAAAATAGCTCAACCTGCCTTATATGATGCCAATGTGATGATCATACCAAACCACGAACCCCCTGAGCATTTTTCTTCGAAAGAAAGTGAGGAAATAGATGAAAGAAATAGGGAAAGAATGAATGAGAAAATGAGAGATCCCAAATGCATAGCTAAACAAATAATAGTCCAGTATGATTATAGTGAGGAAAATCGTTTGACTGTGTTTGCTCCTCAAAAGAAGTTAACACCTGAACAAATATTTTGGTCACGAGATATTGAAAAGCTCAAGGAAGATGATCTTAAAGCTAAAACCCCATCCCTTAGGAAGATTGCGGCCTTAACTGTGTATCCTCCCAATACACCTAGGCATCTGGTTCCTTTGACTCTTCCCACTGAATGCAAAACCTTAATCAGCATATACGTGATTAGTCAACTATTTGCTGATTTTGATATAACATGTAAGAAGAGAATTACACCAACCAGAATTACTGAGGGGGAAAGGTGTTTTGAACAAACAAAAAGGTGTTACTTGACTGAGGTTATGCCATTCTTTAAACTACTTAAGGAACATTTTGAGGGGATGCAAACTACCCTTACAAACGGAGTTAATGAAATAAAGTAGTGTTTAAAGATATGGAGAATGAGGTAACTCAATATGCAATAGACCTTAAGAGTCGTGAGATTGAAAAGAAAAACATACTCATTGCCAATGAAAACTTGATTGCTAGATGTATTGCACAAGATGTATTTTATACTGCTACTGATTCTGCATTATCTGCTTGTCATTTTCATGAGTATGCTATTGCTTTAAATGTTACCCAGAATCGTGTTGTTGAGCTTGAGGGGGAGAATTTGAAACTGCTTGAAAAAATTCAAAATGATGACCATGATAACATGGTTAAACGTTTTTCAAAACTAGAGGTTGATTATCTAAACTTGCAATTGAAACATCAACATTTAGAAGAAAAATGTAAAATATCAAATGTCAAGACATCTTCTGATGCTCCTGAGTTTGATACATATTTTGAATTAAACAAACGAGAGGAAAAAATTCAAGCTCACACTAACACGATTCGACTGTTGAGGGCCCAAATTGCCCAATTGAAATCCAACAAGTGTGAGGTGTATGGCACCAATAAACCTTCGTCTTCATATTCTCAGAATTTTCAATATCAAGACACCATTAACAAGTTACATTATGAAAATGAGTGTTTTCGAGCAGAAAATTCTAAGATTAAACAGCACTACAAAGAGTTATATGACTCAATTAAAGTCACAAGAAACAGTCATAATGACAAGATAACTTCTTTGTTAAATGAAATTGAGAATCTGAAGACTCAGGTGAAAGGAAAAATGCCAAGTACCACCTGTAATTGTGTTGCACCAAAGGTTTCTGCTAGTAAAAAGTATGATGTTGATGTTGGGCCTACTCCGTTTCCCCTTAGAAACAATAGAACTGCCCATCAAATCTCTCTCTCTCATCTTAGGGATGGCCTTGACACGCTTCGTGAAGTGGTAGAAGAGGACAGAATAGAAAAACCACTTGATAGCGCAGTTGCATATGCCTACATCCTTACAAAAAGGATTCAGGAAACCTTAGAATATGCCATTGGCACAGGTCCTAAATCTAACCGCCAAAGAGATAGATTTGTTGCATCATCATCCACAGTTAACAAAAAGCTTGTAACCTTTGATTTGCCTTCAGAAACATCAGAACCCAGCACATCAAACTTAGAAAAGCATGTGACAGAAAAGCAAACTAATGTTCCCATCATTACTTCTACAGGAGTAAAAAGTGACACCCAAGCTGGCGGGTCAACGCCTAGAGGCAATGCAAGGAAAGATAGGATTGCGCTGGCTATGAGTGATCACAAGAAGAGAGTAGAAGCCCAACTTATGAACAATAAGTTTGTAATGACTAGATTGAATCGTGTTGATTCTAGTATCAAAAGTACTGTAATTAATTCGAATTCTAATGCGGTCTGTAAAACATGTGACAAATGCTTAATTTATGCTAATCATGATGATTGTGTTGTGTCTTATCTAATGTCTCATGCACCACCCCATGTTAAACATGTTAGGAAAACTGAAAGAAGTAAGAAAATCTGGAAAGCAACAGGAAAAACATTTACTAGTGTCGGGTATCAATGGAGACCCACTGGAAGGAAATTCACTTCAGGATGTAGGAGTCCATCACCTAAGTTGAATGATCATAGGATTGTGAAGGTTAAATAATGGAGACCAATAGGTCGAATTTTGCCTTTAGGAACACAACACCTTCGAAATAGATCATGTGCTGACTCTAGGGTAGATTTCCCTATTGAGACATCAGTAGTTGAAAATCATGTTGCTCCTGAATTTGTGTGTGCTAACCAAACGGACCCCAGCTGCACGTGGGGATCCACTTATTTCAGTTATCCATCGTTGTCTGTTTTCAAATGCAGGTCGTACAAATCGTCCTTTGGTATTTGGACTCAGGCTGCTCAAAACATATGACTGGGGATCGCTCACGGCTCAAGAACTTCGTGAAAAAGTTTATCGGGACAGTTAGATTTGGGAATGACCACTTTGGGGCGATTATGTGTTCGGTGATAGCGTAATCTCACGGGTATACTACATGGAAGGATTAGGGCACAACTTATTTTCTGTGGGTCAATTTTGTAATTCGGATCTGGAAGTGGCTTTCAGAAAACACACATGTTTCGTCAAAGAATTGGATGGTTTGGATCTTCTTAAAGGCAATCGGGGCTCCAACCTATACACCATCTCAATTGAAGAAATGTTGAGATCCTCTCCCATTTGTTTGCTTTCAAAAGCCTCTAAGACAAAATCATGGTTGTGGCATCGTCGTTTGAACCATCTAAACTTCGGTACCATAAACAATCTTTCCCGCAAAGATATTGTTAGAGGCATGCCCAGATTAAAATTTGAGAAAGATCATCTCTGTTCCGCATGCCAACTGGGCAAAAGCAAGAAACAAACCCACAAACCCAAAACAGTCAACACCAACTTGGAAGTTCTTCACACCCTTCACATGGATCTGTACGGTCCAATGAGAGTACAAACCATAAATGGAAAGAAATATGTTCTGGTGATAGTAGATGACTATTCTCGGTTTACATGGGTGAAGTTTTTGAGGTCTAAGGATGAAACTCCTGAGGTTATCATCAAACTGATAAAACAGTTGCAAGTAAGGCTCGACAAAACTGTCAGAATCATCTGCACTGACAATGGAACTGAGTTTGTTAACCATCAGCTCAGTAATTTCTATGAAAGCATTGGCATCACACATCAGAAAAGCATCCCACGCACTCCTCAGCAAAACGGTGTGGTTGAACGAAGGAACCGTACTTTGGTGGAAGCTGCAAGAACCATGCTTATATTCTCAAGGGCTCCAATGTTTCTCTGGGATGAGGCCATTGCAACAGCATTACACCCAAAACAGATCGCTGATTCATCCCATTCATGAAAAGACTCCTTATGAGTTAATTCACAACAAAAACCAGATCTTTCCTTTCTACGTGTGTTTGGTGCCCTTTGCTATCCGACTAATGACAGCCAAGACTTAGGAAAGCTAAGAGCCAAAGCAGACGTAGGTATTTTTGTTGGATACGCTCCAGATCGCAAGGGGAATAGAATCTACAACAAACGAACCCGACAAATCATGGAAACCATACATGTTACGTTCGATGAGCTAAGTGAGCAACATGTTTCAGGACAAACCAGTTCTGGACCAGATCTTAAATTTTTGACACCTGGACCAATTAGTTCAGGGCTTGTACAGAATCCCACGCCTGCAGATACTTATGTGCCACCTACCTGTGAGGAGTTGAAGAAGTTATTTGATCCTATGTTTGACGAATACTTTGAGGCTACTAAAGACAACATCTTAAATGCTCCAGCTGTACTTCCTGGTGCTGATGGTCAAGCTCCACAGAACTCAGAAGGATCATCAGTGTCAGTCTCAGTATCAGTCAGTCTCAATGCTCCAGCTGCCAGTCAATCGCCTTCAACTTCAAATATTCAATCCTCTCCGGTGCAACAAGAATCTTCAGATAACCATTCTTTGGAAGTCAATCCGTTTGCTCCAGTTAATGATGTTCCTTTTGAAAACATTTTTGCTCCTGAATCTTCAACAGGCCCGTCCTCTTACGAAGAACACAGCACGGCAGCATCAGTTCAAAACCCTCAACCTCATGATCATCTCAGAAAATGGACCAACGATCATCCAATTGATAACGTAATTGGCAACCTCTCTCGTCCAGTATCCACACGTAAACAACTGGCCACAGACGCACTGTGGTGCTTCTTCAATTCCGTACTATCCAAAGTCGAACCAAAAGATGCCAATGAAGCAATGACTAAAGATTGCTGGTTCGAGGCTATGCAGAACGAAATCCATGAATTTGATCGACTTGCAGTATAGGAATTGGTGCCTCCTCCAGAGCATGGAATGATTATTGCTCTAAAGTGGATCTTCAAGGTGAAACTAGATGAGCATGGTGATGTGTTAAAGAACAAGGCACAGTTAGTTGCAAAAGGGTACAGACAAGAAGAGGGCATTGACTTTGAAGAATCATTTTCCCCAGTTGCTAGAATTGAAGCCATTAGAATCTTCCTTTCCAATGCGGCCAGTCGAAATATGATAATCTACCAGATGGATGTCAAAACGGCATTCTTAAATGGTGACTTAAAGGAAGAAGTCTATGTGAGCCAACCTGAAGGATTTGTAGATGCTGAACGTCCTAATCATGTCTACCGCTTGAAAAAGGCTCTTTATGGCTTGAAGCAGGCACCAAGGGCTTGGTATGATACATTGTCCAAGTTCCTTCTAGCAAACAAGTTTTCCAAGGGTGTTGTTGATCCCACGTTATTCACAAGGAAGTCGGGCAAACATCTACTTCATGTACAGATCTACGTAGATGATATCATTTTTGCTTCATCTGATCCAAGTGAATGTGATAGATTTTCAAAGGAGATGAGCTCCAAGTTCCAAATGTCGATGATGGGTCAAATGTCATTCTTCTTAGGATTAAAAATCTCTTAAAATCCCGGAGGCATTTTCATCAATCAATCCAAATATGCAAATGAGATCTTGAAAAAGTTTGGATTCGATTCAAGTGAGCCGGTTGACACTCCCATGATTGATAGATCAAAACTAGATGAAGATCCTTCAGGAATTCCAGTTGATCAAACAAAGTATAGAAGCATGATTGGATCCTTGATGTACATCACTGCTAGTAGACCAGATCTTCTGTTTGCCGTGTGTATGTGTGCTCGGTATCAATCCAAGCCCACCAAAAAGCATCTAGAAGCAGTAAAAAGGGTCTTCCGATATCTTCAGGGCACGGTTCATATGGGTCTCTGGTATCCTAAGGACACGGCAATGGAGTTGACGGCTTATGCTGATGCTGGTCATGCGGGATGTCAAGATACACGTCGAAGTACTTCGGGGGGAGCTCAGTTTTTAGGGGATAAGTTGGTTAGCTGGTCGTCAAAGAAGCAAATGAGTACATCCATATCTTCTACAGAGGCCGAGTACATTGCTATGTCTGCTTGCTGTGCACAAATTCTTTGGATGAGATCGCAGCTGTCAGACTATGGTTTCTCATACACCAAGATTCCTCTATATTGTGACAACAAAAGCGCCATCGCTCTTTGTTGTAACAATGTCCAACACTCCCGGGCAAAACAGATCGACATCAAGCATCACTTCATAAGGGAACAGGTTGAGAAAGGGATAGTGGAACTATATTTTGTGAGGACGGAATTTCAGTTGGTTGACATCTTCACCAAGGCGCTTCCTAAAGAGCGGTTTCAGTTTATTCTCCCACACCTTGGCATGAAGAGCTTAAATCCTGAAACTCTCAAGTGTCTTCAGGAAGAAAATGAAGAGTGAAGGGTTGACTTCTCATATCCTTGTATATACTTGTGTATAATCTTAAAACAAAAAGAAAATAGAAAAATATAAAACCTACAAAAACCCTAAAAATCAGAAAATCAGAAAATACCAAAAATAGTCTCTCTTTAGGCATGTCTTTTGTTTATCGATAACATTTACGGACCTAGAAATGTCATTCAATAATGACACGGGTCTTTAAATGAAGCTCGAGCAGAAGTTATACTAATCAGTTAAAACATGTCTAAATGGCTTGCAGTTACTTCATACTGCAACCCGCACCTCAAAATAGGGAAAGCACGCCGCCAAAAAGACGGCTGTTCCTATAACTGGCTGATGTTCACCCGGGCATGGATTACTTTATATCCATGTGTTTCCCGATCTGATGTACGCTTCAGTGCATCATTTCGAGTAAAAGAAGAGAAGTCTTCTTTATATCATAAACTTTCTGTTGACATAAATAATGCCTAAAAACATTATTCATATCTCTATGTTTTAATGATCACAAAATATAAACTCATTAAACATAAACTTATCAATTAAACAAGTATTTAGTTGTAAATATTCATTTCTACAACTTAATCACTTAAGAAAAACCTTCCCCACAAAAGGACAAAACTGGCCAACGTTCAGCAAGGGCGGCCCCCTTAATTTTACTAGGCGGCCCCCTTAAAATTAAGGGGACCGCCCCCTATTTAAGGGGGCCGGCCACGCTCCAGTAGGCTCCAGCTGTCCAGATTTTTCTCCTATAAATACCAGCCTTCCCCTGGATTTTTACTCACCTTTTGCACACTGAAACTTTCTGTTTTAAATCACATTTCATATCTTCAAAAACCCTTTGATCATATAATCTTAAGCTTTGGTTTCTAAGTGATCCAAGCTTCCTCCATTCAAGTGCAAGAGAAGAATACTCCTTCAACAACTAGAGAAGAAGTATTGCAACTTAGATACCTAAGTTGTTTGTGTCATCATACATTTGTATATAAGTTGTGTATTGTTGTTAGATAGTTGTGTGTATAATTGTTTGGGATAGGTTAGTGTGTAAGTAGAGAAGTTGTGTTGTTAAGGTGTGTAAGTAGTGAAGGTGTGAAGAAGTAGAAGTGTACATAGGTTGTGCTTAGTTGTGAAGTGTCGTGAAGAAGTCGTGAAGAAGTTGTGAAGAAGTCGTGAAGAAGTCGTGAAGTAGTCGTGAAGAAGAAGGTGTGATTAAGTCGTGTTTAAGTTGTGAGATTGGTTCTAGCTACGATTAGAACTCGACATCTAGCTTTGTGTCGTTAAGCCGGTGTAAGCTAAAGTTGTGTAAGGTTTTCTCCGCCATAAGGGAGCTTGTTGACATAGTGAAGAAAACTCTCGAGTTAGGTGCTCGGGGAGTGGAGTAGGGCAAGGAAGGTGTCCTTGTAGCCGAACCACTATAAATCTCTTGTCTCTCGGTTAGATCTTTCCATCTCTAGCTTTCATTTCATTTTATTACCTTACTTGCATTACTTATTTATATTTACTTATATACATATTGTTCATATTGTTCAAGGAGTTGAGATCACATAAATTCGAATCTAAGTTTTAAAAAAAGTAAACAAAGTTTTCACAATAAAATTTAAAAGGACATAAAACTATTCAACCCCCCTTCAAGTTTTCCACAATTGGTATCAAGAGCCACGTCAAACAAGATTTTTAAAATTAACTGTATTTTAAAACTTGAAACGATCTATGGAATCTTTAAAATATTTAGAAGGGCAATCTATGCAAAGACCACCACTATTTGAAAGTGCTGGTTTTCTTTATTGGAAAAATAGATTCGAAACTTATGTGAAATCAAAGGATCTTGATCTTTGGCATGTTATTACCTATGGTGATTCTCCCCCTATTCAATATAATATCCTAACTAAAATAGATGAAATTGTACCTTTTGAAAAACAAAATGATGATTTAAAAAAGAAACTAGCAAAAAATAATGAAGCTAAAATGGTTATTTATAATGCGTTACCACGCAAATAATATGAAAGAATTTTTATGTGTCAAACCGCAAAAGAGATTTGGGATTCTTTACTAATCACTCACCAAGGTAATAGTCAAGTCAAAGATAATAAAATAGATCTTCTTGTGCAACAATATGAACAATTTACAATTCCTGAAGAGGAATCTATTGATAATGCATTTGCTAAATTTAACACAATCATCACAAGTTTAAAAGCACTTGATGAGACTTTTTCTAGCAAAAATTGTGTAAGGAAATTTCTTAGGGCATTACATCCGAAATGGCGCGCAAAGGTCACGACGATTGAAGAGTCAAAGAACTTGATGACGTTATCACTTGATGAGCTTATTGGCAACTTGAAGGTTCATGAAGAAATTATAAAGAGGGACTCGGAAACGGTCAAGAGCAAGAAAGATCAAATCAAGTCTCTCGCGCTAAAAGCCAAAAAGGAACTTAGTGATGATGATGATTCAAGTGACGATAGTGAAGACGAAGAATATGCAATGGCCGTTAGAGAATTCAAGAAATTCTTCAAGAGACGAGGAAGATTCACGAGACAACCGCGAGATGAAAGAAGATCGCTACAAAGAAATAGAAATGATAACTACGGCAAAAGAAAGTGCTTTAGATGTGGAAGCCAAAACCATCTCATTGGCGAATGTCCAAAGCCACTGGGTTATGATTACGAAAGCGCATTTGTTAGTGGAACATGGAGCGATAGCGACAAAGATGAAGCGGACAAAGCAAAAGACGAAAAGTGCCTTGTAGCTCAAGCCACCGATGAAATATGTCTTGGGATAAATTTGGAGCCCGACGAATGGATTAAGGATAGTGGATGCTCGAAGCACATGACGGGAAACCGGAAGCTATTCTCCTCCTACAAGGCATACAACGGAGGTAATGTTATTTTCGGTAGTGATTTTCGTGGAAAAATCATTGGCCAAGGTACGATCTCTCAAGACTCCCTAACTATTAAAAATGTTGAGCATGTAGATAACTTAACATATAACTTGCTTAGTATAGGACAAATATGCGATAATAAGTGTAGGGTTACTTTTACAAGTAAAGATAGCGAAATAGTTAAGGACGAAAAGGTCATAGGTAGAGGAGTTAGGAAAGGTGACGTATATGTTATGAAACTAGGAAATAAACCAGAAGATAAAATATGTCTAGCAACCTTAGATGAAAACTTTACATTGTGGCATAGAAGATTAGGTCACGCAAATATGCAACAAATACAATCCCTAGCCTCTAAAGAATTAGTTCGAAACTTGCCTAACCTGAGATATGACCAACACTTTTGCGATGCATGTAAAATAGGAAAACAAGCACATGCTAGTCACAAAGCTAAGAATATAGTCTCCACTACTAGATGCCTAGAATTATTACACATGGACCTTTTTGGTCCAACCGCTGTGCGGAGTTACGGAGGTAATCGTTATACCTTAGTAATTGTAGACGACTATTCACGATACACGTGGACTAGATTTTTAAGTGATAAAACCGAAGCCTTTAATAAGTTTGAAATATTTAGTAAAATGATTCAAAATAAATTAGGATGTTCTATAGTATCAATTAGGACGAACCATGGTCGGGAATTTGATAACGAAGTGCAATTCAGAAAATATTGTGATTTAAATGGGATATCTCACAATTTCTCCGCTCCTCGCACTCCACAATCAAATGGGGTAGTAGAAAGAAAAAATTGAACATTACAAGAAATGAGTAGAACAATGCTAAATGAACAATCTATCCCACAAAAATTTTGGTGCCATGCCGTAGATACATCAACATATATAATAAATAGAGTCTCAATTAGACGAATTTTAGGAAAAACCCCATATGAATTATTAAGAGGTAGAAAACCTAATCTAAATTACTTTAGGGTATTCGGGAGCAAATGTTTTGTTCTCAATACAAAAGATTACCTTACTAAGTTTGATCCTAAGTCGTACGAAGGAATCTTTCTAGGGTATTCACAAAATAGTAAAGCATACATAATACTTAATAAACACACTATGAAAGTAGAAGAGTCCTTAAATGTAACATTTGATGAAACTCCACCACCACCTAAGACATTGCCCCTAGAAGATGATGACCTAGTTGAAGAAGAAGCTATTGAGGTTAGTAAAATTAAACCCTTAGGCGATGATAATGAAGATATAATATTAGGTGAAAACGAAATAGTAAATGTTAAGGAATCTAAATCACACCCATTAGATAATATAATAGGAAACCTAAATCAAAGAACCCTTAGATCACAAGCTCAAGATAAAAATAATTTCTTCTGTTTCCTATCAACTATAGAACCTAAAAATATAAATGAAGCATTAAAAGATGAAAGCTGGGTTATGGCTATGCAAGAAGAACTAAATCAATTTAAGACTAATGACGTTTGGGAACTAGTCCCAAATCCCATGAACATGACCATCATAGGAACTAAGTGGGTTTATAGAAATAAGTTAGATGAAAATGGAATAGTTACTAGGAACAAAGCTAGGTTAGTTGCCCAAGGATATAATCAACAAGAAGGAATAGATTATGACGAAACTTATGCCCCCGTAGCTAGATTAGAATCTATAAGAATACTTCTTGCCTATGCATGCGCCCTAGATTTTAAGTTATTTCAAATGGACGTGAAAAGTGCATTCCTTAACGGTTTTATCAATGAGGACGTATACGTGGCACAACCTCCAGGATTCATTGACTTCGCAAAACCTGATTATGTTTATAAACTCAAGAAAGCTTTATATGGACTCAAACAAGCTCCCAAGGCTTGGTATGATCGATTAAAGGCATTTCTTATTAAACATGATTATTCCATGGGAATGGTAGATAACACTCTTTTCATGAAAAAGAAAAGCCCAAATTTCATCATTTCACGAAAAAGAAAAGCCCAAATCTCATCATTGTCCAAATATATGTCGACGACATTATATTCGGATCGACTTGTCAGGATATGTGTGATGAATTCACCAAAATCATGCATGATGAGTTTGAGATGAGTATGATGGGTGAACTTAATTTCTTCCTAGGATTACAAATAAAACAATTAGAAGATGGAATATTTTTTAATCAATCTAAGTACATTAAGGAAATGCTCAAGAAATTTGGATTAAAAGACGCTAAGCCCATGAAAACACCGATGTCTACGGAAGTAAAACTCACAAGAGATGAAGAGGGAGAGTCCGTAGAAAACACTAAGTATAGAGGAATGATAGGTAGTTTACTATACTTAACGGCAAGTAGACCGGATATCATGTTTAGTGTCTGCCTTTGTGCTCGCTTTCAAGAGGATCCCAAAACCTCTCACCTAGAAGCGGTTAAGCGTATCTTCCGATACATTAAAGGCACTATACACTTAGGATTATGGTATCCTAAGGGATCCGACATAGAAACCATCGTCTATGCGGATTCGGATCATGCGGGAGACTACGTGGATAGAAAAAGCACTAGCGGAATTTGCACGTTCATGGGATGTTGTCTAACATCTTGGTTCTCGAAGAAGCAAACCACTCTTGCTATTTCTATCACAGAAGCCGAATATGTAAGCGCTGGAAAGGCATGTCAACGAGCACTATGGATGAAACAATCTCTCGTAGATTATGGCATTAGGTTAGATGATATCCCAATTATGTGTGATAACAAAGGTGCTATAGATTTAAGTAAGAATCCCGTTCAACACTCTAGGACTAAACATATAGAAATACGCCACCACTTCCTCCGCGATAATGTTCAAAAAGGAAACATATCTATAGAAAAGGTTGCATCGGAAGATAACTTAGCAGACATATTCACTAAGCCCCTTAAGCGTGAACTCTTTAACCACTTACGTTTAGGCCTAGGAATGATGGAACAAATTGACTGAATTTTCTGCATCTTTGGTACATTTTTTTTCCAGATGGGCGGACCCCTTAATGTTATAAAGGCGGTCCCCTTAATTATTAAGGGGACCGGCTTGTCATTAAGGGGACCGGAAATCTGTCTGTAATTTTTTTTTTCTATTTCCTCTCATCTGAGTCTAGGAATCTGTTTTGCACAAAATAAAAGATTGGGATATTTTTTTTATAAACATATTTGTAAACAAAACCCAATCTATTTTCTACAAATCATTCTCACATCTAGGACAACACATGAAAACCATTTTCCTTACATTGTTGAATAATGCTAAAAACATTTTTTTTTGATGAAGCGAAAAGTGTACCGCTTTTAAGGGGTCATTAAAGCCCTAAATCGTATTTATTTGATCAAATATTGCCCTAAATCGTTCCTTTTGTCATTTTAGGTACTTTGGAGAAGAAATCTGGAAAAGGAAGCATTTTGGACGTTTTTGGAGCATAAAAGTGAAGAAAACGGCAAAGTCTCAAAATTGTGCTAGAAAATACCTTTGACGGCGTCAGGATTTTCCCCAGACGGCGTCATGGCTTGGCAAAAGTGGTGGATATGAAAATTACTCATGATAAGCCAGAGAAATTTGCATGGGAATTCTGACGGCGTCACCCTTTGGAGTGATCAAGGTCGTCACGGTATAAGTTAAAGCGGGACGGCATCACGCCTAATTCTGACGGCGTCAAGCCTTGATAAGCCAGAACGGATTTTGGAGAGCTAAAGAGGGACGGCGTCAAGAAGGCCATCCGGGAACCCTAAAAGCGGCGAGGTGACGGCGTCACACTCCATAACGTGACGCCGTCAGATCTGAAAGTCTATATACAGTTTTGCAATTTTTTATCATTAGTGTGGAACTTATTGTGGAACTTTGTGTGAAAAAACCCTAAGACGAATTTAGCAGCTTTTTCAAGGCTTTTTGCCTTAAGATCTTCCATGTTACATTGAAGATAAGTTATCAATTAATCATTCAATATGTCTATGTGTTGTTTGATTCTATCTTGTTCTTGTCTTTTGTTTAACATGCTAGGCTAGGTTATCTTTGTGTTTGCTTAGATCTAATGAAACCTAGCTATTGATTATTGGTTATTAGTGTGTTATTAGTTGTATTGAATGATTGTTTATCTATGTTAGGCTTAAGAAAACTGGCTAACTTCCTATTCGGTAACTTGCTTGAACGTCTTAAGAAACATGAACCAATGCGTACTAAAGGTTTTTATGGTTGTATTTAATGCACAAGCGAATTCTAGTGATCCCATGTTAGGAGCTTCCTAGCCGGCTCGACATAGGAGTGAAGTAGGAGCTTGTAGAGTTGGGGAAGTACGTACGCCACCCCACGATTAGTATTAAGGAATACACCCATCATCCACGCAATTAATACACACTAATCAACCGGTAAAAGATAGTTAGGGAGTAAGGAAATCTAAGTAAACACATTTCTCTCCACATAAGTTTTACCACCTTTTCATTTTCCGTTATTTTATTTTATTTGCATTCGTAGTTACTTGGGTTAGTTGACTAGCAACTAATTCCGCCCACTCTTTCAAACCCGAGATTTTACTTGCTTTCATAAAATTATAAAAACATAAAAAGAATCTTCTCTCACCCTTAGACCTATTAGAGTAGTTTTTCATACCTAACGAACACTATTCCCTGTGGAGAACGATCAATCCCCCGTACTTACCACTACACTATACTACATCGGTCAGGTACACTGCCTGGTGGGGTTGTAAGCCTCTTGAGATCCCTCGAGAGATAAAACCTGTTGTAAGGTCGCAAAACCACGCATCAAGTTTTTGGCGCCGCTGCCGGGGAATAGTTATTGTTTAGGTTGAATTTTTATTTTATAGGTCTACTCACTAGATTCCTTTCTAGTGAGATTTTTATTTTATTTTTCTAGGTTTTCTTTAGTCTATCTTTTTTCTTCGTTTCTTTGTTCGTAACCATTACCATCCGACATCATGGAAGGTGGTAATATCCTCGATCCCAACAACCCACCACAACAACCACCACAACCTCCTAGAGCTCGTACTTTAGGAGAGTATTCCCGTCCTAGCCACCATGGCTATCGAAACACCATTGAGCTCACTCAAGGAGCCAATGTCACTCCCTTGCGATCCGACACCATCCGGTTGGTGCAAAGCGGATGTGCATTCCATGGACTTCGTTCTGAAGATCCTAATCAACATCTCAAGGACTTTCTCAAAATTGTTGATTCTATAGACCTTGATGTTGCCACTCGAGAGACGACCCAACTGTGTCTTTTTCAATTCTCTTTGCGGGACCAAGCTAGTCAATGGATAGAGCGTCAACCCGCAGGTTCCATCACCTCTTGGGATGATCTCACTACTCGTTTCCTTGCTCAGTTTTTCCCACCGGGAAGAACTACCAAGCTAAGGAATGATATCTTGATGTTCCAACAACGTCAAGGCGAAACCCTCTATGAGGCATGGACTCGATTCAAGGACTTACTCCAAAAAGTCCCTCACCATGGCATAGAACTTTGGCTCTAAGTCCAAATCTTCTATGACCATATCAATCTCTACACGAGGCAAACCATTGACCAATCGGCCGGTGGTAAGCTACGTGATCTAAGTGCGGAACAATCATGGGCTCTCCTAGAAGATCTTGCGCTTTATGACAACGAAAGTTGGAGTGATCCCCATGATTTGAATAAAACGGTCAGGCAATATCTTTGCCTTCGAACAATTCAAGCACTTCCGACCGTAGGATCATAGAACTTGAAGACTAAGTCAAGTTTCTTATGAAATCCTATGAGGCTCCTAAACCTTCAAGCCAAGTGAACAAAATCACTTCTTCATGTGAATTATGTAGTGGTCCCCACGACACTCGTGATTGCATGGAACTCCCCGAACAAGCTTTTGCGGACTACGCATCCTCGCGTACCGACGGAGCGGGAGACAAGTGGTACACTTTCAAACCCGAGCCAAACCCCTACGGTGATACATACAACCCCTCATGGAAAAATCACCCGAACCTTAGGTGGAAACAAAATCAAAACGCACAACAAACCAATTCTTCCAACCCACCTAATCGTTTCCAATCAAGCGGTTCCAACTCGAACCGTACTTTCAACAACAATCCTTCCGGCAATGGTAGTACCAATAACTTTGAAGGATTGATGTCTCAATTTATGGCATCTCAAGAAGCTCGTTTAGCCAAGTTTGAAGCCGATTTCAAGCAAAAACAAAGCGAGATGACCAATAAGATTGACACATTGTTGAAAGCCCTCAATGACCGAGAAATGGGAGCACTCCCTAGCAACACGGTCAAGAACCCGAAACTAAACGTCAACGCCATTTCATCGGTTTCGTCTCCTAGTTCTTGTCCACAATATTATTCGGTCAATTCCATGAGCACGTGTTTCAAACAAACCCAAGTTGTAGTTGAAACACCTCCCACTCAAAACCTTGACGAAGAATTCAAGGAGCTCCACCTTGAAAGTCCGGTTGTTGATGAGTTGGATGAGAAGAAGCTCAAGTTAGGCGAAAAAGGGACCGCCTTCGTTCAAAACAAGCTACCTAAGAAGTTAGATGATCCGGGCTTATTTGTTCTACCTTGCAAGATCGGTAATTCGGAGGCTTATGACACATTAGCCGATCTTGGATCAAGCCTTAACCTACTTCCGTTACCTCTCTACACCTCTCTAAAACTAGGAAAACTTGAAGAAACCGAGGTGATAATAGGCTTAGCGGATGGAAGTGTTGCTTACCCGGTTGGAGTAGTTAAGGACGTGTTAGTACACATTGGAAAACTAACCATTTTAGCCGATTTCCACATCCTTGATATGGTTAGCGACCTTACATGCCCCTTGTTGATAGGTAGAGGATTTTTGGCGACCGCTAGTGCTATGATTGATTGCAAGGAATCTAAGATAGCGGTAGGAGAAGGTGATACTTGGTCAGTCTATGATGTTAAGAAACATGCCTATGATACTAGTGAGGAACCAACACCACATTGGTTAGAATCAAATAGGAGACCATCTAGATATGGACCTTGGATCGATAGAGACTTCATAGGACCCCAACGCCCATTTTACCTAGAAGAGGACTTTGTTAACCGAACACATACGGTAGAGCAACTCTTGGCTAGGGACACCGAATTGGATCCGTTTGAAGACCCTCTAGTTTTTAGGAAGATGATTGATTTCCTAGGAGTTTTGCCAATTAACCTAGGAATGAATAAGTGGACTTGTGAGGAAGATGATCATAAGTGGGATTGGGACAAACCACCCAAAGATGGAGATGGGTCATGGCATATTAAGATGACATTGTATGACCCGGATGGAGAGAAGTTTGAAAAGATATATTGTACTAAGCAAACCAATAGGAAACTTCAATCCAAGCTTAACCCTAAAGACGTCCTCGATGACGAGCTCACTTACATAGGGTAGAAGGACTTTGAGTCTAGCTACAAGACTCATTAATAAAGAAAAGCGCTTCTTGGGAGGCAACCCAAGTTTTATTTGCTTTGTGTGTTTATTTGTTTGTTTGATTTTATTTGTTTCCGTATGTATGTTTAAATTTTATTATTATTGATTCATGTTTAAAACTAATTTGTGAAAATGCTTTATCTTGTTTTTAACTTCGTCTTAACTACATATAAAGGTATTTTGCAAAAGTTAAGTGTAAGGGAAATCTAAATCGGTTTATTAGAACACAAATGAACATGAATCGTAATAATAATAAATTAACATACATATTAGTATTTGTTTGAGTCAAATGCTTGTATCGAGTCATAATGATGTTTTGCAGGATTTCCAGGAAGTAAGGTATAGTTTTTTCCAAAATTTTTCCGGAAACTTAACATGAGAATTCTGTCAGATCATTTCTGACGGCGTCAGGATTTACAACCTTACGGCGTCAGGTTTAATTTTCTGAAAATTTTTGAAAGTTTTGTTTTCATAAAAAAGGTTTTTATTAAATCTCTAACTTATAATCTCCAGGAATCTGCAAAATTATCATTCCACAAGCATTATATCCTTATATATAGAGTTTATCCCGCCGATGTTATGCAGGTTTTCGTGTTTGTTTTCTCAGGTTTAACAGGTTATTTTGGACAAGGAAATGTTTGTTGGATCAAGCTTATGGCGATGCATTAGTCATGGAGCTTCTACATTCTCTTGGAATAAGATCTAACCATGTTACTTCATTATCCACCAAGTGAATCAGGGGAGTATTTGATTTCATTCTTTTACTTTATGCTTTTACATCTTGTTATTTGAACATTGGGGACAATGTTCATCTTAAGTGTAAGGGGGGGGGGGGTAAAAGTACGATTAGAGAATGCTATTACGCTTGATTTTTGTTTGTTTAATAGTAGATGTGTAATAAAACTGAGATAAATACCTGTTAGGGCAATTTTAGTGCCAAATTTAAAATTTTTTACAACATTTAGGAGTGAAACTTTGATCTTAATGAGCGTCTCATGGATAGGAGTTATATGACTAGCACAAAAAACCGTACCACTAAAAAATTTTCCACCCCCAAATATGTGAGGTTCGCCCCTAGAATTGGTAGGAAAAGCATTTTGCTATGATGTGTGTACCGGTAGCACTTAGATTCTAGAACTTGCGTTAGGACCATTCCGAGGCCACAAGTGAGACTACATTCGTGTAGTTAGATTTACTACATGATAAGAGGCACTAGGATTAACCCATTGGTTTACACCTGTGTTTTTGTTATAATTACGTTGGCTACATTGGTCAAGTAATTCTCCCACACCCTTTGCGTTGTACTCATTTTTAGTACACTATACCCCTAGTACACCCCTCAGAGCCTATCTTTTCGTTTCGACCTTTAAGCATTTTACTTGAAGGAAGAATTTGTTACACCCCACTTAAATGTACACCCAAATCGCCTTAGCCTACCTTGTATGCACTCATTTTTAGTGCATTATTGTGACAACATTTGTTTAAACCCAAGTTAATTATCTAGTTGATTACATGGTTGCTAAGTCGAGTCATATCCTTGTACATATTGTTTTGGGATGATTGGGACTCATGGGTAAAGTACTAGTGTAATGGAGTAATGGGGAAGAACATCATTTATTACCCCCATATGTGCTAAATATTTTAAAAGTACTCCAAGTTTTTCAATTATCTTAATCCGAGTCATTAGATTAGTTATTTGTAAAGTTATGTAAAAGTTCAAGTGTAAGGGGAATGCAACGCCCCTATGATGTATTATTTTGGATGGTAGGGCAAGAGTGTATGAAAAAAAAAAAAAAAAAAAAAATCGAAAAAATCAAGAAAAAAAAATGAGAAAAAGAAAAGTAGAAAAAACATACGGACTACAATCCCGTTTCATTTTATGTTTGTTTTATGTTTTTGTTATTTTATTTTTAGCTTAAGATTGAGTCGAGTCTTGGCTTAGCAACATTGTATAGTACATGTAATTAATCAAGATCTTTAACTCGCCACCAGTAAAATATTCCTTATCCAACAAAACCGTGTTTATCATATCCCTACACCTAACGTTATAACCCATGTAAAAGCCCTCTTTGATAGTTTATCTTAGGTGCTTACGCTTAGTGGAGGAGGTTTTCGATCCTTTCCCAAGCCTATGGTAATCTATTTGCTATGACAGGTAGTGAGAGATAATATCCGTTTTCATTTATGAGATTTATTTTGATGACACTTGAGAGATGTGAGTATCTAAACACTACTTGTGAGGTGCTAGTATGTAATCTCCGTGCTTATTATGATTAAAGTGGAACGACTATTTGTTGTAATTACTTTTATATTAGCATTAAATGACCCCTAACTTGTATTTTGATTAGAATAAAGGCGCATTTGCTTGAGGACAAGCAAATCTCAAGTGTAAGGGTATTTGATGAAGCGAAAAGTGTACCGCTTTTAAGGGGTCATTTAAGCCCTAAATCGTATTTATTTGATCAAATATTGCCCTAAATCGTTCCTTTTGTCATTTTAGGTACTTTGGAGAAGAAATCTGGAAAAGGAAGCATTTTGGACGTTTTTGGAGCATAAAAGTGAAGAAAACGGCAAAGTCTCAAAATTGTGCTGGAAAGTACCTTTGACGGCGTCAGGATTTTCCCCAGACGGCGTCATGGCTTGGCAAAAGTGGTGGATATGAAAATTACTCATGATAAGCCAGAGAAATTTGCATGGGAATTCTGACGGCATCACCCTTTGGAGTGATCAAGGTCGTCACGGTATAAGTTAAAGCGGGACGGCATCACGCCTAATTCTGACGGCGTCAAGCCTTGATATGCCAGAACGGATTTTGGAGAGCTAAAGAGGGACGGCGTCAAGAAGGCCATCCGGGAACCCTAAAAGCGGCGAGGTGACGGCGTCACACTCCATAACGTGACGCCGTCAGATCTGAAAGTCTATATACAGTTTTGCAATTTTTTATCATTAGTGTGGAACTTATTGTGGAACTTTGTGTGAAAAAACCCTAAGACGAATTTAGCAGCTTTTTCAAGGCTTTTTGCCTTAAGATCTTCCATGTTACATTGAAGATAAGTTATCAATTAATCATTCAATATGTCTATGTGTTGTTTGATTCTATCTTGTTCTTGTCTTTTGTTTAACATGCTAGGCTAGGTTATCTTTGTGTTTGCTTAGATCTAATGAAACCTAGCTATTGATTATTGGTTATTAGTGTGTTATTAGTTGTATTGAATGATTGTTTATCTATGTTAGGCTTAAGAAAACTGGCTAACTTCCTATTCGGTAACTTGCTTGAACGTCTTAAGAAACATGAACCAATGCGTACTAAAGGTTTTTATGGTTGTATTTAATGCACAAGCGAATTCTAGTGATCCCATGTTAGGAGCTTCCTAGCCGGCTCGACATAGGAGTGAAGTAGGAGCTTGTAGAGTTGGGGAAGTACGTACGCCACCCCACGATTAGTATTAAGGAATACACCCGTCATCCACGCAATTAATACACACTAATCAACCGGTAAAAGATAGTTAGGGAGTAAGGAAATCTAAGTAAACACATTTCTCTCCACATAAGTTTTACCACCTTTTCATTTTCCGTTATTTTATTTTATTTGCATTCGTAGTTACTTGGGTTAGTTGACTAGCAACTAATTCCGCCCACTCTTTCAAACCCGAGATTTTACTTGCTTTCATAAAATTATAAAAACATAAAAAGAATCTTCTCTCACCCTTAGACCTATTAGAGTAGTTTTTCATACCTAACGAACACTATTCCCTGTGGAGAACGATCAATCCCCCGTACTTACCACTACACTATACTACATCGGTCAGGTACACTGCCTGGTGGGGTTGTAAGCCTCTTGAGATCCCTCGAGAGGTAAAACCTGTTGTAAGGTCGCAAAACCACGCATCATTTTTCATGCATAAGATCTCACATGACTTGTCAAAATATATAATCTAATATATATCTTTGATATTCATATATTGAGCAAAATTAAATCAAGGAGACATTGGATTGTTTCTTAGGAAATTTTTGCATTTAGGAGTCGAAACAATCACATCTCCACATTTGTTGCATATAGGCACACACTAGAACAAGCTTATTAATCACATCCTCACAATTGTTCCATCACTTATTCCCCATTAGTTTCTAGTGCATTTGCTCTATTACCCTTGCCTTAGATAATTAATTGTCTTAGTTCTCTAAATTGCTAGATATAACTTATTGCTTGTTTATCTTATATGCCATGCATGCTTAATATGTTTCTCTATTGCCTCAAAGAGTGGGACTTGCCTAAAACCAAAAGCTCAAAACATAGCCATCCTCACCTATTTCTGCAGAAAAACACATTTCTGGAACCCAGAAAGGTACCAGATGGGCGGCCCCCTTAATTCATAAGGGGACCCCCATAATTAAGGGGACCGGCCATCTGCTGGACGGGTTCACAGAATCTTTTTCTGCTTTTTAGCCCATTTGATCCTATACTTCCCCAAATTCACAAACACATTCTGTCCTAATCACCCAACAAGCCTATCCATTCCTAAACAACACAAATCCTCCACTATAAATAACCCCATATCTCACCACATTCAATCATCCCATCATGTCTTCTCCTATCAACCCAAAACCAAAAACCTCAAAGCTAGCAAGGATGACCTTAAAACCCGGGTGGAAAAGAAAACCTCACCCTCACCACAAGCCCATCACAACTAGACAACCAAACATCCACATTCATTCCAAACTACTCCCCTAAACATCAAACCAACTTCAATGGAATCCTTGAAAACCCTCATCACCTTGGTCAAACATCAAACTTTTCACCCCAATACCATCCATTTCCACCAAATAACCAAATCCCCATTCATGAAAGGCAAAAGCTTCATGAAGAGATTAACCAAATCCATGATCTTAGTGATCTCCTTGCTATGCACCTCACACAACGCAACAAGGGACAACCTCCATCCTCACCTTACTCAAATTGCCTACCCCACTCTCTTAACTTGGATCAAGTTACAAACCACACCCACTATTGCCCTTGTTGCATCTTCCTTCAAAAACAAATCCTCCACTTAAGTGAAGATATTTCTTGGATCGAA
Source organism: Artemisia tridentata subsp. tridentata (assembly GCA_021014915.2). Lineage (NCBI taxonomy): Eukaryota > Viridiplantae > Streptophyta > Magnoliopsida > Asterales > Asteraceae > Artemisia > Artemisia tridentata. The sequence goes on from CP139508.1 coordinate 41,319,254, forward strand.
TATCTACTCACTCGTCCTCATCCCATTCCTCCACTACAACGATATAACATCAATGGATCCGCTCCATTTCCCTCTCCATCACATAACTAAAACCCATCCACATGCTTTCCGCCTCAAAATAAAATCCCTCACCCTTTTGTGTCGCAAGCAAGTCCAATCGCTCTCTTTGGCAATATGAGGACTATCAGTATTTCTAGTTATGTTGTAATCATTATGTTTTAAGTATTTTATGTAATGTAATGATGATTCATATGTTATATATGATCATCTTGAATGCATAAATAAATTAGTTGGTTGTTCTAAATATTTTTGCTATATATTTGTATCTTGTGTCTCCTAACTTGTTTTTGCAGCGAAGATTTCCATAGCTCGTCTCCTTGGTGCCCTCGAACGAGGGGGAGTAAACATCAAGGGGGAGTTCTCGTCCCGAAAAATTCAGTTTCTAAAACTTGTCGGCATAACCTTTTTGATTCTACAAAAAGGGGGAGAAGTGAATATAAACTCACTAAATACTTGTCCAAAAATAAATTTTTGGATTTAATAAGTTTAAGTTTTGTAATCATCAAAAAGGGGGAGATTGTTGACATAAATAATGCCTAAAAACATTATTCATATCTCTATGTTTTAATGATCACAAAATATAAACTCATTAAACATAAACTTATCAAATAAACAAGTATTTAGTTGTAAATATTCACTTCTACAACTTAATCACTTAAGAAAAACCTTCCCCACAAAAGGACAAAACTGGCCAACGTTCAGCAAGGGCGGCCCCCTTAAAATTAAGGGGACCGCCCCCCTATTTAAGGGGGCCGGCCACGCTCCAGTAGGCTCCAGCTGTCCAGATTTTTCTCCTATAAATACCAGCCTTCCCCTGGATTTTTACTCACCTTTTGCACACTGAAACTTTCTGTTTTAAATCACATTTCATATCTTCAAAAACCCTTTGATCATATAATCTTAAGCTTTGGTTTCTAAGTGATCCAAGCTTCCTCCATTCAAGTGCAAAAGAAGAATACTCCTTCAACAACTAGAGAAGAAGTATTGCAACTTAGATACCTAAGTTGTTTGTGTCATCATACATTTGTATATAAGTTGTGTATTGTTGTTAGATAGTTGTGTATAATTGTTTGGGATAGGTTAGTGTGTAAGTAGAGAAGTTGTGTTGTTAAGGTGTGTAAGTAGTGAAGTTGTGATGAAGTAGAAGTGTACATAGGTTGTGCTTAGTTGTGAAGTGTCGTGAAGAAGTAGTGAAGAAGTCGTGAAGAAGTTGTGAAGAAGTCGTGAAGAAGTCGTGAAGTAGTCGTGAAGAAGAAGGTGTGATTAAGTCGTGTTTAAGTTGTGAGATTGGTTCTAGCTACGATTAGAACTCGACATCTAGCTTTGTGTCGTTAAGCCGGTGTAAGCTAAAGTTGTGTAAGGTTTTCTCCGCATAAGGGAGCTTATTGACATAGTGAAAAAAACTCTCGAGTTAGGTGCTCGGGGAGTAGAGTAGGGCAAGGAAGGTGTCCTTGTAGCCGAACCACTATAAATCTCTTGTCTCTCGGTTAGATCTTTCCATCTCTAGCTTTCATTTCATTTTATTACCTTACTTGCATTACTTATTTATATTTACTTATATTCATATTGTTCATATTGTTCAAGGAGTTGAGATCACATAAATTCGAATCTAAGTTTTAAAAAAAGTAAGCAAAGTTTTCACAATAAAATTTAAAAGGACATAAAACTATTCAACCCCCCTTCTAGTTTTCCACACTTTCCAGTTCTATGATATTTTAGGAGAGTTCTTGATGTTTTCACAAGGTGGTAAACTGGACTTAAATTTTCACAAATACTTCTCGCTCAATTGAATGACTACAACTCTTTAAATAGAAAACGGGTCATTAATTGAGGGGGAGAGTCTTTGTTCAAATTTATGACACCTTTTTAAACATTGTGCAACATCAGCAGTGACACTCTCTCTTGATTTGAGGGGGAGTATTGTATACTCTATTATCAGGAAACATTAAATCGGACACATTTTCTCCCACAAGTTTCTAACTTATTTAAATCAATTGGGATCACAAATCTCACTTGGTTTGAAATTTTTTATCGGGGGAGAGAATGTGATTTAAATATGAAATATGATAAAATGTGATGTTTTGGACATAAAATGTATGCTCTCCCATATGTGCTAAATTCTTTTGTATATCAATGCACATATTGAGGGGGAGCAAATGGTTTGTGGAAACAAAAAGGATTTGGCATCGCATGAGATCGTGATTCAGACTTAACAAACGAATTGACGAAACTTGAATTGTCATCAATCGAAAGGATGCGTCTTGGCCGGGTAATAATTTCAAGCTGGTCTAACCAGTGATGTAAGCGTGTCTCGAAAAAGACGTATCTGAGTAGAGTGTACCATTTCGAGAAACTTTCTGTGGATTTGACCAGGCCGGGTAATAATTTCAAGCTAGTCTAACTAGTGATGTAAACGTGTCTCGAATCGGTCATGTTCACGGAAAGTGGATCAATTCAAAAAGTGCGAGCTCCACCCGACATGTGCAAATTTATAATTAAAACTCTTGAGCACATGTTGAGGGGGAGCATTTGAAAAAATCAAAACTCTCAAGGTGTTAGTAAAATGTGTTTATGAATCATGAACACTTTGAGAGATTTTTCAAGGATTTGGTTTAACAATCGTGGAAGAACACCAAAGACCGACCATTTTAATTAATGTATTGAGTTATAAGGATGGTAAGGTTAGACTCAAGTTCCCACGATCCCGCCAGAGCCGGAGGGATCTACCCAGGGACAATCCACTAGTTAGTGTAGAAGTCCTTAGGTAAGACTAAAAAAGGAGAAAAGTGGATAAGGGAAAAGTGCCGACTGAGATGGAGCTAGTACTGGAACAAACCTGTTGGGAATTAAATATTCTGAAGTTAGAGTATTAGAATTTACTCTAAGTCAAAGGTACTGCTAGTTCATGATCAAGGTACTGCTAGTACATCAAGGTACTGCTAGAACAAGAAGGTACTGCTAGTTCAAGTAGAAGGTACTGCTAGTAGAGAATGGTACTGCTGATCAGTGAGTCATAAAGCTACTACAAGGATAATATTGAAAAGATATTTATTGTATTTTGGTCAAACATATACGGTAGATAATATCTTACTCCATGTGCTTAGTTAACAAGTTGTATACATAGATACATGTTGTATCTGATGTACTGACAATCAATAAGCATAAGTTAACCAAGTAAGTCGGCCAAGACTTTAAGCAATTTGTAAAGATCTCTTGCAACTATAAAAGAGATCTTAGACTTGGATATTGTGTACACATAACTGACACTCTTCAACAAAGAACTTAGAACTGTTAAGACATAGAACAAACACAAATCACAAGTTGTAACATAAGATTCAAGGTTTTGTAACCCTAGTGATAAACACAAGATCACTCGTATTATTTTGAATAATATTGAATCGTTTAGTGATAAACTTTCTTTGTTCATTGTTAAGTAACAAACATAATTCTTCCATTTCCATAACATACATAACCTTCTAAGTGTGGTTAAGTAAATTCCGCGTGCTTAATCATATTAACTCAATATATCTTACACACAAAGTATACAAGGTTTAACCACCTTAACCGTGTATCACAGGTCCTCTCAGTTGGTATCAGAGCTCAGGTTGATATAATTGAGTTAGAAGAAACATAAATGGATGCACATGATGCTCAAACAAATGTTGCTGCAAAGTTGCCCATGATCAAACCTAATGAGTTTGAGTTATGGAGGATGAGAATTGAGCAATATTTCATGGTCCAAGATTATACTCTTTGGGATATCATTATATATGGTGATTCTTTTTCACCAAGCTATTCAGAGGTTGTCCTAGAAGGTAAATCAATTAGGAAAAGAAATACTGGGCCAGTGTCAAATGAAGAGAAGATACTGAAGAGAAATGATCAGAAAGCAAGAAATTTGCTGCTTATGACCATTCCTGGTGAGCAGATGCTATCATTTAACAAGTATCTTGATGCAAAAACTCTTTTTGAAGAGATTTGTGCATATTTTGGTGGTAATGAAACTACCAAAAAGACACAGAAGACACTACTAAAGCAACAATTTGAAAACTTTACTGCTTTTAGTAATGAGTCTCTTGATAAGCTATTCTCAAGATTACACAAGCTTGTCAGTCAGTTAGCTGTGTTGGGTGTTGAGACAGAGAAGGAAGATCTCAACATGAAGTTTTTGAGAAGTCTACCTGATGAGTTCCATACTCATGTTATTGTCTGGATGAACAAACCAGACATTGAAACAATGAAGCTCAATGATTTGTACAACAACTTCAAAATTGTTGAACAAAGTCTTAGAAAGTCTGGAATTTATGGTACTAGTTCTGGGAATGTGGCACTTTTGTCATCTCCTAGTATTGGTAAGTCTGAAGAGGTAGAAGAAGTTGAAGGTGTTTCTATTGCTACACATGGTGGTCCTTCTACTAGTTCACAAAAGACTATTGCAGGACTTGGTGATCCAGCATTCTATGTATTCATATCTAGTCAGTCTAGTGGTTCTCCTCTAAATCATGAAGACCTTGAGCAGGTTGATGGTGATGATTTGGAAGAGATGGACATCAAATGGCAGGTTGCTTTGCTCAGCATGAGGGCCAAGAAGCATTGGCAGAGAACTGGGAAGCAAATTACCATAAATGGTAATGATACTGCTGGGTTTGATAAAAAGAAAGTGGAGTGTTTTAACTGTCATAGGTTAGGACACTTTGCTAAGGAGTGTAGAAGCACAAGAAAGCAGGAGAATAGAAACACATGGTATAAGCAAGATAGGAGAAAGGAAGTTACTGTTGAAGAGCCAAAGGCTATGTTGGCTATTGATGGTATTGGTTATGATTGGAGCTCTATGGCTATTGAAGAGGAAGCACCACCAAATGCTGCTCTTGTGGCCAATGATTTTGCTCTAATGGCCCATTCTGATTCAGAGGTAAATTCTATTCAAACTTGTACTGAATCATGTCCTAATCTTAAAGCTTATGAAGACCTTAATAAGAGATTTGAAGCTCATAAACAAGAGCTAATTGATTCTCTTTTTAATTTGGCTAATCACAAAAGAGGTCTAGGTGTTTTAGAAAAACAAGTCTTACATTTTAAAGATAATGAATCTCATTTTACTAATGACATCAATATACTAAAAAATGACCTTAAGATCAGAGATGAGTGTATTGTTGAGTTGAATGATTCATTAGCTAAACAAAAAAATGAAAGAGAAAATGTAAAGGTCTCTTTGGATGTTTTGGCACATTCCTCAGAAGGATTCAATAAACTTTGGGAAGCCCAAGTTATTGATAAGGTTAATTCTGGTGTTGGATTTAAGTCTGTACCCCCACCATACAGAGGTGTTCATTCACCTCCAGGTATTGATTTAGCACACACAGGATTAGCTGAGTTTCAAGAACCAATCATGGAATATGGTTCTAAGGTCACTAAGAGTCCAAAGATAGAAAAGGTAAGTAAAAGTTTAGATAAAACTTTATCTTATCAGGACAAGGTGTCCTTTGTTAAGAAAGGAGATGCTATAGTTGTTGAAGATTGTACAACTGATAGTGATGATGAAGAAGAATAGGTTATGTCTAAACCTATATTGGTTAAGAAAGTAGGAACAAGTGTTCCTAAGATAGTCAATCACAACACTAACAGGCCTAAGTCAAATGTTAAGACTGTTAGGAAACCAGTTAGATATTGTGAACAATATAGAACTACAAACAAGCCCAGAGGTAACCAAAGGAATTGGAACAACCTCAAGTCTAACCAATTAGGTGATGACTTTGCATTTTACAATAAAGCTTGTTATACATGTGGTAGTTTTGACCATCTTGCAGCTTTCTGCAACCAAAGGGTAACTGGGTATGAAAACAATAGGGTGAACTACAAAAGGCAAACTCCTCAAACTCATTTTCACTCTAATACTCATAGAACTAAACCCAGAATAGTCTCAAACAAGTCTGGACCAAAAGGTCCTGATAGACAAAAAGGTCCTGCTAATACATACAAAAAGGTACTGCCAGTACAAATTAAAGGTACGGGTAGATCAAAAGGTACTGTTAGACCTTTGATGACTGTTAACCCAAAATCAACAGCTAAGGATGCAAAAACAACTTTCATACATGCATCTAAAACTGTTCTAAGGCCCATTCAAACAAAAGCAGTGGTCCACAAACAAATTTGGAGACCAAAGGGTGTGACTTACAAACTAGCAGACTCTGCTAAGAATGTTATTCACTCTGCTGCTAAGAGTAATAGGGCAAATGCTGTTAAGGCCTCAGCATGTTGGATTCAAAAATCCAATGTTGCATCAACAGTCCTTAAAAGATTAAATTACATTGATGCAAGAGGCAGATCCAAGTCAGTAATGGCTTGGATCCCCAAAGAAAACTAACACTCTTATTTATGTGCAGGAACATTCTATTGATCATCAAGATCAAGGATACTCAGATAGTGGATGTTCCAATCACATGACAGGCAACATGTCTTATCTTTCAGATTTTCAAGAATTCAATGGAGGATATGTTACCTTTGGAGGTGGTTTTCGTGGCAAAATTTCTGGTAAAGGTACTATTAAAACCGGAAATTTAGATTTTGAAAATGTGTACTATGTACAAGAGCTAAAGTATAATCTTTTTAGTGTTTCACAAATGTGTGACAAAAAGAACAACGTTCTCTTTACTGACACTGAATGTCTTGTTCTATCTAAGGATTTTAAGATGCCTGATGAAAATCAAGTGCTTCTTAGAATTCCTAGAAAGGCCAATATGTATAGTGTTGATATGAAGAACATTATTCCTAAAAAGGATTTAACTTGTCTTGTATCAAAGGCCATATTGGATGAATCAATGCTATGGCATAGAAGGCTTGGTCATATTAACTTCAAAACCATAAATAAAATTGTTAAGAATGGTTTGGTAAGAGGTTTACCTCACAAAAGATTTGAAAATGATCAAACATGCATTGCTTGTCTAAAAGGCAAACAACACAAAGCCACTTGTAAGCCCAAGATGTTTAACTCTATCAATCAGTCATTGTTTATGCTTCATATGGACTTATTTGGACCTGTTTCAGTAAGAAGTATACAACATAAAAAATATTGTCTTGTTATAACTGATGACTATAGTAGATTTACATGGGTTTTCTTTTTAGCCACTAAGGATGAGACATCAAGCATCCTTAAGGACTTCATTACACTGATAGAAAACCAAGTAAACAAGAAAGTAAAAGTCATTAGGAGTGATAATGGGACAGAATTCAAAAATAGAGTTATGGATGATTTCTGCAAAGAAAAAGGTATTAGGAGAGAATATAGTGTTGCTAGAACACCACAACAGAATGGTGTGGTTGAAAGAAAGAATAGAACACTAATTGAAGCTGCTAGAACAATGTTAGCTGATTCTAAGCTACCTATAATCTTTTGGGCAGAGGCAATCAACACTGCTTGCTATGTTTAAAATAGAGTTTTAGTTGTGCAGCCTCACAATAAGACATCATATGAACTCTTTAATGGTAGAACTCCTGCAATAGGATTTCTTAGACCTTTTGGATGTCATGTGACAATTCTCAATACCTTAGACCATTTAGGAAAATTCGATGGTAAAGCAGATGAAGGTTTCTTAGTTGGATATTCTCTTGTTAGCAAAGCTTTTAGAGTTTACAACTTAAGAACTGAGAAAGTTCAGGAAGAACTACATGTGGAGTTTCTGGAAAACAAATCCAATGTAGTAGGTCAAGGACCAAAATGGATATTTGATCTTGATTATCTAACAAATTCTATGAATTATATACCTGTTGTTGCAGAAACTAATAACTTTTCAGGTTCACAAGCAACAAATGAGGTGGAGTTAGATAAAGATCAATCTGATGTCATTATGCCATTGTGGTCAAGTACAAGTGTGGATTTAGCTTCAAACAATGATGAATCTTCTTCTGGTAAAGCAAAAGAAGATGTTGAGGCTCAAAGAAAAGATGTTGGAACAGAGGAACAACACAATATGTTAAATATTGATGGTACTGCGAGACAGAGCAAGGTACTGCTAGTTCTTCTAAAGGTACTGGTAGTTCATTTGAAGGAACTGTTAGTTCAGTTGAAGGTACTGCTGGTCCTTCACACTCAAAAGATGCAGAGTTCCAAGAAGATGAAGTGGATTTGAGTAATCTTCCACAATCTTATCATGTTCCTACTACCCCACACACAAGGATTCACAAAGTTCACTCCCTGGATAATGTGATTGGAGATATACAATCTGGTGTGAAGACAAGAAGACAATTGGTCTCTTCAGACCAAAAAGGGATTCTTGATGCCCTTTATGCTTCAAAACAACATGAGCTTTCAAACTCTTGTTTATTTGTATGTTTTCTCTCTCAAAATGAACCAAAGAATATTCTTACAGCCCTAGATGATTCAAGCTGGTTAGAGGCTATGCAAGAAGAGCTTCTTCAGTTCAAGATTCAAAAGGTTTGGGTGCTAGTTGATTTACCTAGGAATGAAAAGGTAATTGGCACTAGATGGGTTTTTAAGAACAAAAGGGATGAAAGAGGAATTGTGATCAAGAATAAGGCTAGACTAGTAGCACAAGGGTACACACAAGAAGAAGGGATAGATTATGATGAAGTTTATGCTCCAGTAGCAAGGATTGAGGCAATTAGGCTGTTTCTAGCTTTTGCTTCATTTTTAGGCTTCACAGTCTACCAAATGGATGTCAAAAGTGCATTTTTATATGGTGAAATTGGAAGAGAGGTATATGTTTCACAACCTCCTGGTTTCATTGATCCATTACATCCAAACAAAGTGTACAGAGTAGTGAAAGCTCTCTATGGCCTTCATCAGGCACCAAGAGCTTGGTATGCAACACTAGCTTCCTACTTATTAGAAAATGGATTTCAAAGAGGAAAGATTGATCAGACACTTTTCATCAAACAGCACAAGAAGGATCTTCTGTTAGTGCAGGTGTATGTGGATGACATTATCTTTGGATCTACTAGGAAGGAAATGTGTTTAGAATTTGAGAAGCTTATGAAAGATAAGTTTCAGATGAGTTCTATGGGAGAACTTACATTCTTTTTGGGTTTGCAAGTTAAGCAATCATCTGAAGGCATATTTATTAGTCAAGACAAATATGTTGCAGAGATACTTAGAAAATTTCAATTTGCTGATTCAAAAATAGCAAGCACACCAATGGACGCTGAGAAGCACCTTCTGAAAGATGAAGATGGAGAAAATGTAGATGTACATAGTTGCAGATCTATGATATGCTCTTTGATGTACCTTACATCATCTAGACCTGATATCATGTTTCCTGTTTGTGTCTGTGCAAGATTTCAAGTTACTCCAAAGGTTTCTCATTTAACTGCAGTCAAGAGAATTTTTAGATATCTCAAAGGTCAACCAAGGTTGGGTATATGGTATTCTAGAGAATCTCCTTTTGACTTAGTAACATATTCAGATAGTGATTATGCTGGTGCTAGCTTGGACAGAAAGTCAACAACTGGAGGATGTCAATTCCTTGGGTGTAGACTTGTCTCATGGCAGTGTAAGAAGCAAACAAGTGTGACAAATTCAACAACTGAAGCTGAATATATAGCTGCTGCAAGTTGCTCTAGTCAAGTTCTATGGCTTCAAAACCAACTCCTTGATTATGGGTACAATTTCTTAAACACTGTTATTTATATTGATAATAGTAGTACAATTTGTATTATTAAAAATCCAGTACAACACTCTAAAACAAAACACATTGAAATTAGACATCACTTTATAAGAGACTGCAATGAGAAAAGATTAATTCAAGTTCTTAAAATTGCTTCAGAGCATAATTTTGCAGATCTGCTAACAAAAGCTTTTGATGTTTCAAGGTTTCAGTACTTGGTAGCAAGTATTGGAATGCTTAATCTTTAAATTTTCAATATGATGTGTTTTTGTAAATAAATTTTTGTTGGTACTGCTGGATTTATAAGGTACTGCTAATATATCAATAATGTAAATTGTGTTATTCATACAGTTGGTTCTATGATTATTCTAATGCAAGACAAGTACTTTGTACATTGTTCTTTTGGTTTTAGACTAACTATTTCAGGTATGAATATGTGAACACAAAGGATATTTCAAGTGAAATGGGAACAGCAGAATGGTTATCAAATTGCTGACCATAATAGGTTTATGATGGACTGAGTTTAGGAATTTAACCTCCTTAAAACTTCTTTATTGAAATCTAGTTATGATATTTCACATTGAATTGATGACTTAGTTGATCAGATAGTAACTGATACAACTCACTTTCTATCATTTTATACTTTTAAGTATAATGTGCAAGTCTGAGGACATCTGATAGAAAGAACAGCTAGTAAAAGTGAATCTAACACTTGTGTTGGAGGTAACAATTACTATGAGCTGGAAACCCTGTCAAGAAAATCTTTTGAATAGATTTATCTTTTCACAGGCAGTTATTTATAACTAAAATACATTGGTTCTCACACAACCAGAGGTTGCTTTAAACCGAAATACTAATTAAGTGTCTGTTATACACTTGATTCCTTCAAAATGGTTGAAAGTAGTATGATTTTTCAATTCTAAAATCATGAACATACTACTAAGTCAAAATGATTTCTTAAAAGGATTTTCAAGGATTCACAAAAACCATCCATTGATGGATTATGAATCAAAATGTCCACTGATTCACCTCTCATAGGAGTTAACACACCTAGAAGTGATGAGGACAGTAACTTAAACTTTTAAAGAATTGATGGCTTCATGTACAATATTGTCTGACAACAAAAGTTACACATTGATAGATCAGTCAAAGGTACATAGTGAGATCTTCCAAACAAGGGGAGGAAACAAAAGTTATTTGCTTCAGGGGAGGTAACAATCTCAGGGAAGGAAATAATTGCCCAGAAAAGGAAGAATAAACCAATATATGGAAGGAGAAGACAAGAGCATACAAGATGATGTAGAGGTTGAAAATGACAAGAATAGATCAAATATCTAGAAGGGATGAAGCATTCCTAAAGGAGAAAATTCTATCTAGATCAAACGAAGAAAAGTTTCAATTTCACTTCAAAGACATGTTGGTTAGATGATTTCACTTGTTGAAACAAGCATCCAAGATACACAGCATCATTGCCTCTTACAATTCCTCCATCCAAGGAAATTGCACCATCTTTTGGTACAATGTTTTGATATTGCTGAAGTCAAAGAAGAACAAAGCAGAACAGTTCAGAATAAAAAGAATAGTTCAGATTCATGAAGTGTTTGAAAGATCTTTTCAAGTCCTCATTTAATTCAGAAAAACATGTTTGAAATGATTCACATGTTTAGGGGAGGATTGTTGGGAATTAAATATTCTGAAGTTAGAGTATTAGAATTTACTCTAAGTCAAAGGTACTGCTAGTTCATGATCAAGGTACTGCTAGTACATCAAGGTACTGCTAGAACAAGAAGGTACTGCTAGTTCAAGTAGAAGGTACTGCTAGTAGAGAATGGTACTGCTGATCAGTGAGTCATAAAGCTACTACAAGGATAAGATCGAAAAGATATTTATTGTATTTTGGTCAAACATATACGGTAGATAATATCTTACTCCATGTGCTTAGTTAACAAGTTGTATACATAGATACATGTTGTATCTGATGTACTGACAATCAATAAGCATAAGTTAACCAAGTAAGTCGGCCAAGACTTTAAGCAATTTGTAAAGATCTCTTGCAACTATAAAAGAGATCTTAGACTTGGATATTGTGTACACATAACTGACACTCTTCAACAAAGAACTTAGAACTGTTAAGACATAGAACAAACACAAATCACAAGTTGTAACATAAGATTCAAGGTTTTGTAACCCTAGTGATAAACACAAGATCACTCGTATTATTTTGAATAATATTGAATCGTTTAGTGATAAACTTTCTTTGTTCATTGTTAAGTAACAAACATAATTCTTCCATTTCCATAACATACATAACCTTCTAAGTGTGGTTAAGTAAATTCCGCGTGCTTAATCATATTAACTCAATATATCTTACACACAAAGTATACAAGGTTTAACCACCTTAACCGTGTGTCACAGGTGCTCTCAAAACCCAACAAGGTTCTAGTAATGAAGTCTTGGTAAGCATTGAAGGGGTTGAAGAATGAAAAAGAAATGTAAAGATAAAGGGTGAAAAGAAAGAAGCCCTCCTTACACTTTAGGCAGAAACCGGGTCAATACATATGCTGTCAGAATCACTTGGTTGATTGCTGACATTGAAGACAAAGTATCATGGACCCAGCGATACGCTGCACAACCCTCCCTAGCCACTCAAGGTCCCTCAAAGGATTCTTGTTTCAATTGTCACGGAGTTCAATACATTTCTATCGTCTCTCTCACTCCGAGTTAGATGATATTGAAAAGGTGGCAGTCCTCTCCAGCCTCCGATCACCAAATCAAAACGCACTATCGAGTCTAGAACCACGAGATGCATAAAAGGATCTCATAGGGACACGAACTATTTCTACACTGGTTGTTCAACATTAAGGACACCAGTTTTAAACTCATGAGTCCTACGCAGATCTTAGCAATCTGCCAGAACATTTATGAGAGAATTTACAAATGTAATTCTCAATGATTGAATGGAAGTTCCTGTCAGGTTCAACATAAACAGCCCTGAAAGCAGGTTACTTCGGTAATTCCCTGTGGATTACGCTTAGTGATCGCGGCGGTTTCAAACAGTCTACAGTCGTGGAGTGATCTCCAGCGACTCACCTAATCGTTGATTTACTACGGTAAGATCTTAAAAAGCCCTTTGTGGGTTTTCGATTTAGGAACGGTCTTGGTGAGGATTAGAGAGAGTTTTCACACTATGCTGTTAACAATCTCGAAGTCCAAACCTGTAAGTACCGGTCGATTTGTTGCTAATTGTCGTATGCAGGAACTTCTGGCGGTTGTAGTTGTTGGATGCTGTAGCTGGTTGCAGAAAAGATGCCAATCCTCTACCACATGTTCACACTACACCATCATTGTAATTCAACAAAGTCATGATCAACCAAAAGACCTTCAACACTGCTTCTGCTAACTCTGATGCTGAAGATCATGACCCAGAATAGTGTGAGCATGTCGGCTCAAAGATTTACACATCACATGGAGATATACTGATGAAAGATGACTTGGAGACTCAAGTTGGATGATTGATTCGAAGAATACTCAAAATCATCCAAGACAAAGAATGGTCATCAAAAGAACACTGCTGAAGGCACAATGACTAATGATGTTGAAGAATCAATGTCTACGAGCTACGAAGTCAAGATCCAAGGATAGAGTACTTGAATTCTGAACATTGTTTCCGGGGTGACCTCCCTTAGGGGGAGATTGTTAGGAATATAAATATTCAGTTGAACACTCAGTCACCCCGAGTACTCATTTGTATTAAATAGCTCGTAGAATTATTAGTAATATAAGTAGTAGAATAGTTATTATTGTTATTGTGGAGTGGGTCGGGTCTTTACCCACTGTCAGCTTGCTCCACAGCCCACTAGGGGCATATTAAGTAGCCTACTCGTGTACTATATAAAGCCCTCTCCACACATGGAGAGGGTTGGACCTCATTTGCAAGTTAATCTAATATTTCACTTGTTTCTCTCACTACAAGGTTGTCACAATTCGCATTTTCGAGTCTTTACTATGCTCGGGATTTCATCATCTCAATTTACGTATTTCATTTGTTCATTAAACGTTACCACTCAGTCATTACTACTAGTATTATACCCAAATACTCCCGGCTATGATCCTAATATATTTTCATGCTAATTTTAATGATATAAAATTTATATTATTAATTTACCCGGTGTTTTGAAACCGTTTGCTATATTTTCCGGAAAACGCTTATAACTCCGTCAGTTTGCGATATTTCATCACGATCATTATTTTGACACCCGATTCTTATCAGTAGCATGATTTTATAATTTTTACAACTTCGTCGTATTTTATTTCAACTCGTCACGATTTATTTTCAGTTAACCCGGCACCCGATAACACCGAAAATACACACTAAACTAATCAATACTTATCCTAACTATCTAATAAGCAAAAGATCTTCATTTTATCCCTTCCATTTTACCACTTGCCGCCCCCTTTCCCTAATAAGCCAAGGATCCATTAAATGCTCCTAGTAAACTCATTCTTGATTTATTTCATATAACACTTCATATACATAATTATTTAGCCAAAACATCAAAAATTCTCTCTTCCTTCTTCATCCTAACCCACGACCAAACCAAGAACACCAAGGATCATCCATCAATTTTTGAAGTACAAGTGATAAACAAGTTCCTTTTATACTCCTTGTTAGAGTTTTGAAATAAAAACTCCAAGGTTTTAGTCCTTTTTCATCCAAACTCTTCAATAATTCAAGTAAGCTCAAGAACATTATTTTTGATCATTTCCTACTTCATTTTGTTCATATCTTGTTGTATTTTCAAGTTATTTTGATAACTAGCCATGCAAAATTTATGTTATACATACCACTTCATTTATTTTTCATAAAAACTATCTCAAACATCAGATCTGTACGTTTTATTAACATCCTCGCGAAGCCCATCATTTTTGGTGATGTTTAGGACCCATGACACCCTAAGAAGGTGTATGGTAGGTTTAGAGTATTTGTGGAGTTGATTTGTAGTAGTTTGATCAAGTCTTGAACCGAGAAAATGAGTTTTTAACATATACATAAGCCTACTGTCCGAAAATACAAAATCTGGAGAAATCAGGAAACATGGCGTTATTTTGGCCTTCATATTTAGAAAATACTTTCAAAAACGAGAACGTGGGCTTTGGAATGAGTTAAAACCGAGTTATAACGAAGGAGATATGAATTTTTTAAAAGTTAAACGACAAAAACTATTTTCAAAAAAATACGTGCTGTTTTGCCGAACTTCAAGGGACTAAACGAGACGTCAGGCGCGATCTAGACGAGCCAACCGACTGAAAATATGTTAGTTCATATTTGTACGAACCCGTGGATATCAAGAACGTTGAAAACGGACATGTAACGATCAAGTTATGAATTTTTGAAAAGCCGACAAACTATACTTATTTTGACAGCATCACTATTATGCATATATTTTCTAAGTATAAACTGTTTTTGCAAGACACCATATTGCGAGCCATTTTCCCGCTAAACGAGGCAGTTTTGAGCCATAAACCCCCTTGGGAGAAAGGAAGTATACCCGGCCTAGTTTCCAAATCAATCAACAGTTTGTTGATCGGACTTATAACGAGACAGATATGATTTTTCTAGTTTCCCAGAAAAACAGCCATTTTGTGAAATTAAAGTCCAAGTGTAAAGACTAGAAATTTGCAAGTCGCCAAGTTGATGACCGATTATCTATATGATCGAGACGCGTATGATCAAAAGTCAAAGGAGACGACATTGATATTATGTTGCAAGGATTTCAAAAACGTCAAGTTCTATTACTAACTCTCAACGTACAATATTTTGCGACTAGTTTTGCGAGGCCGTTTGGTCATATTTTCACAAGTTATAAAAGGTAATATTTTGCGACGAAACTATTTTATTTGGCGATAAAACATCAAATGGGGATCGTGGAGTACCGTTTCAACATATTTACACGAAAAGTAGTTTATAACTTAACGAGACGTCAAAAATGTAGTTTTCGACGATAAACATTATTTTCAAAACTAACGAGTGGTATCGTTAACATACGTATTTGCATGTGTAGCATTATATCATTGCTTACGCTAGATCATATCATTCATAATAGGTCGCGGTTAGAGACCGAGCCTCATTTTCATCATATACATTGTGATCATTGTGCTATCATATCAGGTGAGTTTCATAGCCCCTACTTTATACGTTTTGAACTTTTGGGGGAGATACATGCTTAAACTGCTTGCTTACATACATGATTGTGTTAAACTTATTTGCGTTATCCTTGAAAGCAACTCGCGGACCTAAGTATCTAACACTTGGGGTAGCCGTACAGTACATATCATGGACCTAAGTATCTAACACTTGGGGTAGCCGTACAGTACATATCATGGACCTAAGTATCTAACACTTGGGGTAGTCGTACAGAACATATCACGGACCTAAGTATCTATCACTTGGGGTAGCCGAACATAAGTCTCCTAGTGAGCAGCATAAGGTCTTCTAGTGTTATAGAACGCACCTCGTATACGCACATGTCTTACTCAAGCTATATTTTAGCAGTGGGTTGTAAACACACAGGTTGCAAGTTTTGTTATGGGCGGGATTTGCAACTGAGTGGATTTACAATGCCTTTGCTGTGGAAACATTCTCGACGAACTTTTCAACTTATTGATAACAAACTTTATGAACTCACCAACCTTTGTGTTGACACTTTTTAGCATGTTTATCTCAGGTTAGTAAGGCGATAGCAGATGCTTGGAGCAGAGAGTCTTAGGGCACGTTTTTCAGAAGACTTTTGCTTTTATCATTTACCATTCGATATACTTTAAAAACTTATGTACTATTCTACTTTGGGATCTTTTGCTTGTAAACTATGACTTTTATCTATTCGAATGGTAACTTTTCAAAACGTCTCATTTAGAGGTCGTTTTCTATATCTTGTTGATGCGTGCGATGTGTTGTTGCGGTTTAGCAGTTTTAATGCCTAATCAAGTTTTAAATTTATATTTAGCCGACTTATCAATGACACACACACTTAACGAGCAGTGTACCCGGTCAGTATGAATATAATGGTAAGTAGAGTGTCGATCACTAAGAGTGGAACGTATTATCTAGTTATTCTAATCAGTATTTTAATATATTAAGTTAGCTATACAATCTAATCTAACACAAGGGGGTTCAGCCTGAGAGACTGGCACGATTTTGTTGCAATTAAATAATAAACTAGACCAATAGGCACGAATCAGCAAGTAGCACACACGTACACAGATAAATACTCGAGACAATAAGAGGGCTGTCCTTATGATAAGTAGTTTGTCACTTGTTTTATTGCTAGTGTTATATGAAGTGTATAGTTCGATGCAACGCACCGAGATTAAGTCCTTTCTCATTGGTTCTAATCTTATCGGCGAGTAAACCCTTAATGATTACTTATGACTATCCCGTTTATCTTTCTCCTACTTTTCTACAGACCATAGAATACATAGGCATCTAATAAACAGGCGAGGGCAGAGGCATGGCGACCCGATCAACGCTCAGCTAGCCACAGAGGTTATCAATGCACTAATAAAAGTCACCAAAGACACAAACATATAAACTTTAATTGATGAGAAAGCAGTTTTAAGGGAGTGCAACCTTTCCGTTGTCACATTACAAAAGCCACCAATCTTGATGAATTAAAGTTTACTAACACAATAAAACAAAACTACTTAATGAATTAAACACATGCAGCACCTTCTTACAGCTCTTGTATCTTTGATTTGGGTGTGTCTTGTGCTGCTGCCTTGACTGAATTCGTCCTAGGTTTCTGGTCTTCGGTCTTCGGTTTTAATATATGTCGTACGAAATTCGTCTGGTCTTGGGGTATTTATAGTTTCTGTCTGAGGGTGAGATGCGGCGCATCTAGTAAGTAGATGCGGCGCATGTACTTAACTTCGCGTTGGGTCCAAGATTATAATATTCAGGAATATTCGTACACCGCCAGAAGATGCGGCGTATCTTCATCTTTGGATGCGGCGCATGTCCTCTTGTATCTTGGATCGTATCTGGTGAAATATTGATAGTGATGCAGCGCATGTAATGAGTGAGATGCGGCGCATCTGGAGCAGAACAAGTTGGTTATTCTTCGTTGACCAAAGTTTCATATGCGGCGCATGGGATAAATCCATGCGGCGCATTCTTCAAAGTCAGGCAGTGGTCTTCATTCTCTTCATTCCAATAACCAATTTCAATCTTGATCATTTTACTCCGTTTTTAGTCCATAATCGCTAAGTTTCACCAAATGCTTGTTTTTACCTGAGAATTACAAAAGTAAACGATTAAGTATCATTCCTCATACATAATATAATAAAACAAGTCAAATTAATAGGATAAATGATAGTAATAAAATGTACTTATTTGAGTTCATCAAATATCCCCCCACTTGAACTTTACTTGTCCCCAAGTAAACCTTAGATTAAAACTTATGAAAATGTATCCTAAAAGACATTAGGATGTATTTTTATATTTAAGCATGTATTCGTTTTATCATAATCACACAACTAAACACTTAACGAATTAGAAGTAAAATAAAATAATCAGATAAAAGCAAATCTAATCGTTTAACTGTCCAGTCGCGACGAATATTCTATCATAAGCTTGGCAAGTATACACATCTCCACCACTAAAGCTAAGGAATAACAAGTCTAAAGCGGTAAAAGGGTTTTTAGGCTTAAGGGTTAATTATTCTTAATCTCTATCGATCTCAAATTCCAGAAAAGGCGACAAAATCACAAATACATGATCGAATCCACGAACACGATACTTGCAATTGCTCAAATCCTTAACTCGAATAGGCTAAAGATAGGTCCAAACTTCACCAATAATAATATATCAAAAAGGGCGACAAAATCATAAATACATAGCCGAATCCACGACTACGATACTTAAGATTGCTCAAATCCCTAATCTCAATAAATCAAAGGTTTGGTTGGATAAAGAATAGTAAAGGGTATGGATAATTTTTGGGATATAAATTGGTGTAAAAATAAAAAAAATAAACAAAACAAATAAATTAAAATCCTAAGTGTGGTTAATCACTATCCCAACCATCCCATGAATAAGACTCGTATCATTGAATAACTCAAGCTTTAACACTTGAAACACACGCTTTAGGTAGACACGAATTATACTCAACAAGATCTTAATCAAAGAATAAACCTTAGTTGACGTTCCCATAACTGCCAACTCCCATTCAATCAATATATATAATACAACAACTAGTGGTGATATCGACCACTTACATAACTTTACATCGTTGGTTTAATCAAACATCCAACTCTTCTTTTTCTTTTTCTTTTCTCATTTTTTCGATATATATATATATATATATATATATATATTTTTTTTTTTTTTTTTTTTTTTTTTTTTTTTTAACATAAACATAGATGTGTAAAATTTCACCACATCACTATAATGATAATTCTGGATAATTTTTCCATACTTTTCATACTTCAGAAATAACGGTAATAGTGAAAGTAGTAAACACACGAAAAATAAACTCATAGATATACAATATTTACTTTCACTCCAATTGCATTGTGCAATTTCCCGACCTAACCATAGATAATGAATTACGCACGCGAACACAGGTAATGTAAGGAAACACACTTTGCCTATAGCAATTAACCAACCACGGATTCTAATCTACAGGGTAGGCTAAGGTTTAAGATGTAACGAAACATTTTAACAAAGGTGTAAGAAACGAAAGGAATGGCTCTGAGTGTTTTTCTAGGGGTATCTTACTCTAAAAATGAGAGTAACAAAAGGTTTTATACGGGGGTTAACTAACCAGTGTAGTTAGCTAATATCACATAACATATAAAGGCTATATGGGTGTAATCCTAGAAATTTACCAATTTAGACAAGTCATTCCAATTATATAAAATAATACTTATTATGGTGGTCTCGAATAGTATACAAGCCAAGTTCTAAAGTTTACAAGTCACCGGCACACTCATAGATTTGTGAATTTTGAAAAATCACAATTTTTGAAAATAACGTCATGTGTGCAGCTATGCAACTTAGATCTTAAACAAAAACATGCTAAAAATTTTAAATTTTATATATTAAGCACATTTTAAGCATATTTTGAAAAAGTTTAGGACAAGTAAGTGTTAAGTTGTTCTAATTCTCCAATCCCCCCACTTAAGTTAAACAACATCCTCGTTGTTTGTAATAAAGGTTAAAAACTGGAAAATAAAAGAATTAGAACAGAAAAACTCCCCTGAGATTTGCTCGGTATGATCCTCCATTAGTATAAGAGCAAAAATCATCTTTCTTGTGGATTAGAACGTTTAAGCTTCATAATCGATGTATCCACAGGAAATGCAGGAATCTATAATACCACCAACACTTTAAAACACACATATTATTAAGAAAGGTTCAAACTTGCATAACACATTAGTAGTTAGGAAAAAATAAAACATAAAAATTAAAAATGAAAATCATCAGGTCAGTCGATGCGCCGTATCTTATGGAAGAAGATACGCCGTATCGAGCCTGGAATAATTACGGATCAGAATAGAAGATGCGCCGCATCCTTAACCAGGGATGCGCCGCATTGAAATAAACTGATAAAAAGTTTTAAATTCGAAAAATAAAAAATGCAGAAAAATAAAGATATGACCATTGCAGGAGATGCGTCGCATCTCAGGATTGAGATGCGCCGTATCCTCAGCGGCCTGACTGACTCGACACAAACAGAAAATTAAAAGATAAATCCGGGTTGTCTCCCGGTAAGCACTTGTCTTTATTCCAGAGTCTTCAAGTTAGACTCACGTTCAGCACTTCACTTAGTTCTTGTCACGGTCCATCCTTCTTCCTTCATCCGAAAGATTTTCCCGTATAGCTCTGCGACGTTTTCCTCCGTTCGACTTAATCTAGTATAACTCTTGGTCGTCGTCGCAACATACTCTTCCTCTGGTCCCAAAGAATATTTGATGATTTTAAACTTTTCAGAAATAATCATGGGTGGCTTATTATAGGGGATCCCAAGTAGTTGACACTTTCTTTTGGTGAATTCTTCCTCGTCATTGTCAACATACTTAAAATAAGGATCCTTAATCAAATAGTCATCTAGTTCATCAATTAATGACTCATTCCTATCATCTTGAATTGCCTCCCATTCTTTTTCCAATTCCCATTGTAGCCGTCGACTAAGCTTCGTGTAATCATCAAATTGTCAATATCACACACACTTAACGAGCAGTGTACCCGGTCAGTATGAATATAATGGTAAGTAGAGTGTCGATCACTAAGAGTGGAACGTATTATCTAGTTATTCTAATCAGTATTTTAATATATTAAGTTAGCTATACAATCTATTCTAACGCAAGGGGGTTCAGCCTGAGAGACTGGCACGATTTGGTTGCAATTAAATAATAAACTAAACCAATAGGCACGAATCAGCAAGTAGCACACACGTACACAGATAAATACTCGAGACAATAAGAGGGCTGTCCTTATGATAAGTAGTTTTTCACTTGTTTTATTGCTAGTGTTATATGAAGTGTATAGTTCGATGCAACGCACCGAGATTAAGTCCTTTCTCGTTGGTTCTAATCTTATCGGCGAGTAAACCCTTAATGATTACTTATGACTATCCCGTTTATCTTTCTCCTACTTTTCTACAGACCATAGAATACATAGGCATCTAATAAACAGGCGAGGGCAGAGGCATGGCGACCCGATCAACGCTCAGCTAGCCACAGAGGTTATCAATGCACTAATAAAAGTCACCAAGGACACAAACATATAAACTTTAATTGATGAGAAAGCAGTTTTAAGGGAGTGCAACCTTTCCGTTGTCACATTACACAAGCCACCAATCTTGATGAATTAAAGTTTACTAACACAATAAAACAAAACTACTTAATGAATTAAACACATGCAGCACCTTCTTACAGCTCTTGTATCTTTGAATTGGGTGTGTCTTGTGCTGCTGCCTTGACTGAATTCGTCCTTGGTTTAGGGTCTTCGGTCTCGTATATAATATATGTCGTACGAAATTCGTCTGGTCTTGGGGTATTTATAGTTTCTGTCTGAGGGTGAGATGCGGCGCATCTTGTAAGTAGATGCGGCGCATGTACTTAACTTCGCGTGGGGTCCAAGATTATAATATTCAGGAATATTCGTACACCGCCAGAAGATGCGGCGTATCTTCATCTTTGGATGCGGCGCATGTCCTCTTGAATCTTGGATCGTATCTGGTGAAATATTGATAGTGATGCGGCGCATGTAATGAGTGAGATGCGGCGCATCTGGAGCAGATTAGTCTTGATCTTGTCCATTTCAGTAGACTCTTCACTTTATGCATGTTTTGCTCCATAATTAGTCCAAAATTGCCAAGTTTCACCAAATGCTTGTTTTCAACTGAGAATTACAAAAGTAAACGATTAAGTATCAATCCTCATACATAATATAGTAAAACAAGTCAAATTAATAGGATAAATGATAGTAATTAAATGTACTTATTTGAGTTCATCAAATATCCCCCCACTTGAACTTTACTTGTCCCCAAGTAAACCTTAGATTAAAACTTATGAAAATGTATCCTAAAAGACATTAGGATGTATTTTTATATTTAAGCATGTATTCGTTTTATCATAATCACACAACTAAACACTTAACGAATTAGAAGTAAAATAAAATAATCTGATAAAAGCAAATCTAATCATTTAACTGTCCAGTCGCGACGAATATTCTATCATAAGCTTGGCAAGTTTACACATCTCCACCACTAAAGCTAAGGAATAATAAGTCTAAAACGGTAAAAAGGGTTTTTAGGCTTAAAGGTTAATTATTCTTATTCACTATCGATCTCAAATTCCAGAAAAGGCGACAAAATCACAAATACATGATCGAATCCACGAACACGATACTTGCAATTGCTCAAATCCTTAACTCGAATAGGCTAAAGATAGGTCCAAACTTCACCAATAATAATATATCAAAAAGGGCGACAAAATCATAAATACATAGCCGAATCCACGACTACGATACTTAAGATTGCTCAAATCCCTAATCTCAATAAATCAAAGGTTTGGTTGGATAAAGAATAGTAAAGGGTATGGATAATTTTTGGGATATAAATTGGTGTAAAATAAAAAAATAAAAACAAAACAAATAAATTAAAATCCTAAGTGTGGTTAATCACTATCCCAACCATCCCATGAATAAGACTCATATCATCGAACAACTCACGCTTTAACACTTGAAACACACGCTTTAGGTAGACACGAATTATACTCAACAAGATCTTAATCAAAGAATAAACCTTAGTTGACGTTCCCATAACTGCCAACTCCCATTCAATCAATATATATAATACAACAATTAGTGGTGATATCGACCACTTACATAACTTTACATCGTTGGTTTAAATCAAACATCCAACTTCTTCTTTTTCTTTTCTTTTCTATTTTTTTTTCGATTTTTTTTTTTTTTTTTTTTTTTTTTTTTTTTTTTTTTTTTTTTAACATAAACATAGATGTGTAAAATTTCACCACATCACTAAAATGATAATTCTGGATAATTTTTCCATATTTTTCATAACTTCAGAAATAACGGTAATAGTGAAAGTAGTAAACACACGAAAAATAAACTCAAAAATATACAATATTTACTTTCACTCCAATTGCATTGTGCAATTTCCCGACCTAACCATAGATAATGAATTACGCACACGAACACAGGTAATGTAAGGAAACTCACTTTGCCTATAGCAATTAACCAACCACAGATTCTAATCTACAGGGTAGGCTAAGGTGTAAGGGTGTAACGAAACATTTTAACAAAGGTGTAAGAAACGAAAGGAATGGCTCTGAGTGTTTTTCTAGGGGTATCTAACTCTAAAAGTGAGAGTAACAAAAGGGTTTATACGGGGGTTAACTAACCAGTGTAGTTAGCTAATATCACATAACATATAAGGCTTTTTGGGTGTAATCCTAGAAATTTACCAATTTAGACAAGTCATTCCAATTATATAAAATAATACTTATTATGGTGGTCTCGAATAGTATACAAGCCAAGTTCTAAAGTTTACAAGTCACCGGCACACTCATAGATTTGTGAGTTTTGAAAAGTCACAATTTTTGAAAATAACGTCTTGTGTGCAGCTATGCAACTTAGATCTTAAACAAAAACATGCTAAAAAATTTAAATTTTTATATACTAAGCACATTTTAAGCTTATTTTGAAAAGTTTAGGACAAGTAAGTGTTAAGTGTTCTAATTCTCCAATCCCCCCACTTAAGTTAAACAACGTCCTCGTTGTTTGTAATAAAGGTTAAAAACTGGAAAATAAAAGAATTAGAACAGAAAAACTCCCCTGAGATTTGCTCGGTATGATCCTCCATTAGTATAAGAGCAAAAATCATCTTTCTTGTGGATTAGAACGTTTAAGCTTCATAATCGATGTATCCACAGGAAATGCAGGAATCTATAATACCACCAACACTTTAAAACACACCTATTATTAAGAAAGGTTCAAACTTGCATAACACATTAGTAGTTAGGAAAAATAAAACATAAAAAATTAAAAATGAAAATCATCAGGTCAGTCGATGCGCCGTATCTTATGGAAGAAGATACGCCGTATTGAGCCTGGAATAAATACGGATCAGAATAAAAGATGCGCCGCATCCTTAACCAGGGATGCGCCGCATTAAAATAAACTGATAAAAAGTTTTAAAGTCGAAAATAAAAATATGCGGAAAAATAAAATAAGATATGACCATCTGCAGGAGATGCGTCGCATCTCGGGATGGAGATGCGCCGTATCCTCTGCGGCCTGACTGACTCGACACCTAAACAGAATAATAAAAAGATAAATCCGGGTTGTCTCCCGGTAAGCACTTGTCTTTATTCCAGAGTCTTCAAGTTAGACTCACGTTCAGCTCTTCATTTAGTTCTTGTCACGGTCCATCCTTCTTCCTTCATTCGAAAGATTTTCCCGTATATCTCTGCGACGTTTTCTTCCGTTCGACTTAATCTAGTATAACTCTTTGTCTTCGCCGCAGTATACTTTTCATCAGGACCTAAAGAATATTTGATGATTTTAAATTTTTCAGAAATAATCATGGGTGGCTCAGTGTAAGGAATCCCAAGTAGTCGACACTTCCTTTTGGTAAACTCTTCATTGTCTTTATCAACAAACTCAAAATAAGGATCCTTAATCAAATAATCATCTAGTTCTTCAATTAATGACTTATTGTCTTGAATCGCCTCCCATTCTCTTTCCAAATCCCATTGTAACCGTCGACTAAGCTTCGTAAAATCATAAAATTGTTCATGCACCCATTCCCAGAAAGTAGTATTCGATGTTCCTTTGAGTCCTTTCAAGCGTTCAATTCTACCCTTTTCTTGCAAAGCCTCCGCTTTTTGTGGGCAGTCTTCAACATTATCGTACCACTCATAATCTTCAAAGGTTACATCGTTTCCAACCCGTTTCATCCCAATAATACTTCCCCCATTACAGGTTCCGTCACTTTTATAATCACAGGTCGGCCAAACACTACTCCCGTCCTTGAAAACGAAGGGTGTACAGGTGTGATTAATGTGCTCAACATCCCATGGTTTATCCCAAACCCATGGTACTTGGTCATTCCATTCGTAGCACCAGGTGTTTTTGAAATCATCATAAGTCTTAAATCCTGGTAGATCTCCAGTTAGCACATCATCGTCGACTTGAAGAAGGTAGTTAAATTCCTTGAACTGCTTGCACAAGGGTGTCTCATAATCGAACACATCAATGTCTATTCTGAATAACTCTTCAATGCCTTCATTGATTGTTGAATCATGAAGTGACGACCCATAATCGCTTTCTACTTCTTCATCTTCTCCTCTCATCCAATATACCCATAATGCATCCTTAGTAGCTCGATCCATACTCTTATGGTTATTAAACTTACTAGCCAACCACTTTGAAAAATCAACATCGTTAGGATCATGGTTAACGTCAAAGCAAGCCTTTCCAATCATATTCCTTCTTATCTCCATGAACTCGTTAAATTGCTTCTTAAAACTCCGCGTCAACCATGAAGTCATAATCTGCTTGACTTCATTTGCAGGGGCGAATTCCGGACTACCATATTTAAGTTCTAGCCAATCATTGAGGGAGAGATCAATCAATCGTACCAACCTGCCATGAAATAGTAACTCCGCCACAGCATAAATTCCATCATTGTCCAGATAGTTTTCATTTAATCCCCAGTACTGTTCGGAATAAGGCATGTAAGAAATTTGGGTATTGCCTCCACCACAGCTGTTGTTGCTTGAGTCCATGTATGCAAGATAGAATTTCCCATCATCTTCTTCGATAGTAGTCCAGTTCAATCCTTTGGATTCAATGATAGGCCATAAGAGCGACAGTTCATCTCTAGTGTACCTCACAAATACATCATAAGAGAATACCCCTTTGTCAATGTTGCATAAACGCATGAATTCCTTAAAAGCAGCTTCAAGAGGTGTCTCCCAAGAGAATAAATCTGCATCGATCATGAGCACATTGAATGAATCTGAAAGCATGAATTCCTTAGCAAGATATCCGTTAACTGACATGTCTTCCATAGCAAAATCTGTCATCCAAGGTAAAATCATCAGTAGGATTTGTTCGCTAGAAGAGAAATTAATGAATATAGAAACGGATATAAGAATAAAAATAACTGATATCTGTAGATGATGCGCCGTATCCAAAAAGTTGGATACGCCGTATCTTATAATCGTTAAAATTAGATCAGACTTTATTCAGAAAATAGATACGCCGCTTTGAAATTCGAATGCGCCGTATCTGTTTTAATTATCAAAAATCGATATACTTATTAAAATTAAATGCGTCGTATTAACAAAAGTTAATGCGCCGTATTTTCGTTACGTTTCAAAATATAAGATTTTTGATTCAGAAGATGCGCCGTATCGATAAAAATCGATACGCCGTATCTGTTTAATAATTCGAAAACTGTTTTTAATTAAAATAATAGATACGCCGTATCTGCTGAAGCAGATGCGTCGTATCGCGTTAACGTTTAGAAATTTTTTTTTATTAAAAACAGATACGCCGTATCTTGGGGAAAAGATGCGTCGTATCACTTTATCGCTTAGAAAAATTTTCTATTAAAAACAGATACGCCGTATCTTGGGGAAAAGATGCGTCGTATCGAATTAATTAAACGCGTTGTATTTTATAAAAATTAAACGCAATACGCCGTATCTGAAAAATTAGATGCGCCGTATCGTTCGATTTAGCTCAGTACAACGATAGCAGAACACAAAAAAAAATACGAAAAATAAAACAAATAAAAACACACAAAAATAAACACAAATAAAAGCAAACAAAAAGCACACAAAAACAAAAAATATGCAAAATAGTACAATGAATGCAAATTATTCTAATACACAACAAAATTAGCGGTTAGAAAAAGAAAAAAAATTAAAACCTAATTAAAATACTAATCAAATTAACAGATAATAACAATTCACTCCCCGACAGCGGCGCCAAAAACTTGATGCGTGCGATGTGTCGTTGCGGTTTAGCAGTTTTAATGCCTAATCAAGTTTTAAATTTATATTTAGCCGACTTATCAATGACACACACAATTAACGAGCAGTGTACCCGGTCAGTATGAATATAATGGTAAGTAGAGTGTCGATCACTAAGAGTGGAACGTATTATCTAGTTATTCTAATCAGTATTTTAATATATTAAGTTAGCTATACAATCTAATCTAACGCAAGGGGGTTCAGCCTGAGAGACTGGCACGATTTTGTTGCAATTAAATAATAAACTAGACCAATAGGCACGAATCAGCAAGTAGCACACACGTACACAGATAAATACTCGAGACAATAAGAGGGCTGTCCTTATGATAAGTAGTTTGTCACTTGTTTTATAGCTAGTGTTATATGAAGTGTATAGTTCGATGCAACGCACCGAGATTAAGTCCTTTCTCGTTGGTTCTAATCTTATCGGCGAGTAAACCCTTAATGATTACTTATGACTATCCCGTTTATCTTTCTCCTACTTTTCTACAGACCATAGAATACATAGGCATCTAATAAACAGGCGAGGGCAGAGGCATGGCGACCCGATCAATGCTCAGCTAGCCACAAAGGTTATCAATGCACTAATAAAAGTCACCAAAGACACAAACATATAAACTTTAATTGATGAGAAAGCAGTTTTAAGGGAGTGCAACCTTTCCGTTGTCACATTACACAAGCCACCAATCTTGATGAATTAAAGTTTACTAACACAATAAAACAAAACTACTTAATGAATTAAACACATGCAGCACCTTCTTACAGCTCTTGTATCTTTGATTTGGGTGTGTCTTGTGCTGCTGCCTTGACTGAATTCGTCCTAGGTTTCTGGTCTTCGGTCTTCGGTTTTAATATATGTCGTACGAAATTCGTCTGGTCTTGGGGTATTTATAGTTTCTGTCTGAGGGTGAGATGTGGCGCATCTAGTAAGTAGATGCGGCGCATGTACTTAACTTCGCGTGGGGTCCAAGATTATAATATTCCGGAATATTCGTACACCGCCAGAAGATGCGGCGTATCTTCATCTTTGGATGCGGCGCATGTCCTCTTGTATCTTGGATCGTATCTGGTGAAATATTGATAGTGATGCGGCGCATGTAATGAGTGAGATGCGGCGCATCTGGAGCAGAACAAGTTGGTTATTCTTCGTTGACCAAAGTTTCATATGCGGCGCATGGGATAAATCCATGTGGCGCATTCTTCAAAGTCAGGCAGTGGTCTTCATTCTCTTCATTCCAACAACCAATTTCAATCTTGATCATTTTACTCCATTTTTAGTCCATAATCGCTAAGTTTCACCAAATGCTTGTTTTTACCTGAGAATTATAAAAGTAAACGATTAAGTATCAATCCTCATACATAATATGATAAAACAAGTCAAATTAATAGGATAAATGATAGTAATAAAATGTACTTATTTGAGTTCATCACTTGTACTTTGTGCCCTGAAGTAGCATCCCAATGACACTATCGTTCCGCTGCGATAATTTGGGGGTGTTACAGATTGGTATCAGAGAATTGGTTATAGAGAACTAGGTTGCTTTTAGAGCCTAGACTATAACTACATACATTTAGACTCTCCTCCCTATCGCCTTGCACTTTTCATACACGTACGCTTGCTGATAACTTTTCGTCTAGACCTACGCTATTAGATATTTTATGGTACTGATGGGGAAGTCCCAAACTCTAGTCGAGTCATCAGAAATATGGAGCTCGGTAATAACTGATTATTTAACTTGATCTTGTGACAGTTCTTGTTTGATGAGACATGAGACCGAGTTAAATAAAAGTTATTATTTAGCTGCAGAGATTTGATGATTCGCGGAGGATGGGAGTTCTCTTGAAGATACTTTTTAGAGACTAAACCTTACCGTGACTTCATCACCTAAGAGAGGCTCCTATATACCGAGTGCGACACTCCCTAAGTACCCTCACCACAGTACTCCTTCACCATTTAGGAACGGATGATAGAATGACTGCATATCTAAGGAACATCAATCGCTGAGATATGTGTGCTTGGTAATATGTACACGTGTGAAAGGAGGCAATTATAATTATGGGTGGCCAACATAATTATAAATGCATCACGACACACTTGGACATATGTGACCATGCTTACGTTGATCGGCGTTGGCACCATTTAGGAGGCAACTCGCGACGTGGTACTATATATGAGAACGATGAGTATAGATTGGGTGGTCAACGGTTTCCCTCATCTCTAACGTTCACCATATGTCCTTCCTTGTAGGAAATGGCACCAAGGAGGACAACTCCTAGCACTAGCCGAGGAGGTGCGGCGTTAAGGGGTGGAAGGACTGGTGGACGTGGTGGTAGAGGAGGCGGTAGCGGTATTGACAACAATGATAACAACCATGGTGGAACTCCTGATTTTGCTGCCATCATCGCTCAACAACTTCAAAACTTGCTTCCCACTATTGTCACTCAAGTTGGCAATCATATCAACAACTCGGGAAACCACGGAAGCAGAAATGACGACACCAATGGGGTAGGTGTGAATGAGACCGTCACCCGTGCAACTGGATGCACGTATAAGGAATTTACGGCATGTAAACCAATAGAGTTTGATGGTACTGGAGGCGCCTTGGCATATACACGATGGGTAGAGAAGATGGAGTCGGCGATCGACATCAGTAATTGTGCCGCTCATCAGAGGGTGAAGTATTCTGCATGCTTGCTGTTGGGAAAGGCATTGACTTGGTGGAACACACAGATTCAAGCTAGGGGTAGGGAAGCAGCCATAGGTATGACATGGGACGACTTTAAGGCACTACTGAAAGAGGAGTATTGTCCGGGCAATGAGATGCAAAAACTGGAGAATGAACTTTGGCATCACTCTATGATAGGAGCTGGCCACGCAGTCTACACGGATCGATTCCATGAGTTAGCGAAACTAGTACCTCATCTGGTTACCCCTGAATCTAAGAGGATCGAAAGGTACATCTATGGCCTTGTTCCTGAAATTCGAGGAACTGTAAAGGCAACTGAGCCTCCCACAATCCAGAGTGCAATATTGAAGGCTGGAGCCCTCACAGATGAGATGGTTAGGAATGGAACTTTGAAAGACAGTGATAAAAGGAAGGGACCGAGTGAGTCGGAAAAGAAAATGGGCACGGTGGTTGACAACAAAAAGGCAAGAACCTTTGCGGCAACTAGTTCTGGTCAGAAAGGGTATGAAGGACCACATCCTAAGTGTACGAAATGTGCTTATCATCATCAGAAGTCTGCGCCCTGCCGCGTGTGTACAAATTGCAATCAGTGGGGTCATTTTACAAATCAGTGTAAAGCGCCAGTGAATGTGGGCAACATGAAGAATAACCAAAAGACATGTTATGAGTGTAACAGCCCGGATCACCTCCGGTATGCCTGTCCTAGGTTGAATAGGGCACCAAGACAAATACAGGGTAACCCGACTCTAGCTTTAGCAATTGAGGGAAACAACCCACAGCCTGAAATCAATATTAGTCCACCAAGGGTGTAACACCCCAACCCGACAAGGGTAAAGATATCACAACAATGGATTCATATCAGATCAAAACAGAGCATACATCTACAGTAATACAAAAATCTCAAAGGTTTACAAATGAAATACTGAATCTACAAGGTTACAATGAAAACTTTCAAAACTAATTCTAAAATATCTTCCATCCAATTCTAATCCAGAATAGCTACCAAGCCTTCTAAGTCCAGAGGTACACTCTCACTGATTCCCAGCATCCTACTAAAACCTGCCGCAGGAAAAGAAATGCGGCTGAGCTACGAGAGCTCAGTGAACAGATATATAGATGACAGAAACAATGACAGATAACAATACAGAAACAAATCCGAATTACAGATTATACAGATACTGAATTAAAGTGAAAGAATAGGAAAGGAATAAGGGTAAAAGAAAAGAAATGAGAAAGGGATAATGCACAAACCAGGTTTAGGGAAATACAGAAATCCATCACGAGCCCAGAGGTAACAGATAATATCATAACAGAGTAATCATATAATAATCTAGAGGGGATACCTCTCAAGTAACAGATAATATGAGGGGTGGCCTCATGTATCAAATCGGAGTGATCAGCTCCCAGATATATGTGAAAGACGTGTATCGCACACACCATCAGTCACCAGATATAATAATAAACATATAACATAAACAGATAACAGATAACAGATAACAGATAACAGATAACAGATAACAGATAACAGAGTCAGAACTAGGATGCATCCATGCGCCCCCTGTGGCCAGAAACTCCTTAACACACCAGATAAAATAAATCAGGGACGGGACAGGTCATCACTCTCCTGCCCTAGAGTCATGCCATCGGTGCATCAATGACATGGACATGAAACCCTCATGCCTAGTGATTGGCTCGGATATCAGACTGTGGTCAAGGTCAGATGTCATATAATAAACAGAGTCACATCTAAGGGTTCATGGCAGAAGGGTCATGTCAACAATTCAGATTAAGATAATAAGGTTTAAATCAGAGTTTATCAGATTAAGATTAATATCAAAGCTTAAGTTCAGATTAAAAGGTTTATTTCCAATAGTCCAAAAGAGTATATCAAAGGTTAATAATTACAAGTTTATAGCAATAATTCATTTCAGAAGTTCCTGTCAAGAGTTCATTTAAATCAGTCCTTTAATAATGGTTTTCATTGAAATGATCTTTCAAATAGTTTTCATAAAATGGTCTTCCAAAATTTTGTAAACTTCCATTTCAAGTGGTATAGCTTCTTTTTAAAATAGCTTTTAATAAAGGTTCAAAATCAATTAGGTTCAGATAAGGATTTAACAGGTTAAGGTTTATACCAAAATCAAATCAAAGTTTACAACAGATATATCAGGTTAAGGTTCAGAACAAGGTTCACAGATCAGATTCAATCAAGACTCACAAATTCAGGGTTCAGAACAAGAGATCAATCAGAGTTCAGGAAAAAGGTTCAGAATACAAGAATCATAGCAGAGGTTCAAACAAAGATTCAAGATAAACAGATCACAACAGAGATTCACAAATAGAGGGGAACATAGCAATGGTATAGGGAATCCTAATAAGGAAAAAGAAATACTGAGAGAAAAGGAAAAGAAACACCCTTACTGAAATAGGGCAGAATATCTGTACCTTATTAGCACAGCAGAAAATCAAACAAACACAGAACAATGATCAGGACTCCTTCTTCACACCTAAGGAAGAGGAAGACAGAATTACTAAGTTCCTTATTCAGATTATTCCTTTTTGTTTATCTCTTCATTTTATGTACTTTCTATTTTTAGTAACTTTCCAGATTTAGTAAGTTCCCATAATTAGCAGGTTTCCAGAATTAACAGATATTATCATTTCAGATTAGGTTTAACCCTTATTCAGAGATTATTATGGGATAACAGTATATTTTATCAAGTTACAGAAGTTTAGGGTTTTAAATGACAATTATACAAAGTTTAGGGTTTTAAATGTAACTTCATTAATTTCCAAGGTCATTTGTGAAAATACTTCAAGTTACAGAATTATACACTCATTTTATTCAGAATTACATTTTATTCCCTTAAGTTTCACAATTTACAGATTACACCCCTTGAGTTACATAATTTACAAAACCAATCCTTATAATTACATATTTTACAAATTAAACCCTACAATATCCATATTTACCAACCAAGCATATTATATTTCATAATTACAGAATATATCATCAGAACTTTGTACTTTACATATTTGACCCCTCAGAATTCAGAATTTACATATTTAGTCCCTTAAGTTTACAAAACATATATATTAAGTCATAATTCATAACAATTACATAATTAGCCCAAAAATCCTCAAAATTACACAACAACCTTTTTATATCAGTATTAACTCAAAACAACTTTAGAATTTCAGATTTACACTTTTGGTCCCTCACTTTTAATTTATTTCAAATCGAAACCCTAATATGCCATTAATTCATTATAATGCAATATTTACACTTAGGACCCCAAAGTTATATTTTTCCCACATTCTTACAGATGTATATGATCTTACAAAAATATCCCAGAAGTTTCAAAGTTGGCAAAACAGGTCCTTTTACTTTTTATGTTTAATCGGCTAGACTTTTTACAAACAATTACAAACCCTACTATTTACCAATCATTGCACCATCATTAATTCATCCTTAAAACACATTTAATGATCAGAATTATGCCCAAGAAACCTAACCCTAGTAGCCCCGATTTTCCTTTTATTTGATTTCTTTGTTTTCATGAAATCCGGTTTTAACAATAATTCACCACGTTAAATCTAGGCTTCTAAAAATCAAAATAATATTTTTCCCAGATCATATGACTTATAAAGAACCCACGAAAAATAATTAGCATGCCCAAAAAAATTGTTTAACATATATTGCATATTTACGTACGTTTTAGACATCAAAATTAACACGACTTGATCTAGGCTACTATAATTCGATCTATCATTTTTCCCAGGTCTATTACATCATATGAGGTCTAAATAAAATAGCTATCATGTCCAGAAATTCGGATTACATATTTTTGTGATTTACGTGTTCTTTGACCATTATATTTTCATACGCATAAATTAGCATGCATGATTCGATTCATATAATTTATATGAGCTATATAACATGTAAAGATCACAGGAAAATTGCCATATTAATTTTAAAATGTGTGATTAAGTCGTATGAATTATTACCTTGCGTTAGATCAATTCGACAAGAAAAAATGGAACAAGAACGAACCAAAGAAAACACGCAGCAACCCTTAATTTTCCTAGCTTCCTTGCACCTCCAAGAACCCCAGAAAAATCCTTACACACGTCCAGAACTTGTGTGATAGCCTTGGTCGATTTTCTTGTTGTCGCTAGGGTTTTTGTATGTTTTGCGATTTAGGTTTTTGAAGGAAAATAAAAGATTTGATTTAATCTTGTGGAAACCGACTTTGGGGGTGGGGGGCAAGGATCAGATTTTCGGTATATAGAATCATGAAATTATTGGGCTTGATTTTATATAATCTTTCCTTAATTTATTTTTACATTTTATTTAATTAAAAAGAATTAAACAATATATTTAGTTAATTGTATAAATTCGGAACTTTTTATATAAATGTGTATGTTAATTTTTGAACATGTAAAATGATGTAACATTGTCTCAGAAATTTGTTTGTTTCAGATATAGTTCGATTTCAGAAGTTTTGGAATTATTTCAGAATTTTATAAGTTGTTTAATAAGGTTTTATGTTATCAGGGGTAATTTGGTCATTTTACGGGTTATCTGAATTTCAGGTATTACAACTTCTTCCCCACTAACAAAAAATTTCGTCCTCGAAATTTGCAGAAGGCAGAAGGGAAAAAAAGAGGGCAGAAAACAAAACAAAGACATAACAGACTAAGACGAGAATTGAGGTGCAACGAAACAGGAACACAACTGACGGTGAACAGACATATGAAAGATTTGTTTCTCATGACTCGAACTTGTAGATTCCAAAATTGTTTCAGGTCCTCAGAACAGACATAACATACTGAATCCAGATCAGAGAGATAACATACAAACGCAGTAGGTGAAAATTATATTCTCTCGGAAGAGACAAGGGAATACATAGGGTTTTGACGGATATACGGTTCGCAGAATTTGATTATACAGATCAGATTTGAACATACAGAAAATAGATTATCGATGAAATCAATGGCAGAAAGTTCTATAACAGAAGCTAAGATTAGTATCAGATGTACAGAGGTCAGCAAAACGCGTGACGAGACTCCAGACGTATCAATTCACATAACGGTGGAAGCAGATTATGCGTACAGTCAGAAATGAACTTACAGTCTCACTAAGGCAGATACTCCCAACAGTTATCAGAATTTCTAAGGTTTTAAGGCACTTCTCGAAATATCCTATGCCCACAACAAGTGCACGTTATATGATGTAAGTATTATCACGTTGGCCAGACGTCATAATACTGGCATCATATAAATATGCCCTCATGATGGTGATGCGCGTGATGTGTCATTGCGGTTTAGCAGTTTTAATGCCTACTCATGTTTTAAATTTATATTTAGCCGACTTATCAATAACACACACACTTAACGAGCAGTGTACCCGGTCAGTATGAATATAATGGTAAGTAGAGTGTCGATCACTAAGAGTGGAACGTGTTATCTAGTTATTCTAATCAGTATTTTAATATATTAAGTTAGCTATACAACCTAATCTAACGCAAGGGGGTTCAGCCTGAGAGACTGGCACGATTTGGTTGCAAATTAATAATAAACTAAACCAATAGGCACGAATCAGCAAGTAGCACACACGTACACAGATAAATACTCGAGACAATAAGAGGGCTGTCCTTATGATAAGTAGTTTGTCACTTGTTTTATTGCTAGTGTTATATGAAGTGTATAGTTCGATGCAACGCACCGAGATTAAGTCCTTTCTCGTTGGTTCTAATCTTATCGGCGAGTAAACCCTTAATGATTACTTATGACTATCCCGTTTATCTTTCTCCTACTTTTCTACAGACCATAGAATACATAGGCATCTAATAAACAGGCGAGGGCAGAGGCATGGCGACCCGATCAACGCTCAGCTAGACACAGAGGTTATCAATGCACTAATAAAAGTCACCAATGACACAAACATATAAACTTTATTTGATGAGAAAGCAGTTTTAAGGGAGTGCAACCTTTCCGTTGTCACATTACACAAGCCACCAATCTTGATGAATTAAAGTTTACTAAC
The DNA here is from genome assembly GCA_021014915.2 of Artemisia tridentata subsp. tridentata. Lineage (NCBI taxonomy): Eukaryota > Viridiplantae > Streptophyta > Magnoliopsida > Asterales > Asteraceae > Artemisia > Artemisia tridentata. Next base: position 41,355,238 of record CP139508.1, read on the forward strand.
ACAATAAAACAAAACTACTTAATGAATTAAACACATGCAGCACCTTCTTACAGCTCTTGTATCCTTGATTTGGGTGTGTCTTGTGCTGCTACCTTGACTGAATTCGTCCTAGGTTTCTGGTCTTCGGTCTTCGGTTATAATATATGGCACACAGAAATTCGTCTGGTCTTGGGGTATTTATAGTTTCTGTCTGAGGGTAAGATGCGGCGCATCTAGTAAGTAGATGCGGCGCATGTACTTAACTTCGCGTGGGGTCCAAGATTATAATATTCAGGAATATTCGTACACCGCCAGAAGATGCGGCGTATCTTTATCTTTGGATGCGGCGCATGTCCTCTTGAATCTTGGATCGTATCTGGTGAAATATTAATAGTGATGCGGCGCATGTAATGAGATGCGGCGCATCTGGAGCAGAACAAGTTGGTTATTCTTCGTTGACCAAAGTTTCATATGCGGCGCATGGGATAAATCCATGCGGCGCATTCTTCAAAGTCAGGCAGTGGTCTTCATTCTCTTCATTCCAACAACCAATTCCAATCTTGATCATTTTACTCCGTTTTTAGTCCATAATCGCTAAGTTTCACCAAATGCTTGTTTTTACCTGAGAATTACAAAAGTAAACGATTAAGTATCAATCCTCATACATAATATAGTAAAACAAGTCAAATTAATAGGATAAATGATAGTAATAAAATGTACTTATTTGAGTTCATCAGATGGTCATACTTTATATCAAGTCGTGAACATAACAAACTTATCTTAATCCACCTAGTCTTCCTACGGTCTCAGAGGTCATCAGAATCAAATACCCTAACTAAGAAGAGAACGAATTACTCGAAAAGTTAACGGAAATCCCAGAATGTCTATCAGAATTTGGTACATCAGATCATCCATCATTCGTCAAATTTCAGATAACAAAACCGTCATCCGGCATACGCAGAATGAACACAAAGCGGAAATTACTGATAAAGAACTTAAATCATTCAAAGGATTTTATCATTAGGTAACAGAAATTTAGATAGGTCAAACATAAGTGAATCACATCATCCATAGCTTCATCCGTCACAGAATTTATTCGCTTCAGAATTTTCTTCTATTCAAGGTCATGATCTCCGTTTCCATTCTCAAGTCTGCTTCTACTCTCAATTCATCTTACTACAACTAAAATGAATAGAGAAGCAAAACTGCGAGTTTTGGACAGGTCTACTAGCACAGTTCGGTATTTGCCAGCTCAGATTGCTGTCATCTTCGGATGCTTGGTAGTGGTGTCGGCTACAATCTCGGAACGCCAATCACATCTACTCTTCCAGAACAAAGGTCATTTCATTTAATACGAAGATGGTCTACATGCTTCCTCGTTCGTCTCAGGGCACAAACATGCTGTCATACTATGACAATTGTCCAGATACTCGTGAAAACATGATTCTTATTAGCCAATACTATTGGCATTATTTAAGACTCATAATGGTCACAATGAGTACGAAAACAGTGTGCATTAATCACTTCAGGGAAACTTCATATCTAAATCACATCACCCATCTTTACGAATAAAACTGAATTACTTTACGGAAGTTGCTCTCAGTTAGTCATCTCCCTTCTCAGGAGTTCTTGTAGTTGCTTCTTCAGTCCTTCGAACATTAAAAGAGGTTGTCTGATACAGAGTTCACAAGGATAGAATAATTTAATCATTTATACTCGGAAATAAAAAGTGATTACGGTTAGGATTACGGTGAGGTTTACGATAGTTGATATGCAGACGCAAAATTTTCTCTTTCTTCTTCATAATTTAATAGGGGTGATCAGGGAAACACTGAGGTGAAACAAAAATCATATCTCATCGGTTCCTTCAATCTCTCAACTTCTATAGCATCATGGGTTGTCAACCGAGATCGGTTCAGAATCAATTCTACTTCTCAAACGGGAGGAAAACCCAGAAGTTTCATCAGAAAATGCCAGAAAATTTGTACAACAAAACTTTCAATGCCAACACTTTCTAGGGGTGGATACTAATAGGGTGACAGGAGAATTTGATAATCAGATGAGGTCAGGGTACATATTTCCATAGCAGGGTTAAGTTTAACAGATTTAAGCGGTTAGAGGTTATTATATCAAAAGTAGGGTGGAATAGATTGTTACATTTCAAATACGGTAGTTTATGATAGCTGAAGAATTAGTCAATCAATAATCACAAGATCTCCAAAATCAAGTATATCAATAGTAAACAGATCCGCAGAACGTATATGGTCACTTAACCAGACGGATAGTTCATATGTCTGAGTCAAGTACATGGTTCAGTATAGTGTGGGGATAGGTACGCGAACAGTTCAAGGTGTTGGGGTTTCATTTAGCTATATATCACAAGTGGCAGGTAGGGTGTGAATCATCGGTAATACGGACATCGTATACTGTCAAAGTGAGGCATATGGAACATCGGTTATTAGCATCATCATGGTCGAGTAACAATTCCATACAGAGATAGTATTTGCATCAAATCCTTCCAACGAAAAACTGATTGGCAAATAAGATTCATCATTCAAGGGAGCAAATAAGATTCATCATTCAGGACAGAATAGTATCAGAGGATACATTTATATCCAGCATGGGTCATGAATTTATAGGATGTATCAAACACATTAAGGTTAAATGGTCTTCGGGATGGTCGGAAAGATATCAGACTGTTTATCAAACAGATCGGAAGTGAAGGTCAAAATCAGGTAGTGGCAGCAAAAGTTTAACAATTGGTAATAATGGCAGGGGTTCCAAAATTGTTTCAAACGCCAAAGGTGAGACATAGGAGGATAGTCGTCAATATTAAATGATCAAATCAATCAATCCTTATAAGGATAAAATCAAGGTTACTGTCAAAGAAAGACGGATCAATAAAGATAAATCTTATCGTTCGGAAATGAGAGGGAATGCATTTTTATACTCGTGGTCAAACGCCATAAAACTTCTCATGGGAACAGAGATGGTTAAGACGGAATCAAAGGATTCATAGGTAATTATCAGAAGCAAGAAAGAAATAACAGAATTTATCAAGTGTATCATCCTCATGGGGATTCTCAGATTGCCCAAAGAGGCATCAGAATGATTTACAGAAGGTTCAGAGGTCGGAGTGGAGATCGAAAGGCGAGGATCAATTAATGTCAGATACTTACTACGCAATTTCCAATGCTTCAGGTTTATTTATGCTTCATTTCTTAGGTGATGCAAGGCATAAGCTCTAAATTTCTAAATGTGATTTTAACAGGCTTAAACCAAAACAAGGCACGAATAAGAGTAATGCGGAAGCAATGATACTTAAACAAAATGCCTTATAATCTACCCATTCCTCACCGGTCAGAATTTAAGTTCCTATAGGGAAATTCTACAGCAAATTATCAAAGGTTGTCCTACGAGCGCCTACAGTGGAAACTTAGTGGTCCAGACTTCACAGGTCAAGGGTAAATGTATTACGAGTCGCAGCCTGTGATCTCTGATACCATAAATTGTAACACCCCAACCCGACAAGGGTAAAGATATCACAATAATGGATTCATATCAGATCAAAACAGAGCATACATCTACAGTAATACAAAAATCTCAAAGGATTACAAATGAAATACTGAATCTACAAGGTTACAATGAAAACTTTCAAAACTAATTCTAAAACATAATATCTTCCATCCAATTCTAATCCAGAATAGCTACCAAGCCTTCTAAGTCCAGAGGTACACTCTCACTCATTCCCAGCTTCCTACTAAAACCTGCCGCAGGAAAAGAAATGCGGCTGAGCTACGAGAGCTCAGTGAACAGATATATAGATGACAGAAACAATGACAGATAACAATACAGAAACAAATCCGAAATACAGATTATACAGATACTGAATTAAAGTGAAAGAATAGGAAAGGAATAAGGGTAAAAGAAAAGAAATGAGAAAGGGATAATGCACAAACCAGGTTTAGGGAAATACAGAAATCCATCACGAGCCCAGAGGTAACAGATAATATCATAACAGAGTAACCATATAATAATCCAGAGGGGATACCTCTCAAGTAACAGATAATATGAGGGGTGGCCTCATGTATGAAATCGGAGTGATCAGCTCCCAGATATATGTGAAAGACGTGTATCGCACACACCATCAGTCACCAGATATAATAATAAACATATAACATAAACAGATAACAGATAACAGATAACAGATAACAGAGTTAGAACTAGGATGCATCCATGCGCCCCCTGTGGCCAGAAGCTCCTTAACACACCAGATAAAATAAATCAGGGACGGGACATGTCATCACTCTCCTGCCCTAGAGTCATGCCATCGGTGCATCAATGACATGGACATGAAACCCTCATGCCTAGTGATTGGCTCGGATATCAGACTGTGGTCAAGGTCAGATGTCATATAATAAACAGAGTCACATCTAAGGGTTCATGGCAGAAGGGTCATGTCAACAATTCAGATTAAGATAATAAGGTTTAAATCAGAGTTTATCAGATTAAGTTTAATATCAAAGCTCAAGTTCAGATTAAAAGGTTTATTTCCAATAGTCCAAAAAAGTATATCAAAGGTTAATAATTACAAGTTTATAGCAATAATTCATTTCAGAAGTTCCTGTCAAGAGTTCATTTAAATCAGTCCTTTAATAATGGTTTTCATTGAAATGATCTTTCAAAATAGTTTTCATAAAATGGTCTTCCAAAACTTTTAGTAACTTCCATTTCAAGTGGTATAGCTTCTTTTTAAAATAGCTTTTAATAAAGGTTCAAAATCAATTAGGTTCAGATAAGGATTTAACAGGTTAAGGTTTATACCAAAATCAAATCAAAGTTTGCAACAGATATAACAGGTTTAGGTTCAGAACAAGGTTCACAGATTAGATTCAATCAAGACTCACAAATTCAGGGTTCAGAACAAGAGATCAATCAGAGTTCAGGAAAAAGGTTCAGAATACAAGAATCATAGCAGAGGTTCAAACAAAGATTCAAGATAAACAGATCACAACAGAGATTCACAAACAGAGGGGAACATAGCAATGGTATAAGGAATCCTAATAAGGAAAAAGAAATACTGAGAGAAAAGGGAAAGAAACACCCTTACTGAAATAGGGCAGAATATCTGTACCTTATTAGCACAGCAGAAAATCAAACAAACACAGAACAACGATCAGGACTCCTTCTTCACACCTAAGGAAGAGGAAGACAGAATTACTAAGTTCCTTATTCAGATTATTCCTTTTTGTTTATCTCTTCATTTTATGTACTTTCTATTTTTAGTAACTTTCCAGATTTAGTAAGTTCCCATAATTAGCAGGTTTCCAGAATTAACAGATATTATCATTTCAGATTAGGTTTAACCCTTATTCAGAGATTATTATGGGATAACAGTATATTTTATCAAGTTACAGAAGTTTAGGGTTTTAAATGACAATTATACAAAGTTTAGGGTTTTAAATGTAACTTCATTAATTTCCAAGGTCATTTGTGAAAATACTTCAAGTTACAGAATTATACACTCATTTTATTCAGAATTACATTTTATTCCCTTAAGTTTCACAATTTACAGATTACACCCCTTGAGTTACATAATTTACAAAACCAATCCTTATAATTACATATTTTACAAATTAAACCCTACAATATCCATATTTACCAACCAAGCATATTATATTTCATAATTACAGAATATATCATCAGAACTTTGTACTTTACATATTTGACCCCTCAGAATTCAGAATTTACATATTTAGTCCCTTAAGTTTACAAAACATATATATTAAGTCATAATTCATAACAATTACATAATTAGCCCAAAAATCCTCAAAATTACACAACAACCTTTTTATATCAGTATTAACTCAAAACAACTTCAGAATTTTAGATTTACACTTTTGGTCCCTCACTTTTAATTTATTTCCAATCGAAACCCTAATATGCCATTAATTCATTATAATGCAATATTTACACTTAGGACCCCAAAGTTATATTTTTCCCACATTCTTACAGATGTATATGATCTTACAAAAATATCCCAGAAGTTTCAAAGTTGGCAAAACAGGTCCTTTTACTTTTTATGTTTAATCGGCTAGACTTTTTACAAACAATTACAAACCCTACTATTTACCAATCATTGAACCATCATTAATTCATCCTTAAAACACATTTAATGATCAGAATTATGCCCAAGAAACCTAACCCTAGTAGCCCCGATTTTCCTTTTATTTGATTTCTTTGTTTTCATGAAATCCGGTTTTAACAATAATTCACCACGTTAAATCTAGGCTTCTAAAAATCAAAATAATATTTTTCCCAGATCATATGACTTATAAAGAACCCACGAAAAATAATTAGCATGCCCAGAAAAATCGTTTAACATATATTGCATATTTACGTACATTTTAGACATCAAAATTAACACGACTTGATCTAGGCTACTATAATTCGATCTATCATTTTTCCCAGGTCTATTACATCATATGAGGTCTAAATAAAATAGCTATCATGTCCAGAAATTTGGATTACATATTTTTGTGATTTACGTGTTCTTTGACCATTATATTTTCATACGCATAAATTAGCATGCATGCTTCGATTCATATAATTTATATGAGCTATATAACATGTAAAGATCACATGAAAATTTCCATATTAATTTTAAAACGTGTGATTAAGTCGTATGAATTATTACCTTGCGTTAGATCAATTCGACAAGAAAAAATGGAACAAGAACGAACCAAAGAAAACACGCAGCAACCCTTAATTTTCCTAGCTTCCTTGCACCTCCAAGAACCCCAGAAAAATCCTTACACACGTCCAGAACTTGTGTGATAGCCTTGGTCGATTTTCTTGTTGTCGCTAGGGTTTTTGTATGTTTTGCGATTTAGGTTTTTGAAGGAAAATAAAAGATTTGATTTAATCTTGTGGAAACCGACTTTGAGGGGGGAAAGGATCAGATTCTCGGTATATAGAATCATGAAATTATTGGGCTTGATTTTATATAATCTTTCCTTAATTTATTTTTACATTTTATTTAATTAAAAAGAATTAAACAATATATTTAGTTAATTGTATAAATTCGGAATTTTTATATAAATGTGTATGTTAATTTTTGAACATGTAAAATGATGTAACATTGTCTTAGAAATTTGTTTGTTTCAGATATAGTTCGATTTCAGAAGTTTTGGAATTATTTCGGAATTTTATAAGTTGTTTAATAAGGTTTTATGTTATCAGGGGTAATTTGGTCATTTTACGGGTTATCTGAATTTCATGTATTACAAAGGGGTCGAGCATTCTATTTGGGTACCTAGGCAGCCCGCAACGCGTAACGGGTATGTTTTCCCTAGACGATTAAGTATTCTATTGTATTGTTCGATTCCAGTAAAGTATAGCCTGTCCTACTAAATTCATACCCAATGTTATTGGCCTTAGTTATATTCACTTACCAATTGATTTGATCGGTGTAAGCAATTCCAAGATCGAGCCAATCTTTCAAAAGACCTCATTTCAGGATGTTGAATCCATTCTTTCTGACAACTTGTTTCCTAGCTTGATTTAGTGACAGTTCTTATTTGATGAGTTGCGAAAATCAAGCTAAGAGTCAAGTTGTTACCCGAGCCGATTCAGTTTAATCTCATGACAGTTCTTGTTTGATGAGTTGTGAGATTAAATTTGAATCGACAACTTCAAACCGATTTAGCCTAATCCCATGACAGTTCTTGTTTGATGAGTTGTGGGATTAAGTAAAAATCGGTTACCTAGAGGTCTTTTGAGGGCTACGCTCGAGAATGGGAAAGTTTACCCCCATCAAACCCGACCACGAGAACGTACGTACGTAGAACGAGCGAGCTGAATTCAGGGACCGAATTCCTTTAACGGGTGGAGACTGTCACAATTCGCATTTTCGAGTCTTTACTATGCTCGAGATTTCATCATCTCAATTTACGTATGTTCATTTGTTCATTAAACGTTACCACTCAGTCATTACTACTAGTATTATACCCAAATACTCCCGGCTATGATCCTAATATATTTTCATGCTAATTTTAATGATATAAAATTTATATTATTAATTTACCCGGTGTTTTGAAACCGTTTGCTATATTTTCCGGAAAACGCTTATAACTCCGTCAGTTTGCGATATTTTATCACGATCCTTATTTTGACACCCGATTCTTATCAGTAGCATGATTTTATAATTTTTACAACTTCGTCGTATTTTATTTCAACTCATCACGATTTATTTTCAGTTAACCCGGTACCCGATAACACCGAAAATATACACTAAACTAATCAATACTTATCCTAACTATCTAATAAGCAAAAGATCTTCATTTTATCCCTTCCATTTTACCACTTGCCGCCCCCTTTCCCTAATAAGCCAAGGATCCATTAAATGCTCCTAGTAAACTCATTCTTGATTTATTTCATATAACACTTCATATACATAATTATTTAGCCAAAACATCAAAAATTCTCTCTTCCTTCTTCATCCTAACCCACGACCAAACCAAGAACACCAAGGATCATCCATCAATTTTTGAAGTACAAGTGATAAACAAGTTCCTTTTATACTCCTTGTTAGAGTTTTGAAATAAAAACTCCAATGTTTTAGTCCTTTTTCATCCAAACTCTTCAATAATTCAAGTAAGCTCAAGAACATTATTTTTGATCATTTCCTACTTCATTTTGTTCATATCTTGTTGTATTTTCAAGTTATTTTGATAACTAGCCATGCAAAATTTATGTTATACATACCACTTCATTTATTTTTCATAAAAACTATCTCAAACATCAGATCTGTACTTTTTATTAACATCCTCGCGAAGCCCATCATTTTTGGTGATGTTTAGGACCCATGACACCCTAAGAAGGTGTATGGTAGGTTTAGAGTATTTGTGGAGTTGATTTGTAGTAGTTTGATCAAGTCTTGAACCGAGAAATTGAGTTTTTAACATATACATAAGCCTACTGTCCGAAAATACAAAATCTGGAGAAATCAGGAAACATGGCGTTATTTTGGCCTTCATATTTAGAAAATACTTTCAAAAACGAGAACGTGGGCTTTGGAATGAGTTAAAACCGAGTTATAACGAAGGAGATATGAATTTTTTAAAAGTTAAACGACAAAAACTATTTTCAGAAAAATACGTGCTGTTTTGCCGAACTTCAAGGGACTAAACGAGACGTCAGGCGCGATCTAGACGAGCCAACCGACTGAAAATATGTTAGTTCATATTTGTACGAACCCGTGGATATCAAGAACGTTGAAAACGGACATGTAACGATCAAGTTATGAATTTTTGAAAAGCCGACAAACTATACTTATTTTGACAGCATCACTATTATGCATATATTTTCTAAGTATAAACTGTTTTTGCAAGACACCATATTGCGAGCCATTTTCCCGCTAAACGAGGCAGTTTTGAGCCATAAACCCCTTTGGGAGAAAGGAAGTATACCCGGCCTAGTTTCCAAATCAATCAACAGTTTGTTGATCGGATTTATAACGAAAAAGATATGATTTTTCTAGTTTCCCATAAAAACAGCCATTTTGTGAAATTAAAGTCCAAGTGTAAAGACTAGAAATTTGCAAGTCGCCAAGTTGATGACCGATTATCTATATGATCGAGACGCGTATGATCAAAAGTCAAAGGAGACGACATTGAGATTATGTTGCAAGGATTTCAAAAACGTCAAGTTCTATTACTAACTCTCAACGTACAATATTTTGCGACTAGTTTTGCGAGGCCGTTTGGTCATATTTTCACAAGTTATAAAAGGTAATATTTTGCGACGAAACTATTTTATTTGGCGATAAAACATCAAATGGGGATCGTGGAGTACCGTTTCAACATATTTACACGAAAAGTAGTTTATAACTTAACGAGAAGTCAAAAATGTAGTTTTCGACGATAAACATTATTTTCAAAACTAACGAGTGGTATCGTTAACATACGTATTTGCATGTGTAGCATTGTATCATTGCTTACGCTAGATCATATCATTCATAATAGGTTGCGGTTAGAGACCGAGCCTCATTTTCATCATATACATTGTGATCATTGTGCTATCATATCAGGTGAGTTTCATAGCCCCTACTTTATACGTTTTGAACTTTTGGGGGAGATACATGCTTAAACTGCTTGCTTACATACATGATTGTGTTAAACTTATTTGCGTTATCCTTGAAAGCAACTCGCGGACCTAAGTATCTAACACTTGGGGTAGCCGTACAGTACATATCATGGACCTAAGTATCTAACACTTGGGGTAGCCGTACAGTACATATCATGGACCTAAGTATCTAACACTTGGGGTAGCCGTACAGAACATATCACGGACCTAAGTATCTATCACTTGGGGTAGCCGAACATAAGTCTCCTAGTGAGCAGCATAAGGTCTTCTAGTGTTATAGAACGCACCTCGTATACGCACATGTCTTACTCAAGCTATATTTTAGCAGTGGGTTGTAAACACACAGGTTGCAAGTTTTGTTATGGGTGGGATTTGCAACTGAGTGGATTTACAATGCCTTTGCTGTGGAAACATTCTCGACGAACTTTTCAACTTATTGATAACAAACTTTATGAACTCACCAACCTTTGTGTTGACACTTTTTAGCATGTTTATCTCAGGTTAGTAAGGCGATAGCAGATGCTTGGAGCAGAGAGTCTTAGGGCACGTTTTTCTGAAGACTTTTGCTTTTATCATTTACCATTCGATATACTTTAAAAACTTATGTACTATTCTACTTTGGGATCTTTTGCTTGTAAACTATGACTTTTATCTATTCGAATGGTAACTTTTCAAAACGTCTCATTTAGAGGTCGTTTTCTATATCTTGTACTTTGTGCCCTGAAGTAGCATCCCAATGACACTATTGTTCCGCTGCGATAATTTGGGGGTGTTACAAAGGTTCCCACTTCTCTCTCTATATTTCTCTTCTATTCGATCCATTCAATAGCCTCAATCTTGTGTTTCTTTGATAGTGAATATACTACAATTGTTGAGTTAGAAACACATCTAGGTCGATTATATGTGATCTTAACATATTCATATCAATCATTACAATAACAACAAATCATAGATCGGTTCATTCTAGGGTTTTTATAACTCATTATTTTATGTTATCATTTTATGTGACTTCACTCTTATCAAATGTGTATAATTCGACTATAGCAACAAGAATGGATTCGAGTATATCAAGATTGAATGAGAAAGGATGATACAAAATACCCTCGTAGCGTGATCAAACACACGAACACCACACGAACGAATCACTTCTCCTTCCTTCTTCTTCTTTTTGTGGTGATCGAACAAAAGAAAAACAATATAGGTCGATTAGGGTTTTATCATGAACATGACATAGAGATTGATGTATAAAACACTTGGTTACCTTAGATGATATGAACAAGATCAAAGCCTTTCTTTCTTCTTCCTAGTGGATCGAACAAGAGATAGGTTTAGGGTTTCTTCTTTTTTTTTTTTTTTTTTTTTTTTTTTTTTTTTTTTTTTTTTTTTTTTTTTTGAATCGAATGGCAAGAACAAGAGGTAGCCGAGATTTTTGATGGAGAGGGAATTAGGGATTTCAGGGATTTTCGGTATAATGGGGATGACAAGAACCGTATATTTGATTGAAGTAAAATAAGGCAAGAATCAATTTCATTATGGGCTTGTGATCAATTAAAATCAATGCATGTTTATCTCTTCATATTGGGCCGAAAATTCTTGAGCTTATGATACATAAAATGTCGCCGAGTCTTAGTTAGGTGTGGGATTTTATTTAGTTTGTACATATTATTTACATAATGTAAGGCTTTAATTAATTTAACTTGTTAGGTAACTTTTGGTTTTAATTACCTTATGTTAAGTTCGAATAATGTTACTTATTTAGTTTTTTATAAGTTCTCAAAATTTAAATTTGAGGGCATTTTTGTCATTTCGGATTATGTTAATTTTGGGGTTTTACAATTCTTCCCCTCTAAAAGAAAATTTTCGTCCTCGAAAATTGAGGCAAACGAAACGGAACGCAATGGACAGTGAACAGAAATGTGAAAGACTTGTTTCTCATGACTCTATCTTGTTGATCAAAATAGCTTCAGCTTCTTCAAAAAGTCATACTATAACGAATCCAGATCAAAAGAATAAAATACCAAACGTAACAGATGATAATCGTAATCTCTCGAGAGAGATACAGGAAATACGTAGGATTTGACGGATATGTCGTCCATAGAATTTGATTAGACAAATCAGATGAGAACGTACGGAAAACAGATTGTTGATAACATCAAGCGGCAGAAAGTTCTACAACAGAACCTAAGACTCTTATCGGGAATATAGAGGTCAGCAAAACGCGTAACAAGAATCCAAATGTATCAAATCACATAACGGTGAAGGCAAATTAAGCGTATAGGTAGAATGAACCTAAAGTCTCACTAACGCAGATAATCTCAAACAGTTATCAGAATTTTAAAGCTCTAAGGCACTTCTCGAAATATCCTATGCCCACAACAAGTGCACGTTATATGATGTAAGTATTATCACGTTTGCCAGACGTCATAATACTGTCATCATATAAATATGCCCTCATGATGGTCATACTTTATCTCAAGTCGTGAACAAAATAACCTATCTTAATCCACCTAATCCTTCTACAGTCTCAGAGGTCATCAAAATTAAACAACAGAACTAAAGAAGAACGAAACTACTCGTAAGAGTAACGGAAGTCCCAGAATGTCTATCAGAATTTAGGTACGTCGTTAATAGCGTCAATCCTTCATCACTCACCAAAATCAACTCAGCCAATATAAGTGGTTGCTTCAATAATCCGCCCATTTCTGGACATAAATCTCAAGGTTCCTTCCACGATTCGTCAAAATTCGCATCACAAAACCATCATCCCACATACGCAGAATGAACACAAAACGGGATTACTAATAGGGAACCTAAATCGTTTAAAGGACCTTATTATCAGGTAACGGAAACTTAAGTAGGTTGAGAGGAAGTGAATTACGTCATCAATGGCTTCATCCTTCACATAATCAACTCTCCCAAACACAAATGTTCGCTTCAAAATTCATTCATTTAGATACATGATTTCAAATCTCTTCCAATTCCAAGTAGTCTGTCTACGTCTGTCCATATGATCATAGGGTGGAAAGGAATTATAAACTTGAGTCTGGTCCCTCAAGCCTTCGGCACCTCTTCTGGACACTATGGTGTGGTAGCGTGAATCTCTGACATGATCACCGTGCATTCTTCCATTCGCGAGTCTGCTTCTACTCTCAATTCATCTTAGTACAACTAAAATGAATAGAGAAGCAAGACTGCGTGTCTTCGACAGGTCTTCTAGCACAGTTCGAAATTCGCCAACTCAAACTGCTGTCATCACATGATACCTGGTAGTGCTGTCTGCAACAATCTCCGAACGCCAATCAAACCTATTCTTCCAGAACACAGGGGTCATTCTACTCAATACGAAAATGATCTACATGTTCCTCTTTCGTCTCTGAGCACAAACACACTGTCATACTATGACAATTGTCCATATACTCGCGAAAACATGATCCTTTTAGCCAATACAATTGGCATCATTTAGAACTCATAATGATCACAACGAGTACGAAAATAGCTTCAGGAATCTTTTTAGGGAAATTTCATATCTACTTCACATCACCAATCTTCATCTTCACGAATAAAACTGAAATGCTTCGCGAGGGTTACTCTCAGTTAGTCGACTCCCTTCTTAGAAGTTCTTGCGGTTTCTTCTTCAGTCCTTCAAACTTGAATGAGGCCGTCTGATACGGAGTTTCAAAGATAGATCAAATCAAACATTGATACGCGGAAAGGGATAATGATTACGGATAGTGATACGGTTAAGTTCACGATAGTCGATACGTCGCCGCATACTTTTCTCTTTCTTCTTCATACCCAACAGGAACATCCAAATAGAAACACTGAAGTGAACAAAATCATATTCCATCAGTTCCTTCAATCTTTCAACTTCTATGGCATCATGATCTCGTTAACTGGGATCAGTTCAATGCCAACTCTACTTCCCAAGTAGGAGGGAATTCCAGAGGTTCATCAGAGAACATCGGAAAAATATTCGCACAACAATATACTTCCAAGCCCAGAGCTTTCTAAGGGTGGATACTAATAGGTGTCAGGAGAAATTTGACAATCAAATGAGATCAATGTAAATGTTTCCATAGCAGCATTAATCTTAAGAGATTTATGCGGTTGAGAGTCATCATAACAAAAGTAGGATGAACATAGATTGCTAAAAGTCTTATATCAGATATGGTAGTCTTTGGTAGCTTTATGAAGAGCCAGCCAATCCATAACCAAAAGACCTCAAAATCAAATATATCAAAAGTAAATGGATTCGTAGATCGAATACGGTTGTCAAGCCAGACGGGTAGTTCATATGTCAAGGTCAAGTACATGGTTCATCATAGTGTTGAGATAGATAAACGAACAATTCAAGGTGTTGGAATTTTGTTTAGCTTTTTAACATAATGGGCAGGTAGGGTGTGCATCATTGGTAATACGAACATCGTATAATTGAGATGTATGGAATATCTGTTATCAGCATCATCATGCTCAGTTAACAAATCCGTACTTAGATAGTATTTACACCATATCCTTCCAAAGGAACTGGTTGGCAGGCAAGTTTAATCATTCAAAGGGAGGGAACAAAACTTCCTATATTCGTGGTTGATAATTGCCAGGGTTCTCATAGGAGTAGTAATGGATTACGCAGAACCGAGTAGTATCAGATGATACACTTCATATCCGACATGAGTAATGAATTCATAGAATGTGTCAAACACATTATGGTTGAATGACCATCTGGATGGTCGAAAAGGTATCTAACTATTTATCAAACAGATCGGAATTGGAGATCAAAATCATAAGGTGAAACTTAGATGGTGGTTACTAATCTTAGGTTGCAAAACTTTCTAACCTTTGAAATAAATGTTCTTATAAGGCATAGCTAAAGGCAGAGGCACGAATCAGAGTGATGCGGAAGCAATGCTACTTACATAGATGTCCTAGTCTACCCATTCCTCACCGGTCGTAACTTAAGTTCCTATGGGGAAATCCTAAAGCAAATTCTCAAAGGTTATCTTATGAGCGCCTACAGTGGAAACGTAATGGTCCAAACTTAACAGGTCAAGGGTAAATGTATTACAAGTCGCAGCCTGTCGCTCTGATACCATAATTGTAACACCCCAACCCGATAAGGGTAGAAGTATTATGTTATGGTGACATATCAAAGCAAACACAAGCATATGACTAAATGATACAAAATGAATTTCAATGGTTACAAAAGAAAATTTGAAAATACAAGGTTACAATAATAAATTCTAAGTTCTACAATTTGAAAAAGTTCTAGTCATCTCTAATCCAGAATAGCTAGTAAGGTTTTCTAAGTCCAAAATACTCTCCACTAATAACCCAGCTTCCAACTAAAACCTGCCGCAGGAAAAGAAATGCGGCTGAGCTTAAAAAGCCCAGTGAACAGATATATATAACATAACATAATGGTAAATGAGCATAAGCAACAAATGAATAAGGATACAAAGCGAAAAGCATAATTATGAAAGTCATACGAATATTAAAAGAGAACACGAATCAAGATTGCATGAGAACTGAATAAATAATGAATCAAGGAAATGAAATGATGAAAAGAATCATATAAGGATGTGCCCTATGAACTCCAAAACAAAATCCGTCAAATCATAACATATCATATCATAATCCATATAAGTATACGAAGAGGGGAGACCTCTAAGTAATAATAATAAAAGTGTGAGAAGGAGTGCAAGGCACACACCACTTGGTCACCAAAATCATACAAATACATAAAACCTAGGATGCATCCATACGCTCCCGAACAAAAGTATGTATGTCAGTACTGGACTGATCACAGATATAAGGTTGGCCAATAGTGATCGCGATAATACATATACAAAAGGGGGGAACGCCGTAGATCTATCACACCTCTACGGGAGTGTCATGCCTAAGGTGCCATCAAAGACATGGTCCTGGTACCTCCAGAACTAGGTAAGCTCAGGCACGGATCTATCATATCATACAACAAATCATAATCTAGCATAGCAAGAGAAACGATAAAGTAACTCTAATAAGCATAGCAAAGCATAATCATAACATAGCAGAGACATTTAAATAAATGTCAGAATGGATCAATAAGAATGACAATCATAAAATGAAAGTCATGAGTCAACTAAGGGAAACATATCTAGGTCAAATGTCAAGTCATCAAAGTATCAAAGGTTCATCTTCAAAGGTTCATAATCGAAGGTTCATAATCAAAAGGTTTATTTAAAGAAATCTTTATCAAATGATTTTCCTAAAAATGATCTTTAATAACGGTTTTCATAAAAATAGTCTTTGAAATTAGTTTTCATAAAAGATAGCAAAATTCCATATAAAAGTGGTATCGCATCGTTTGTAAACATCATTTTAAAATAGTTTTTCTCAAAACATTTCCATGATATAAATAAGAGAGGTTTTCATATCTAGTCACCAAATCAAATGAACCTTCAAAGCGTAAAGTGATTCGAATACTAATATCACAGGGTAACGAACGAATTGTATCAAGTATCATATCACAAGGGTCATAATGAACGAATGTCAAATGAATCATAATATCAACGAAGCATATCAAACGAATGAATCAAAGGACGGGGAATCATAGCAATGGCTTAGGGAATCCTAATGAATCAAGGTCAAGAAGGTCATGAGAACGAAAGCACCCTTACCGAAAGAGGGTAGAATATATATACCTTAGACCGCAAGCGAAAACACAAACAGAAATGAAAAGATCGGAAGTAGACTCCATATTCAACGAATCTACACGAATTATAAGTTTACTTATAAGTTTCATAGTTTTATGATTTCATAGTTTCTTAGTTTCATAATCACAAAGGTTTCATTTTAGTTTTCTTTCCATCTTAGGTAACTTTCCATATTTAGCAACTTTCCAAAAATAGCAAGTTTCCATATTTAGTAACTTAAGGTTCATAATGCCATTTACATAAGTTTAGGGTTTATAGTGTAACTTTCATAAGTTTTAGGTTTTAATATGCAAATATAACAAGTTTAGGGTTTAATATGCAAATATAACAAGTTTAGGGATTATAGTGTCATTATGGTAAGATTAGGGTATGAAATGTAATTGTTATAAAGTTACATGATTAGTCCTTTTAGTTTAGAAAGATGACAATTTAGACCCTTTAGTTTGGAAAAATAAACACATAATACCTTTTTAATATCTTTTACACTTTTTAACAGATTTAAACATGAACTGGTACTGTTTTGTCGAATTTATTAATCACATAAAAACTTAGAAATAAAATTCCCAAAAATTCACACACGTACCTAAATGTCTTAAGAACTTTCCCTAATTTTTCCAGAATTTATTATTTAGTATTACTATAGTTTAAAAATCCCTTAAACCAAGTCGTCCAGATTACTGATCAGTTTTAACATACGAAAAGTTTGTATTTTAGTACCCCTTCAGAAAAATTTATAAAAATCTACAAAAATTCCAATAATTAATAGACATGTAAAATATTACTCAGTTCAAAAGGAACCTTCTAATTCATCATGGTTTGCAAATGAAAAATAAAAAATATGGACTGTTTTTCAGACATACAAATTCCATTTGACACTTAACTTTCTAAAAATCAAAAAGTGGCCTTCCCGACCTCTAAAAATTACAAGATTAATTTTTCCAGAAAGCTCTTTCCTTGAAATTAATTTTAGAATCCAAAAACACCCAAATACACGCTACCATCATTTAGATACAATCGATTAAATTTATACTAATTTTCCCAGACAGTAGCAATTTCAATATTTCAAGTAATCTTTTAGGGTTTTGATATTCTAATGATTATATCTTGACACAAAATGATTATTGTTGAGTTAGAAACACATCTAGGTTGATTATATGTGATCTTAACAAATTCATATCAATCATTACAATAACAACAAATCATAGATCGGTTCATTCTAGGGTTTTTATAACTCATTATTTTATGTTATAATTTTATGTGACTTCACTCTTATCAAATGTTTCCCAGGGTACAACTGCCAAAACAGTAAGTTGTACTATCGGACTTAACTAAACTGCCAGGAATTTCATCTTAAGAGATGCGTATTCCTTATGTTGGAAATCAATAATACTTATTGATTTGATGTGTGAAAAACTTGTGGAATTAGGGCCTCTATTTATACACAATAGACTCCCTTCAAGTTTACCCATCCCACCGATGTGGGATTGAAAATAAACTATTTTTCCTTTTTAGTCATGGTACCGAATGACTAACTTTGAGACCCGATATCTCATTCACATCAACTCTATTTTGGACACATAAAGGCTTATTGCGAAGCTCTCTTCGAGGAGAACGCAAACCTACAAACTATTACTTATATATATGAAACATACATATAAATAATTGTGTCCAAAGTTGGTCAAAAGTCACTTTTGCCAACCAATTTTCCAACAATCCCCCACATGAATGGAGATCGGTCGTAATACAAAAATTACGATGAAATTCCAATAGTTGAATCTTGCAAAGGATAGGTAGGTGTGACCCTTTGAACCTTCCCTTGTGAAATGCACTTAGCCTCCTAGCTGTTAGTAGACGCGATGTCTTTGAACTGAGCTGATGTTTATGTAGACGACAATACACTTCACACAAGACTCTCCCTAACATTGTTAAGTCCTCATAGTCATGTTCATTATGGTCCTGAACATTTGCCTGGTTCAGCAAGAGCTCTTAGGATTTGCGCCCCCCACAATTCCCTTCAAAGCGACCCCTCTTCTCTCTCACATAGGTGATTTCATCTTGAATCATTAAAAACATATGCTTGTGATTTCATCTTGAATCATTATGCTTTATGATTTCATCTTGAATCATAAAAGCCATATGTTTAACCTCTCAACAAGTCACATTTATTATAGGAATGGACTAGGAAGTTACAATGTTAAGTAACTCCCCCATATTGATGTGACTTCCCCCACATTTATATGATTAGGTTGTCCTATTGAACCCAGATCTTGGGATCTCCAGTCAACTGGGTTAGGTTTTCCTTCATATAAACTCATTCCTTTAAGGGCTTTAGTCCCATTCCTTTAGACGACTTACTAACTAACTCTCTGCTTAAGCCTTTCGCAAGCGGATCCGTGACGTTATCTATTGACTTTACATAGTCAATTGTGATAACTCTAGTTGAGAGTAGTTGTCGCACTAATCAATGTCTATGATGGATATGTCTCGACTTACCGTTTTACATTGTGATATGAGCTCTGTCAATTTCTAATTGACTATCACACTTATTACAGATGGTCGTTACCGGTTTACACCATCTTGGTATGTCCTCTACGAATAAATGTAGATATCCCGAAGATTCTATAAATTTATCTCAAAAAATAAATTTAAATTCCATCATAGATTTCGCTATAAAAGTATGTTTGAAATACTTTCAAGATTTCCAAGACATGGCTTCCTATGTAGAGTCCATACATCCGCTCTAGTGGATCTAGATTCTTTTATGTAAGAATCCATATTTGCATTACTCTACCATTATATAGCAGTTGGATATCTTCCAAAATGCAATATCATAAGTATCATAGTACTCGTGTAATACTATTCAAGTGGTCATCACTTGAATTACTGGTATATTTACTAAACCTGGTCATAATTTATAGATCAGGTCTCACACAAGTTATAGACACACAAGACGCCCTATATTCTTTGAGTATTCAAAATAGGCAACACCTCTACCTCTATTTTAAATAGATTTCTAAAGACGTCATTGGAGTTCTAGCTAGGCCGAAATCCCCCACATTGAACCTCTCAAGAATATTGTCCTTATAGTGTTTTTAACTTCAAAACACATCCATCTGGTTTCATATGATCTTAGTTCCAAGAACCATATCAATCAACCAATGTAGTTCTTGTCAAATCTTGACTCCAACATTTCATTAGTGGATTTGTTCATCTTGATATCACTTCGAGTGATAAGTATACCATCTATGTATAAACACACGACTACATATATACCAGTGATTTATTTTTCCCACATACATCCATTAATTTTGAATCCATGTTCTGACATGACGTGGTAGAAAATTTGGATATCATTGTTTGGGAGCTTTTCCTAAGTCGTATAGTGACTTAACAAGCCTACAAACTTTTCTCTCTTGTCTAGGAGCCATGAAACCCTCAGGTTAGTTCATGTAGATTTCTTCTTCTAAATCCCTGTTTAGAAAGCCATTCTCACATACATTTTGGCAGACTTCCAAATTTCTTAATGCATTAATAGCAAGTACCATCCTAATAGAGGTTATTCGTGTAACTGACGAATATGTATCAAAGTAAGCTAGACCTTCTCGTTGTCTAAACCCTTTAATTATCAATCTTGCTTTATACTTTTCAATGGTTTTATCGACAACCTTTTGTAGTTGTTAGGTATAAACCATTTGTAGCCTAGTGGTTTACCACCAGGAGGTAAATCCACGAGCTATAATGTATCATTTTTGTAAAATATTATCAATTTCACATTTGATGGCTTCTTTCCATTGAGCCCCTCTTGAGGAAGTTACCATTTCTTTGTAAGAAGTAGGTTCATTTTCTACCATAAAAGAAACAAATCAGATCCAAACAATTTTTCGGTTCTTGCCTGTTTGCTTCTTCTAGGTTCAACCTATTCTTCTGGGTTGATCTTGTCTCACATCATGTAGATCATAATCAATCCCGTGTTGTCACTTATCATGAACAACATTATCATCTTAATGTCTCTCATCATGAAGGACATCATCATTTAGTTGCCTCTCATCATGGACAACTGTATCGTCTAGTCTAGATGAACATCCATTTTTCTCAGATAAATAAGGAAACACAGTTTCAAACAATGAAAGTTTTCCTTGATTCCATTATCGTATCTTTGTATATATTCAGATTTTCTGAATCATATACAAATAAATGATAAGCACTACTGTAATGAGCATATCATAAAAATATGCAATCCACAGTTTTAGGTCCAATATTTTGAACCTTGGGTGTCGGGACAGATAGACACCCCCCACATTCGTAAGTACTTATAGGATGGTTATCATCCCATCCATAGTTCATAGAACTATCTTCTTTTCCTTACAAGGGATCTTATCTAAAAGATAAGTAGCCGATAGAATCGCTTTCCCCCACATGCCATGGTTTAAACCAAGACTTTAATAACATGGCATAACCATATCTTTTAAGGCACGATTCTTTTCATCCAACAATTCTGTTGAGGCGTATAAGGAGCAATAAATTTGTGTCTTATTCCAATGTTTATCACATACATTTGGAAATGGAGACACATATTCACCTCCGTTATCACTTCGAACCACCTTGTTTTCGATAATAAGTTGATTCTCAACTTATGTGTATAGATCAATCTTGTCTATATCCTTACTCTCAAGTAAGTATAAATAGCAATATTTTGTACTACCATCAACAATTATGATGAAGTACCCGCTAATTACTACCTTAGTAGGTACCGATTCCAAATCACATAGAACCACGTGAATCAAGGGTTCAGTTAATTTCCGGTCAACCGAGTGAAAAAGACAATCTTGTCAATTTGGCTTCAACGCAAGTTTTACTTTTATAATCCGTGTTCGTTCATTTAATTAAACAGCGTATTGAGTTAAAATTTACATGTCCGAGTTGGCCATGCTATACATTTAAAGAATCAAATAAGCTGAATTCATACTCATTTTATTAAAACAACCATTAAAAACAATGAAATCAGCTTAAACATTTAATGAAGGGCATAACCCGTACCGACCAAAATTTTGTTCAATGTTAACTCAAGTTTATTTGATTAAATAAAAGAAAGCCAAATTTATTAAGCAATCATCCAGACACAATATTCCTACGAATCTCTGGCACATACAACATGCTGGTTCACTTAAGCTCTTTTCCACATGTGAATTTCAACATCACATTTCTTTTTCCCTTGCTATTAGCAGTTGTAGAGTTGCCCATAAATTGCATCTCTCCATTTTCTACTGCTTTGAAAGAGTTAACCAAACTCTTATCAACATACTCATGGCATGATGCCCAAGTGTTAATCCACCATGTCGGATCCCGCCTTGGCAACAATTTTCATGTCATTCAGGCCATTTAACCTATAGTTATGGCACATAAAATCTGAATGCTTTAAAGCATCTACCGTACACATAACTCGAGTATCGGTCTCCCTTTCATCAAGTTCGAGAGCAGATCCTTTAGATGTCACTCGTGACATTCCAAACATTCTGTTAATACGAGATTCTGTTATTAGTCTAAAACTAAATTTGGAATAATTAACAACTTGATATATTACAAAGTGTTTCGTAACAAAATGATTACATCGAATTTTGTTTAAAACATTACTGTTTTGTAAGATCCATTATACAAAACCGCTTTTAAAGAAGTCTTTCTATTAAAACAATTAAACAATATGGCATATTACATAATGTTTTAAACAAAAACAAATTTGTAATATGATTTTGTCAATCTTCTTTAAGAATATTTTAATAGATCTGTAACACATGGTCTAATTCTACAATGAAACTCGACAAGGTTTCAAAATAGATTTACTCTTCCAAAGAAACTCAACAAGGTTTCTATAGATCTACTTTCTTATGCATAAAGTTTCAATAACTATATTTAGTTTATAATTAAACTCAACCTGGTTTAAATAAGCTAAACAAGTCAAAGAAACTTATCCACCAAAATATGATAACAACTTATATATTATCAGATTTTGTTTCAAACAGACTCATCTTGGGTTCTAGTAATCTAATAAAATAGCAACTTGTATTTTATGAGATTTGTTTCAAAGAAACTCCACTTGGTTTCAATGAATCTGATTTCATCATGATTTGCAACCATGTTAGTAATCAGCGCACCAATTATATTCACTAGATTCACTAGGGTCACAAATTATGTTCTCATCAGTTAACTTGTGAATATTTAAACACAAAAACAGTTTAAAAAACTATTAAAACAATATGGTATCTAATAAACTCGACATGGTTTATGTAACTTGTACCAAACATGATTCAAAGAAACACAAAATTGGTTTCAATAAATCCAGATTTAAACAATAAAATACGTAATAAACAAACTAAAAGAAATCAGTTTGAAAAGAAACTCATCATGGTTTCAATATAAACTGATTCAATAAACTGTTTTAAAAATCGTTTATAAATCTGTTAATTAAAATTTTGTTTAGTTATAAAACTGATTTTCAAAAAAACACAATCTTGGTTTCAGCAGAAAAAACAGTTTGTATAAAATCTGTTAACTAAATTAATCTGATTTTAATAAAAGTGTTTTAATTCTGTTACACAGAATCTGTTTTAAGATTGTAGGGAAACGGTTACACTTTATTAATAAAATCTAACTTAAAATAAATAAAATTAACAGTATATAATTAACAGAAAATTAAATACAAACAGAATGTAAGCAAATAAACGATAATTAAATAAAACAATAAACTAATAAAAAGACTTACTAGATCACCAACGGAGATCAGCAACGAAGCACTACAAAGCCGAGGTACGTGTTTGACATGCTTCCCTTAAAACAGATTCGCCGTCTGTTTCCCAGGGTACAACAGCCAAAACAGTAAGTTGTACTGTCGGACTTAACTAAACTGCTAGGAATTTCATCTTAAGAGATGCGTATTCCTTATGTTGGAAATCAATAATACTCATTGATTTGATGTGTGAAAAACTTGTGGAATTAGGGCCTCTATTTATACACAATAGACTCCCTTCAAGTTTACCCATCCCACCGATGTGGGATTGAAAATAAACTATTTTTCCTTTTTAATCATGGTACCGAATGACTAACTTTGAGACCCGATTTCTCATTCACATCAACTCTATTTTGGACACATAAAGGCTTATTGCGAAGCTCTCTTCGAGGAGAACGCAAACCTACAAACTATTACTTATATATATGAAACATACATATAAATAATTGTGTCCAAAGTTGGTCAAAAGTCACTTTTGCCAACCAATTTTCCAACATCAAATGTGTATAATTTAACTATAGCAACAAGAATGGATTCGAGTATATCAAGATTGAATGAGAAAGGATGATACAAAATACCCTCGTAGCGTGATCAAACACATGAACACCACACGAACGAATCACTTCTCCTTCCTTCTTCTTCTTTTTGTGGTGATCGAACAAAAGAAAAACAATATAGGTCGATTAGGGTTTTATCATGAACATGACATAGAGATTGATGTATAAAACATTTGGTTACCTTAGATGATATGAAAAAGATCAAAGCCTTTCTTTCTTCTTCCTAGTGGATCGAACAAGAGATAGGTTTAGGGTTTCTTCTTCTTTTTTATTTTTATTTTTTATTTTTTATTTTTTTTTGAATCAAATGGCAAGAACAAGAGGTAGCCGAGATTTTTGATGGAGAGGGAATTCGGTATTTTCGGTATAATGGGGATGACAAGAACCGTATATTTGATTGAAGTAAAATAAGGCAAGAATCAATTTCATTATGGGCTTGTGACCAATTAAAATCAATGCATGTTTATCTCTTCATATTGGGCCGAAAATTCTTGAGCTTATGATACATAAAATGTCGCCGAGTCTTAGTTAGGTGTGGGATTTTATTTAGTTTGTACATATTATTTACATAATGTAAGGCTTTAATTAATTTAACTTGTTAGGTAACTTTTGGTTTTAATTACCTTAAGTTAAGTTCGAATAATGTTACTTATTTAATTTTTTATAAGTTCTCAAAATTTAAATTTGAGGGCATTTTTGTCATTTCGGATTATGTTAATTTTGGGGTTTTACATATTATGCTTCTTAAACCACCATGGCCTCCGAAATCAACATACCAGGGTGTCACAAAGACATTGGATCTCGATACTCCACCTACGAAAAATAAGGAAACATCAAGCAATGTTGATGGCAATACGAAGCAGTCTCATGGCAGTTCTGATGGTTCAAACGAGAAAAAACGTGAGCGTGTTGAATACATTGACCTTGAAGATTATCCCAGTGATGTAGAGGATGTAGAGCCTAATCCACTAAAAAAACCAATGGTTCAAGTGAAGATCGAGAAGGATCCTTGAGCAAACCGAACACGTGTCATGAGGAATGTTTATATTTCCTTTCTCTACATTAAATAAATTTTGCTATGGCATGAACAATTTCTATGTTTCGTTTACCTTTGTTTTGGTTGTTTCACAAAGGTTTATTACCTTAGACAATTTTATGTTTTTTGTTTTGGATACGGTTAGTTTGTTTCACCACATGCTTATGCTGTGTTTTGAATATGGTTTGGAATTTCATTTATCTTTTTAATGGTTAATTTAGAATTTTAGATTGTGTAGTATTTGTTAATTGTTTTTTAATTTTTATACTTTGAATACATCTACAAGTACAAAAGTACAAAACAATTCCGTAAACTAAAATGCCTTTACCATTTCACACAAGGAATTCCCCGGTTCAATACGGATCATCGAAGGCATATTAATCTAATTTTGATACACTAAAAGTACAAAACCATTCCCTAGACCAAAATGTTCCATGTAATTGAATATTAATCCCCAAACATGAATAGATTGAAACAAACATTCATTTGCATAAGCAAGCATTCAGTTACATAACATATGTATATAAGTTATAATCCTCTAATCACAACCTCATTTGTTCAACTAAGAACCAACATTTCACCAAGTTCAACAATGGATTTCAAGTTTAGATTAATTAGTTATATTTATAGATAAAACGTAAAAAACATTAGTCCATACATACAGGCATATACAATGCCTCCCCAAGATATGATCAAAGGCTTACATATAGCTAAAAGATAAACATCTTAACAAAAGACACTAACCCAACAAGATTTTAAACACCCTAATCATGAAGATCCATCACAAAGATGTGATGATCCTTCTCGGCCCTTCCTTATCTAGCAATATCAAGCACAAAAACCAACCCAGCTAGCATCCTAGCCTCTCTATCCGCCGTCTCATTCATCGCCTCAACCACATCTCCAGCTACTTCATGAGATGGCCAGTGGTACGAAGCTCGTCACATATTTCCCCAAGACGCTGAATACGCACCTCAAGCTCAGCTCTCTCCTGACCAAAAAAAGACCTAAAACAATCTTGAAGACGATCGGATCCACAATCCTGTTTCAGTTTTTCGATATTTGGAAAAGACCCCATTATCTTATTCGGATCCAAGCTAATTGATAGAATATTTGTAGGTTATAATAAAAGATAGGGAAATGTTATAATGAGTTTATTGATTATACAGTTGGATGAAAAAATATATGGAAACGAGTTTCTAAGAGTATTGTCGCCTTCAACTACTCCATTCAATAAATGGACTCAAATACTACTAAAGATCATGATTGTTATAAACTAGACTGGAACAGTGCTTCTATCAGTTCCATTTCCCATGCAATAAAGGCAATAGAGTGCAAACACATATAAATATTAGATACACTTTTATTCACATAAATACCTTAAAAAAAAAAAAAAAAAAAAAAAAAAAAAAAAAAAAAAAAACTGTTAATATAACCACATTCTAATAAAAATAATATCACATTCTTATATACAAATTAACTTTTCTATTAACCCAACAACATCTTATAAAATAAATTAACAGTAAAGAAAACAACACCATAAATTGTCATATATATATTTTTTATTGTAAACACAAAATGTGGTTAATCCCGCGATAGACAAAGCTATTATTTCAAATATAAAATGCGGTAAATATCAATTTTTCCTTTTGTTATTTTTTCATGATGATCATTATTTTCCATAGATAAAATACGGGGTTTGAAAAGCTGAATGTTAATAACTACTCTACAAGTGTAAATTTGGTACCTAAATGCCATAAATCATATAAAAAAAATTTAACACAAAATCCGTATATTTTATATTTTGATTATATTTTTTATGAATTGAAAAAACTTTTTAAATGGAAAATACCTAAAAAATAGTAAGCATATGTTAATAATTCTTAAAAAAAAATAACAAAAATTCACTTTAAGATAAAATAATCCGTGCAAAAACAATAAATAGTCAAATGCAGTATGTGAATAAGCAGTTTCAAAGGAAAATAGCAAAATAAGTAACATATACTTTTTGTACAAATCAATATTGGAACAACTATCAATTATATAAGAGAAAAGGACTCAAGGAAAAGACTGAATAAACAAGATAAGTAACCAAGTGCAATTGGAAATAAACTACCAAGCTTATAAAAGGTGAACTGCAAATTGAGTTTGTAACCTAAGAAATACTAAAAACAATCTAAATAAGCAATTCAGAACAGAATAAGGTAAACCAAGAAGGAAATAAGCAGCAAACTCCAATTAAGTAGATAAGGTTATATTTGCAGCCCAAAACAATATAAGTAGCTAATTTTAAGCTCAATAATAAGCAATGAGCTAATCCACATACAATTCAAAAGACATGACCATCATTCAGCAAATATCTTTTAGAAAAACTACAAAGATTAAACGATGTCTATCCATAACAGCTTAATACACGAACAACCACACAGAGTTTGATGCATCAGCATGTATGTCTTAACACATATGAAACACTGGGATGAGAACTGGGGTACGTGAAGGCAATGAAACTCGGAAGTCTTCAACAGTTTCAACAAGTTTGAACCTAACCATTTTGTTAGGTTGCCATTGACATAACGTAATAATTTCGCTCCATCTGCATTTGATCGTCACGTGATTCTTGCTATTCGGCCTGTCACTGTGAGGCTCCACATCCAGATCCACATAAAACTCATGTTCTTCATTGTATCTCATGAGTGCGTTATGGTAATTCCACAGCTCATGTGCCTTCACAAAAGCATGATGTATGTTCTGCATTTATATTAAGTTTATTATAACCAAGGTGATAATACAATAGAGTAAACTGAGTAAATATGTCATGTACTCAAACGCAAACACTCCAACATGTCATATAAGAGAAAGTCGTAACAAAGAACACAATATGTAAACATTTACCCAAAATTTTACTAGACAATATCACCAAAATAACATACTAAAATTGTGAAAAATAACATTATGTCAATTAAAGGCAATAGGAAATAGTTAATAAACGCTAACTATTATGGCAAAAACATATTGTGTTTAGCATCAACGAAGTTCACAATTACTGAAATGAAAATATAATTGTCCTACTTACCAGACGACCTCTGTCGGTCACATACGCCACAATTGGAGCGTAAAAACAATTCTCCTCATTCTCATGCTCCGTGTGCCTATCCCACTCGCACATGTGTTGCATTCTTTTATCTACGTTTCAAGTAAGCAAACAAAAATTTTAAATTATCATATGTAATGCTTTTTAAACTCCCTGAATAACTAAATGTATTGTGCATAAAGTTTCATTGACATACCTTCATCTATGCTGCTTTTCACAAATGGCTTTCTTGAGCTCAGTACTATACGTTCTACCTTATCCTGACGCATCTCCAAACCATTTGCATCAAATGGCATCAGTGAAACAGAATTGTTTAGCAAATTTGTGAAAACAAATCTGGTGCCAACAGCCAGGTTTTCAAGTTGAACTAATATATGCCATCCCTGTCCTCCAAACACATGCACATGTCTATCTTCATCTAGTATCTGAATCTTACGATGTGTCACAGTTGCTACCAGCACGCCACTCACATAAACCCGAAATTCAGGATTATTAGTGTTGGTGAAGAAACCGCAAGGAATTGGCTACATAACAGTTTGTTTGAAGAAAAAAATTTGTCATGTAAGGATTGGTTTTCATTAAATTTCTAATAAAGTTATAGAATATAATGTTATAAATTAGCAAAGTTACCGGAGATTGTTCAAGGTCTTCCAAAGTAAGCAAGCATCGACGCTGTCTGTAACCTACCACATTCAGGTTGTATCCACTCAGCTCATATCCATCATTCTTATATGCTGCTACGTAGTACAGATCTTCTTCTTGACGAATGAAATGGAATGTGGCCACCTCGGTATATTTGCTGTCATCTAAAAATTCCCGCCACTCACTTTCATACAGCTTTAAACGATTCCCCCCAGCCATTTTCACATAAACCTTATGCTTGGTTCCTCTATTGTGTATTAAGTAAACAAATCCTTTTTTAGGGTACATTGTTTCCGTAAATAGAGATGGAAGAAGCTGAAATTAATAAACGTGGTGCGTGTGTTAATTTTAACAATCTTAAATAAACGGTTAATGTACATAGATTTTTCAAATAGAAAATACATGTAGTGTCCGAATGTTTCGTTGGTTTGCCTCCACTAGAAATTGAAAGTTCATTCTATTTAATAAAACCATAAACGTGTCATTCGTCAATAATTTTTTCACATGTCTACTTATATTTTGACATTCTTATAACATCAACACATATCATGTTTAAAGTGTCAACCCAAGAATGACAGCAACACTATTAGCATGGATGAAAACACTCAAACACATTCTTAAAAACGTACGAAATAGGTGTCTATAATCCAACTAACACGTTTATGTCATTCTTATACAGTATCTATAAGCTCTGTTTTTTGGCAACCTATTAACAATGAAAATCTTTCTTTACTTTCGCCTAATTCTTTGCCTACAAATGGTAACCAAACTTTCAACGACTTACTTATGTATTCATTACAGTTCTTAATTTTTATACCATGTCGCCTCATTTTGAATAATTAATAACCGATATGTAATCTACCTAACCTACATTTTCGGCATAATTTCATACAATGTTGATACCTATACTCAAGTTGCGTAACGCGATCTTTCTTAACTACTTAACCAAGTCGTATTACATCACAACTTACAATTAATTCATACATGTCTTTAAAATTACTGATCTTACTTTAGGATATCTTTCATTACGATTATCTACTATTACATCTTTCAGCAAACATTTTTTTTATAAAACATTCCTAACATCAAGCAAAATATCTTTCCCTTTTGTAACTAAAATCAGCATACATGTCGGTTAAACATAAAACATCAAAACTAATCTATTTATCTTGCATATTAATACTAAAACCCATGTTTTCTTATGATCAGAGGATGCAATATCATAACTATTTTGAGGTCAGTACAATACTACTACATATGCATCTTGAATCGGTTATTTTATGTTAACCGAAACGTTTTTGGCAGTTATATTTGTTCCAACAATAAACATTATCATAGAAATGATCAACATGCATTTGCAATCGGTAGATTAACCAAAAGAACTGAATAATTAAAAAGGAATAAAAAAATACCTTGCGTCGATGATAGTAGCAGTGTTTATGGAAAATTTGTTAAAGAAGATGAAGATGAAAATGGTTATAGTTGAACTCAGTTATTGCGAGTCATGTCACAGTCGGCTTTTGGTCACATATAATGAGACTCAAGTGGCTATATCAATGATGATATGCAAGAAGTTAGTATTGTTAATTAAATGATAACACAATTAATTTTTCATTTAAATAAACTAAAATGTATGTAATATAAAAGGTACCCAAACGTTTTTATTAGTTACATATAAAACGTATAAATTATATTTTGATTTCTTAAGAATTATCTATAGCTAGTTCATATATTTTAGGCAATGATCCCAATATTTTTGTGAGATATATTCGAATTCAAATAACAAGATATCATTTGGCATAAATTAGTAGTCATTAATATAAAAATATTTTGAAAATACAATACAAAAATATCCTCACCAATAAACTCTATATAAACTCATGATAATTTTTAACATTATCAAAATATACGTTTTATAAATAATTGTTTAGAGATGTCAAACACAGGATCCCCAAAGGTATACATTTTGCTTGCCATTTTGTTTTTTCCATAAGCAGATTTTGTTGTTTGTTTGATGTGTTATACATATGTGTTAAAATGTGTCATCTATTGATCATTTTTAAGAAATCCAATGAAGATGGCATTCATTGTGCATCAACTGCTAATGATGTGGTTAAAAATGAAATATCCGTTATTGAAATATCATCGGATGACGAAATGGTATGATTACCAAAAGAATATTTGTGTAACAAAAATATGCCCATTATAGTTACAATATTGTTTTGTTATTTTTTTTTTAATAATTTGCAGCATGTTCAAAAAACAAGTAAACGTAGAAGATTAACTAAAAATGGAAGTGTTGTAAACAACAATGTGGTCGATCTTAGTTCGTCAGATTATGACAATGTAGCGAATGTTGCAGATGCATCAACATTTGAAGATCAACCTCAAAATATTGGAAAAGTGGTATGAACGAATTTGAGACATCCTCATTGTTTGTGTGTTTACTAAAAACTATATACGACGTAATAGTTTTGTAAATATGTTTTAATTTTTAAACGTAGGTTCTTGATGATGAAGATCCTACTCCTACTAAAAATAAGCAACGCAACTATTATCTCATTGATGAGGAAACTGATGAAGATCTTGATAAACAAAATAATCTAAGTGAAGATGGTGTGTGGGTAAATATCAATGATCTTCCTAAAGGTTTTGATGGTTTAGAGAATGCTAACAAATACATTGATGAAGAAGCCGAAGAGGATTTAGAAAATTCTGACCTCTATAGTAAGCGATCAATTGATGATGGAGATGATCTAGACGGTTTCATTGATGACGAAACTCAAGATTCTGTTCGTACCGATTATGATGATGATACCGATGATGATTTTTGAAGCTCTATAATCTTATTCAAATAGCATGATGTTTTCTAAGTAATAAAACATGTTAAAAACAATCTTAAATTGTTATGTCGATGTTATTCATTCTTCTAATATATGGTTTTATTTGAGTATACTTGATAAAATTTGTTATCACATTTCGTAGGAAAGCTTATATTATTGCGTTTTACACATCTTGGGTTATTTATGATTCATTGTAATGTTTGATGTTGTCTCTCACAAACCGGAAGGGTATATAACATTCATACGTAAAGAAGTTGATTTTATAGATTTACCTTTATCAACTAATTTTCAAAAACGTTAATATATTTATGTAAAATCTTTTTGCAAATATGCATAACAACTCACACGCTTAATATGGGAAAGTAATGCCTGTTTACATTTTTAGGTTACAAAATATAAATCAATTAATGTGACCTCCTAAATTAATGTAATCTAAATTTCAAATGTTTGTCAACACTTATTGTTAAGCATAACGGATGAAATTTCAAATCCTCAAGTCTATCATTCATTTTTTCATCAACTAAGAAACTAGGCAATCTCTCAAAAACATGAACATCAAGAAGCATAAAGGTAAAGAGAAAATCGATGGAACAAACGTCAATTCCACTATCATGAACGGCAGTCGTCGTGTTTGTAACAAACAGCTACAACAAAGTGACTCTCATGATGGACGTTTACAATCAGAAAGATCGTTACGAAGTTCATCTTTAATTGACATAAGCAATAGACAATTTCGAAGTGTTGTTAGACGTCCACTTGCTGAAATTACACAAAGTAACATCACCTATATTTCATATAATTATGTTTACATTATTTTTCAATTATTTTTGTTATTTAGATCATCATAATACTTTTCATCATGTTCGTCTTTTTAAATTATCCATCATATTTGCATTTTTAGATGAAGACTTATCTATTCAACGTCGTGGGAGGCTTAAAAAAATAGATAACAACTCAGGTATCATACTTTTTTTTGTATTATCATTCTTATATTATCAATGTATACAAGTCACCTATATTTCATATAATTATGTTTACATACTTTTTCAATTAATTTTGTTATATAGATCATCATAATAATTCTCAATATGTTCGTATTTTGAAATTATCCATCTTATTTTCATTTTTAGATGAAGACTTATCTATTAAACGTACTGAGAGGCGCAAAAAAACAGATAACAACCCAAGTATTATACTTTTGTTTGTATTATCATTATCAATATATACAAGTCATCATAATAATAACCATCTAACCTATTATTATCAATCCTATTTGCAGTGTTAGAGATTGACTTAGCAACTCAACTTACTAAGAGGCCCAAAAAAAAAAGATAACAACATAGGTTTCGTACGCAAAACCTTTATAAGCTTCACATTATATCACCAATCCTACCAATATATGTCCTCGCACTAATTGATCTATTTTGTTTGTTGATACAAACAGGTTTAACCGATGACTTGGCCATTAGACATCCTGGGAGGCCATCAAAAAAAGATAAAAACATAGGTTGTCATAAAAACAAAAACATTAACACATACATGCTTTATACTTATAGATCACTTTTTATTTATGTTTCATTACATTATATGTTAACTTTGCAGGGACGACATCGTCCTCAGTTTCAGAAAATCTCCCAACACCGAATGGTCAAACTTCCGATATCCTTTTGCCTCCGTCGTCTTTTAATGTGAACCCAAACAATTTGTTACAAACCAATACAAGTGTTGTAACAACAAGACTAAACAATACAGAAAAGAGTGAGTTTATTCGTTAGTTAAATACATTTCCAACTCCTTAATTAACATGTTAATTTTATTTGGCGACTATTATTATTGGCAGAAACCTCTATAAGCTTCACAATATATCACCAATCCTACCAATATATGTCCTCACACTAATTGATCTATTTTGTTTGTTAATACAAACAGGCTTAACCGATGACTTGGCCATTAGACGTCCTGGGAGGCCATCAAAAAAAGATAAAAACATAGGTTGTCATAAAAACAAAAACATTAACACATACATGCTTTATACTTATAGATCACTTTTTATTTATGTTTCATTACATTATATGTTAACTTTGCAGGGACAACATCGTCCTCAGTTTCAGAAAATTTCCCAACACCGAACGGTCAAACTTCCGATATCCTTTTGCCTCCGTCGTCTTTTAATATGAACACAAACAATGTGTTACAATCCAATACAAGTGTTGTAACAAAAAGACTAAACAATACAGAAAAGAGTGAGTTTATTCGTTAGTTAAATACATTTCCAACTCCTTAATTAACATGTTAGTTTTATTTGGCGACTATTATTATTTTCACGTAACTGTATTTTGTTTCAGGATCAAGAACAAAAACACCGATGTCAACGCAAAGACATACTAATACTTATGGTAGTGGCTCATCAAGTGGACTGTCAACTATGACATCTAGACCAAAGGCACGTCAACGAATATGTAAAATTTCAACACGTAAGCCACATCTTCACGATTACTTATTGGTGACTTGCCTTTTGTATCCATCAACTATAAATGACATTATATAATATAGGATTAACTTATGGATTCTAATAATATTTTCAGTTGTGAAGTCATTGAATATTCAAACTCCACGTACCTCTCACTTTACAAACACATTAACAACCCCATCTCAACACCATATTAATCTTCGCTCCAGGACACCTAAGTCATTGAATATTCAAACTCTACGGACCTCCCACGTTACAAACACATTAACAACGCCATCTCAACACCATATTAATCTTCGTTCCAGGACACCTAAGTTGGTGAATATTCAAACTCCACGTACCTCCCACGTTACAAACACATTAACAACGCTATCACAACACCATATGAATCTTCGTTCCAGGACACCTAAGTCTACAGTAGTTGATGCTTCCACGCCAAGAAACTCAGCTGTCCCAAATATAAGAAAAGGTATCTATGTCAAATAAGATATTTCAAATATTTTCCACTATCGTTTTTTGTAATTGAATTAGGTGTTAAAAATTCATTAAATGTTATTTTAATTCAGGTAATATGAGTAACCCAAGAACACGTTTTGTCACTCCGAGTCCTGTGAACTTTACTTTAGGTAAGTGCTAAATATCCTGTTAAGTTTTTATCTATCAACAAAATAGATTTAATATACTAATTCTATTATTAACAGGAGCAAGCTCATCTAATACAAACCAACGATCAAATGGACAATGTTCTACGATGGCTACTGATAGGCGCCCATTAAAAGGTAAAATGGGCGTTCGTAAAAGTTCACGTCGTATTAACTTCGCAGAATATGATATGGAAGATGATGCCGGATCAGAATCACGTCGATTTTATGGTATATGTGATGGTACGCATAATATTTACATCACTACAGATATAAATTATTGTTACAAATCTTTCAAAAGTATATGCAATTTGTAATATAATTTATTACATCTAACGTTTCCAATTACATATTACATTGATCATGGAGATCCAAATGTAGAATGTGCAAAATGCGGTGCAATGTTGTGGTATCATAAGACTATACGTGGGGATGGCAATTGTGTTAAAGATGCATTTTCTCTTTGTTGTGGAAGGGGAAAGGTTAAGCTGCCTATCGCACTCAAAGATCCACCAAAACTTTTGAAGCAACTTATTAACAAAGAACACCCTAAGAGTTCCTCATTTATGGATAATATTAGGCGTTACAATTCTATGTTTGCTTTCACCTCCATGGGCGGTAAACAAGATAAGTCTGTTAATGTTGGTCGCGGTCCATATTGCTACCGGATACAAGGACAGAATTTACATAAAATTGGTACTTTGTTGCCTGAAAAAGGAAAGCCTCCTAAATTTTCGCAGTTATACATTTTCGATACCGCTAATGAGATTCGAAACAGGATCAACGCTATCAGGTTTGTAAATCAAATTAACATTTTATATATCCTGGCTCATTGCAAATATAATGCATTTAGACTTTTTAAATTGATTAAAGTTGTTAAATAGCTTTCTCATTCTATTTTTATTTAACATATGCTGTTACTTTCTTATGCAGCAACGATCCATCAACATCATCAAGTACAAATAAACTTGACTACCAGCTAAGCTATGATTTATGTGACATGCTTGACGAAAATAATCCGTTGGTTGCCAAGTTTCGAATGGCTGGGGAACGAATTTCATCGGCACGTGATGACAAACAGTATAAGCTTAAGCTTATTGGTGCAAGGCCGCGCGATGGTAGGCAATATAACCTACCAACTTCATCTGAGGTTGCCGCCTTAATAGTCAGTGATTTTGACTCTACCACAAATAATAGAGATATTATTTTGCACAAACAAGATGGCAATCTCAAAAGAATAAGTGAGTTGCATGTCTCATACCTCCCACTTCAATATCCTTTGTTTTTTTCTTATGCCGAAGACGGATACAGAACTGATATTTACCACGCGGACGTTACGGACGCGACGCCAGATGACAAGAAGAAACGCGTAACAATGAGGGAGTGGTTCGCATACAGAATTCAAGACAGGCAAAAAGAATATTCCTTGATACTAAATGGTAGGAGATTGTTTCAGCAGTTTCTTGTGGACGGATACACAATGGTTGAGGCTGAACGCATGTTGTTTATCAGAAACAAAAAAAAGGAGTTAAGAACTGAAACATACGCAAAATTGGCAGCCTTGGCAGAAAATGGAGAATCTGGTGTTAAATTACGGGGTAAGAAGATTATTTTGCCATCGTCATTCACCGGCAGTCCTAGGTATATGATGCAGAACTATTTGGATGCCATGACAATTTGTAAGTCCCATGGATACCCTGACTTATTCATTACATTTACATGTAACCCTAATTGGCCTGAGATTGCACGAATGATGGAGGCAAAGGGTATGAAATCTGAGGACAGGCCTGATGCAACAACAAGGGTCTTCAAAATCAAACTAGACACTCTCATAAAAGAATTCAGGGAGAAGCGTACATTTGGACGTGTTAAAGCACGTAAGTTATTAACACCAGATGTTAATTTAATTTTTTATATTCAATTAATAACAAAATTGAAAGGGATCAGCCTTATTAGTTACTGATTATCTGAATTTATTTTTTTATTTAATTATTACAGTTGTTTACACGGTTGAGTTTCAAAAGAGAGGACTCCCACATTGTCATATATTACTTTGGCTTGAAGCTGAGGATAAGCTAACCACACCTGGGCGGATTGATCAGTTTATATCAGCCGAAATTCCTGACAAGAATGAAGACCCTGAGTTGTATCAGATTGTGACTGATCACATGATTCATGGTCCGTGTGGAGCCGAACATCCAACATGTCCTTGCACCGTTGATTTCAAATGCACAAAGGGTTTCCCTAATCAGTTTAATGAAACCACAACTATTGATGATAACGGTTATGCAAAGTATAAAAGGATGAATGATGGTACAACCATCAAGAAAAGTGGAGTCGATTTGCATAATGGTTACGTTGTGCCTTACAATCCAGGTTTGCTTAGACGATACCAGTCTTACATAAACGTTGAATATTGCAATCAGATTGGTTCTATCAAATATTTATTCAAGTACATAAACAAAGGACCAGATAGGGTGACAGTTGGTTTAGAGGACGAAGAGGCTGACGAGATTCAAGACTTCTATGATTGTCGCTATTTATCTGCATGTGAGGCGGCTTGGCGTATTTTTGGCTATGAAATTCATTACAGGTTTCCATCTGTGAGCGCCTACCATTTCATTTGGAGAACGAACAGTCTGTGGTGTTTGATCCCGCTGAAAGTATTGATTACCAACTTGAAAAGGAATCAGCCAACGAGAACAAGTTCCTAGCGTGGATGGAAACAAACCGGACCGATACGTTTGCCCAAACTCTTCTTTATGTAGAATTTCCTAAATATTATGTTTGGAAACCTCAAGAGTTGAAATGGCAACCGAGACAAAGAGGTGAAAGCCTTGGATGTATACATCATGTTCCACCTTCTTGGGGAGAGCTTTTTTACTTACGTATTTTGCTTAACAAGATCAGAGGTGTTAAGGAGTGGGTTGAACTTAAGACCCACGATGATGTTGTTTATCCTACATATAAGGATGCTTGCTTTGCTCGTGGGCTGTTGGAAAACGACAAGGAGTACGTCGATGGTATATTGGAAGCGAGTTTATGGGGAATGGGAGATTATATGCGGTCATTTTTTGTTATGCTCATCATGACTGACAGTATGTCTCGACCAGAGATTGTATGGGAGAAAACTTGGCATGTTTTTGCTGCAGACATTGAACGCGTTGAGCGAAGAAAACGCAATGATCCAGGTACTTTATTTTCAATTGTAACTTACAAATCATATTCAACCATGTAGTATAGGATGTTGACTTTTTTCATCTAAATTTTCCATTCATGTACGATAGGATTTATGCAATTGCACATTTATTTTTTAATTTCTCAATATACGAAAAAGTAAATCATAAATTATTTGCAAACTGTCATGACTTATAGGAATACTTCATCGTTATAAACCATTCCAACAAATGTATGACTGAATCAATTGTCAATCTCTACATATCATTATTTGAACAAAAAATAAAACTTATACATTTATTACGTTTGTTACACTTTAGTAACAGCATACGCAAACGAATACATAATCCATGTACTGATTATTTTACGCAGGTCTTGAGCTTTCAGATGTCCAGAGGTATAACATATGCCTCACTTATATTGAACACATGATTTTGTGTGACAACAAAAGTCTAAAGAATATTCAAAACATGCCATACCCTAATCAAGATCACACAATGGATTCGTATAACCGATTGATATACGACGAGATGGCGTACAACGTTGACGAATTAAGAGAACAACATATGCAATTGTACGGTAGCTTGACACACGAGCAGAAAGGAATATATTCACAAGTAATGGATTCTGCTGTACACAACAAAGGCGGCATGTTCTTTGTATACGGCTACGGAGGTACTGGCAAGACATACCTGTACAAAACAATGTCCGTTGCATTACGTTCTCAAGGTGAAATAGTATTAAATGTGGCATCAAGTGAAATTGCTGCACTTTTGTTGGAAGGCGGAAGGACTGCCCATTCAAGGTTTGCTATCCCTATTAATGTCGTCGAGGATTCAATGTGCAGCATACCAGCAGATAGCGATCTTGCTGATTTGATAAGGCAGGCAAAGCTTATTATTTGGGACGAGGCACCTATGATGAATAGATACTGTTTCGAGGCCTTTGATAGAACCTTGAGAGACATATGCAGAGAAGATATTTCAGCGCCTTCTCATAAGGTTTTTGGTGGTAAAGTCGTTGTGTTTGGTGGCGATTTCCATCAGATCCTACCTGTTATACCTGGTGCAACCAGGCAAGAAGTAGTACATGCCACGATAAACTCTTCATATCTGTGGGCTGAATGCACCGTACTGAAATTGACGGTCAACATGTGATTGGGTTTAGGTTCTGCAGAATCAGAAAGAAAAGAAATTCAAGAGTTTGCTGATTGGATTTTAGATATAGGCAATGGTAATGTTGGTGGTAATAATGATGGTGAGGCAGTTGTCAAACTTCCAGAAGATATGTTGATTGCAAATTCGGAAGATCATGTTGGTTCCATTATTCAACAAACATATCCTGATTTGGGCGCCAACTTATGGGATCTTGTTTATTTTCAAGAACGAGCTATTCTTGCCCCAACCCACGAAATGGTCAACATTATTAACGATAGAATGCTATCTTTAATTGAAGATCAAGAGAAAGTTTACGAAAGTTCCGACACAGTTAATGTACTTGATGCTGATACAATTTTCGATGAACAGATATACACAACGGAATTTCTAAATACCATCGAAATGTCAGGACTTCCACACCACAGGTTAACTTTAAAAGTTGGTGCACCTGTCATGTGTATGCGAAATATCGATCAAAAGGCCGAACTATGCAATGGTACGAGGTTGCAAATCCAACGGATGGTAACGAATATCATTGAAGCCAAGATAATATCAGGTGGAAAACTTGGTTGTATATGTGTTGTACCTAGAATGATCATTACACCTACGGACAACAAGATGCCATTCAAATTGAACAGGAGACAGTTTCCTGTTCAAGTTTGTTTTGGTATGACGATTAACAAAAGTCAAGGTCAAACGTTGTCCCAAATCGGCCTTTTTTTACCAAAGGCGGTATTCTCACACGGACAACTGTATGTTGTTGTTTCGAGAGTAAAGACGAAAAAAGGTTTGAAGGTTCTTTGTTGTGACAAAGACGGCGAATACACAAACTCCACAACAAACGTCGTGTACAAAGAAGTTTTGTATCGTATATGAATAACCATCGTGTAACAAAGTTTTAGTATTTAACTTATCACTTTCTTTTTTATTCAAAGAAGTTTTGTATCGTATATGAATAACCATCATGTAACAAAGTTTTAGTTATACTTATCACTTTCATTTTTATTTAAAATACTTAGTATTTTATTTTTTATATTCGGTTAATTTACTTCATCATATTACTTAAACATATTTAATTAAAAAAATGATACTCATAATATGGATTAAAAGATACTCATAATATGGATTAAAAGAATCAAAATCAATCAATATTTTCAAAAACTATCAGCATAGTAAACAATTACGGGATGTTTTGCAACAAATCATACCATTATTTTGGAAATGATTACCTTCCTACAATCAAAACATAACAACCTTCAACACATCAAGGATTAATATGTACACATTTAATGATTTAAAGTGGAAAACTAACCTTATCACTTCCTTATTTAATATAATATCGATTCATTTTACTTCTAATGCCTTATAAAATTCCTTATTTTTCATCATTTAACACGTCAAAATTCACAAACAAAATATAATTACCCAACTGTTCATCATGTTTCCTCTAATTAAGATAGCAAAACGATCTGCTGAGAATGGTACAGATGAAGC
This sequence comes from Artemisia tridentata subsp. tridentata, assembly GCA_021014915.2. NCBI lineage: Eukaryota > Viridiplantae > Streptophyta > Magnoliopsida > Asterales > Asteraceae > Artemisia > Artemisia tridentata. The sequence continues at coordinate 41,395,944 of CP139508.1, forward strand.
CAACCCACCCAAGTAAGTATAACAGTTTCATTATGCATTTTTTTTTTGTTATTCCACAAATGTTAATGTATACATTGAAAATACTACTTCACGTAACAGGAAGCAACGAAGCGAGTCCTTAAATGAATCCGTTAATAAAGAATTTGTTGGGTCGACAGGTTAGTTTCTGATTGTTTACACATTTGAATTTATCATCCACATTTTTTAAAAAACAGTCGTATGTATATAAAATAATAATATATTTATTTGTTTACAGTTAAATAACTGTTCTTTTTATGCGCTAATCTTATAAATATATAAATGTTTGTTAGATGGAGTCAATGTGGAAGCAAAAGATGATGCAACAAGCTCTCTGTTGCATCCTGCCCAGTTGTATTTGAACCTGCAGGATAAAGCAAGAAAGAAAAAATTGAGAGCCTGGATAAAGAGCAACATCAAACAAAGGAAAATGAAAAAGGTAAATAAGGTGAGGAAGAAGAACACTTCAGCAACGAAGAACTGGAAGTTGATGAAGAAGAACACCTCACCGACGAAGAACATTTGGATGATTTAGGATATGAAAATGTTCATTTAACATTTGATCCAGAAAAATCACTCAAGTTTAATTGTTAATCTTTTGTTTGATCTTTTATTTTGTTAAGTTGTTTTTTTATGTCTTATTTTTAAAGCTGTCATTTTAGAGACTTTTCAATTTCATCTTCTTTTGTTTAACTATAACAATGTTATGTGATTCCATTTACAAAGCTTTGTATAAACATTTCCCTTTGCTAAATTTGTGAATTAAAGTAAAGATAAGAATGGCATGCAAAAATTGCATAAAATCCAAATTATTACACGAATGAAACACAAAACTAATTCCCAAAGCACCAAAATAACATATTCAAAGTGAGAATTATTTAACAAACTAAACTTAAATAATAAAACATAAGAACGAAGCTTAGTCTTCATCGTCACTAACGTTGTGGTCAACAACAACATCATCTGTTATGTCATGTCCTGCTTCACGAAGGGCTTTGATCATTTGATCAGCCTTCTTTACCTTAGTCATCATGTTATTCCAACTGCCGTTTTCATTCTTACTAATCTTGTGCCAAATGCCTTTATAATTTAACCATGCTTCATTTGTTTCAATACAGCAAAAAAAAAATCTGATCGTAATAAAGTTATATAATAACATAATGAAAATATAAAAATCGAAATACTTTGTAATATATTTTTACATTTACACTACCTTTAGGTTTTGATGAAGGTTCTTCCTTACTGATTTCCTTATTAGTGCCATGCTCATGATCAGATGTATCAGTTTCTGCTGGTGCGTCTACAACACTAATATTCTTATCAGGATCATTTTTCATTTCCGAGTTTGATGAACTTGATTCAATGGATTCACATTTTTTTGTAGTACTCGACATGTTTTGAGAGTGTTTTTTATTTATGTGGTATTTGTGTGTTTTGTTTTGAGATGTTTGTAGATATTATATATACTGTTTAGAAATTATAAATTAGGAATATATGCACTAATAATAGGGAAATCATAACCATTTATCAATTTTTAATTTTAGGTATGAATGTACAAAGTTAATCAAGATTTTTTTTTAAACTTGACCCAATTAATGATCCTGTGCTATATATGGAATCAAATATAATGGATCCAAATTTTGTATGCAAATTATTTTCAAAACGGATTATTTTTTAAAACTCAAGATATGTATCAATTTGATTAAAATTCAAATGATTCCATCATAGTTCCAATTATACTCCTAAATTATCTCAATTTGTTTAAAAATCATAATTGAAATGTAATTTCATATTTAAATAATTTTCAAATTTTGAATCCTAATCAAAATTGACATATATTATATTTACATGTTTTAATTTTATGTTTACAACATTTACTTTAACAACGTCTTTTGATAATACTCTTAATTTTATTTCTACATCTAATACATGATCAATTAATAAAGTCATTCCAGTTATTTTTGTTAAACATAATCTTCCGATTATCAATATTTCATTATTATTAAAATAATTACGAAAAACAATTGAATGAAGCGTACCCGCCCATCGGGCGGGTCATGAAGCTAGTTATTCTATGTTCTTTTATCGAACATTATGCCTTTCAAAAAAAAAAGTGATAACTTTGTTTTGAGATCATATTACTTAGTGATATATGATAAATTTAATTTCATATTTTTGTATGAACTGATCCATGTTATGTTCATAAATTGCAGGTATGAAGCAATAACAGTTCTGTAAAAGTATGTGGGCGTATAGCGTTTTGGGTCCAACCCACCTGACCCAAACAGATAATCACCCGTTTAGAGCCGTATTCTACTTGCCTGACCCATTCGAACCACTTCATTTTTGGACCCTTCATTTACCCACACGCATCATTCTCACGTGAGCAAAGTTATGTGGGCATTCTGCATCTAATTGGAAGCAATTTCAGTGCTTCCTCTGCCAGCTATGATGCAGAAAACTAAGGTTTAGATTTCTGAACAAATACCTTATTTTAGTGTTACTTTACTTTAACTGGTATAATTGAAAAAACATTAATATGACTATTTTGCAAAATGTAGATGATCGAACCTTCTACTGCTCATTATGTGTTTGCACTTTGAGTTGCGAGATTCATGGGATGTGCTCACTGGATCATTCAGGTAGGTTTCCATTTTCTAAAACCATTTGCTTATGTACACAAAAAAAAATATATGAACTGTATATTGTTACCGCTCTATTTTGTATGTAAAAGTGTACATATTAATCGCGTCTGCTACCAAAAATGTCAGCTACAACACCCTCTACAATCAGATATCAGAGTCGAGTAGTCGACCCCATTTGGACCATATAAGAATCAGGAGTAGAATTTAACTTTTTTCAAAGCTGTGTTATAGGAATCAACGGATGAGCCAACGAAGGTGGCTACAAAACTACATGTGGTAAGTCACCTTTGTGAGTGTACTTTCATTTTGATTTTCTTTGTAGTGATTATGAGCCATAGAGAAATGTGGGAATGAACATGCGAGATCACAACAGGTGATGCAGATTATTCGGGTTTTATCTCAACCTCAAGTATTGTTATATTCTGCAATGGTTTTAGTTGAAGTTGAAAAGACAGCAAGTTCATTAGCGAATCATTGCTGTTGAAAAGATAAATGAACCGAATCACGTATAATAAGCATAAGAACGTATAATAAGCATGTTTCTACGTCCTCCTAAGCAGAAAACTACTCGAAAGTAATCCCAAACAGCATGTATAGTTACTTTGATTATTTTTCTTGCAATATATTTGATTGATTTTGAGGAAAATTTGGATGGTGGTTTCTGGTAGGTTTTCTGTTGGGGACAAGACAGACACTTTTAGAGACTAAAGACGGTGGCAGCAGGTGGGTTTCCCACTCAATATGTTCAGCTGAAGATGAAGATTTTAACTACAGGCAGAGGCGGAGCCACGGGAGGGGCACGGTGGGCACGTGCCCCCTCCACCGGAAAAATTCGCAGTGTATGTTGTTGGAATTTTCGAGATATTTTCGTAATTTGCCCCCCCTCCTCCTCCTCCTTAGTTGCATCTTATCGTTTTTGTATATTCTTCTACAGGCTTAAATCACTTAAGGCATTAGACGTGTCTAACGATTTGATACGCCAGATACCTGAAGAAGTTGGATCAGCAACTTCTTTGATCAGGTACGTTTCATATCCTTTTGATTGCATATTGAGGCTTTAGTATATGTCGATTTATATGAATATTGAAACTTGACGGGTCTGTCGAACCAGTTATTTGTTAAAGTTTTGTGATGTTCAAGTTGTGAAAATAAGGTATTGTTTAGTTTATTAATGACATTTTACAAAATATTGGTACTGAAATTGGGGTAAAGAAAAATTTGGAAAATTGAGTAACTAACATGCGAAACAAACAAACAAACACAGAAGATGCTGATTTTGTGGTGATTGTTTGTTAAACTTTCTTACTATGCATAATTTTTTTTTATAAAATTTGTTTGTGCGGGATTTCAGTTATGAAGGGCTGATTGGTTGGTGGAGTTTATTTAGAGAAGAAAAAAAAAAAAAGGAAATTCTAAAGGGGTTGTTTGATTGCTGAAGTTTTACGCTGAAAAGTTATTTTAAAGGAATGTTTGGCTACTGACTTCTTTATGCAATCAGTTGATCTTTAGGCTGCTTGGGTGCTGAAATTTATGCAGGAAAGCGATTTAAAATGGTTGTTTGGCTGCCAATTCTCTTATGCAGCACTTTTCCTTGCAACTTGATGTTCGGTTATGAGTGCTTTTGTGGATCCAGTGATCGTGTATGTGGCCGTATGTAGGTATTGTAAAGACTTTAAGACACTGATATAGAAAGCATTAAACAATAAACACAGTTAAGAATTGGTTTACTTTGATATTTTTTGATCAACCCTATATTGCTATATGTTCTATATCTCTATGTTTCTCAATCTGTGTAGTTGTTTCGTAATTGGACAACACCTGCATATAGAGGAATAAACCACATTTCTTAAAAATGTATTTACCATACTTGAATGTCAATTTTTGAAAAATATTGCCTCGATTAGTAAGTCTAACATATTGTGCATATTTTTATTCTTTTCAGGTCCGCTAAGGCATGCCTAAATGTGATTAATCAGAAGTGGAACCCCATGACTGGTAAAAGAGTTAATCTGATTATTTCTTTTGGGCTCATTAAAGATGTAAGGCAAGTTCCAATTGCAAAAGAACATGTTGTTATTTGCACAAGGTGAGGGAAAGAGCGTTTAGAGAAACCTGCACGGGCAACAGGCAATAAAGAGGTACTTATATGATCCTTTTCTCATCTTCTTAATGTCCTATTTGGCCCATTTATTTAGGAGTGAGTCTATCCAAGGTCCGTTGTGCCTCAAATGGGTCAAACAGGCTAACATAAAAGTTATTTGATAACAAGAGATGGACGAAACTGAAATTTGGAAATTGTTGTTAGCTTCGTTGCCAAACTACCTAAAACAAAACAATGGCAGCAGACCGACGATAATCTTTACAAACGCAAGTCTATTCTGTTTGTCTTTATATTCCGAAAATCATATATCTATTTCATATACACCTTTAAACTTAAACATGTTTCTTTTGAATTTCAACTCTAAACGTGGGCTCAATCTGTGACTGATTATGAAGTTTTGAGACGAGATAACCATTAACCAAGATATTGTAGATCTCATTGAAAAGGTATTCCCAGTCTTAGGTTTTTCTATCCTTTCACAACTACATATGATCATATTTGTTATGGATTTTGTTTATTAAAATATAAAACATAAAAAAGTATATATGATAACTTATATAAAAACATTATTGTTAAATGACTAATTATTTAGGAATAAATTTGAACTTAGCATATTACAAGTATAGTTTAGTATAAATTACCAACTAAGATTCTTTTTGTTTTTATTTGTATCAAGAATTTTAATATGTTTTGCTTTCTCTTTTTGTAGGCTTATTAAGCAAAATGGTTTGCAAGTGTGGCAATGTGGACTCTGATGTCATGGTAGATTAATGAGATAATATGGATTTTTGCTTTTACAAGTTCCCTTATTAAGGTAATCAGTAACTAAACTCAGGTGTCTCTTTTTAGCAATAATATCCAACCATGTAACAATTAATTGGTAACTACTCCTTCTGTTGGGATTATGTCTGTTTCTATGATGGATAGAGGGCATTATTGTTTCTTTCTTTCTTATGGTTAAAGGATACTGTAATATATGTTTTTAGCATATAAATGCATATTAAGCATATGTTTTAACTACACTGTGTCATGCTCATATTTTAGGTGAATAGAATACGTCAGGAGAATGATAAGAAGGAAGCAAATCTAAAATCTATTCACTGTGAAGAACTAAAAAAGATGCAACTTAGGGCTGAGAATGAACTTAAAGAGGTACATATCCTTATTCATCACTGAAGTATGATCTTTGATGAGGGGATTCATGCACTTTTAAATTGCTAACTTTTTCTTTTCTATCAGACAACAAAGTTAGTGTGAAGCTGAGTTGAGGGAGTTAAGGTCTCAACATGAAGAGGAGTGTAGGCATTTTGAAGAGGAGCTAACTCTTCAGAAGGAAAAGGTGTGTATAACTGTTGTTCTTCCTTATCGTAAAGTTTTAATCTGTTATTTGATTATGGGTCAATTTTGAGTATATTTTATCTCCAGCTGGTGAATTTATAAATCGTACCTAAATATTAAATGGTCAAACAAGTTGAAAGTTACCCAAAGATTGGACAAAGTATATTTGTCGATCAACCCAACCTCTTTTGACCTCATTTAAAAATGACAAATTTTCATCCGTATATCAGCTTGCCCAACCTACCCATTTTTTAACCTCTAATGTTGTGGATAAGGATATGTATTGTATTAGCTGTGTTAATATATGTCATGTATGTCTGCAGAAGTTTGTAGATCAAGAGTTGTTGCATAGATTTGTGCATGATGATGTGTGTCCTATGAGCTACGGGTCAATTAATATATTACTGAATTTTTTCCCAAAAATTTAGGTAAAATCTCTTGAATATTTTCACACTTTCAGCTATAACATGACTTGGTCTATTACCCAATGATGTGTTGGTTTTCGTTAGGTTGCTTGACTCTTTTCATTGGATGATTGTCCCAGCAAACGAAATTCAGAAATAGAGTTGGAAATGTCTGACCTCTTAGGTGTTGATTAATTTTAAGAATCGGTAAATGTTTTCTCTTTATTTACCAAACTGGTAATTTGTTGTAATCGAGTGCTCTGTTAAGAAGTTACCTAATTAATGATAAGCTCACACCATAGTTGCTGCTTTTCCCCTTATTCTTCTTACTAAACTCATAATTATAAAAAAAATGAATAATAATTACGTAAGAATTGTGTGTATATATTTACATAATTGTCTGCAGGTCATGGAACCAGCACAACAATTTGGTAGATGTCGGTATGCAATGCACCTAATATGTCTTTCATGGAAATGACCAATCACTTCTAGGAGCATAGAACGGGTAAGGAAACAAAGATGTATGATGTCATGAGCATGCAAGACAAGCTAAAACACCAAGCTACGTACAAAGATGATAAATACATAAACTCCACATCCAACGTTGTGTACAATGAAGTTTTATTTTCTATATGAAAAACGACCATTTATTTTTTTCTTACGCTGGACATGTTCTGTTTAAATCTAATACATTAACACTGTCTTTTTGTTTTCAATTTTTTTGTTTAACATATTTGCCGTTATTCACTTTTCAGTTACGTCCAGTTAAATTTTGTCCAGCAATAATATAAAGTGAACCCGCCCATCGGGCGGGTTATGATGAAAACGTGAAGAATTGGATGAAAACATAAAAAACAGAAGAAAACGTAAAGAATCAGATGAAAACGTTAAAAACAGATGAAAACGTAAAAAAACAGGCGAAAACGTAAACAATTGGATGAAAACGTAAAGAATCAGACGAAAACTTAAAAAAACCGACGAAAACGTAAGAAAACAGACGAAAACGTAAAAAAACAGACGAAAACATAAAGAATCGGATGAAAGCGTAATGAATCGGACGAAAACGTAAAAATTCAGACGAAAGTGTAAAAAAACAGACGAAAACGTAAAGAATCTGACGAAAACGTAAAAAACAGAAGAAAACGTAAAAAAAATACGAACACGTAAAAAATAGACGAAAAGGTAAAGAATCGGATGAAAACGTGAAGAATCAGACAAAAACCTAAAATTGGGACAAAAACGTAAAAAAACAGTCAAAAACGTAAAAAAAAATGGACGAAAACGTAAAGAATCGGACGAAAATGTAAAGAATCGGACGAAAACGTAAAGATTGAGACGAAAACGTAAAAAGTCAGACGAAAACGTAAAGAATCTGACGAAAACGTAAAAAGTCAGACGAAAACGTAAAGAATCGGACGAAAACGTAAAGAATCGGACGAAAACGTAAAAATTCAGACAAAAACGTAAAAAAGAAGGGGAAAACATAAAGAATCGGACGAAAACGTAAAAATTCAGACAAAAACGTAAAAAAGAAGGGGAAAACATAAAGAATCGGACGAAAACGTAAAGAATCGGACGAAAACGTAAAGAATCAGACGAAAACGTAAAAAATGGCTGGAGCAATAGAGTAGAAATAGGAAATAGGAAAATGGGGAAAACAAAAAAAATGTTTTGTGGTTTTGTTTATTAGAGTTGGAAATAGAAATTTTGTGTTTTGGAAAACATTTTGTTAGAAAACGCTAATTTGAACGTGATATCTGTTTTCTTTGTTTTCTACAAAACATTTTGTGAAAAACAAGGGTGTTTTCCTCCAACTAAACACACCCTAATTATTCCATAAAACCTGTGTATTATTCTTTTCACAACTTTCTCTCTCACTTTTAATCAATCTTTCTCTCAAGAACCCTAGCTGCCTAACCAACAAATCAAGGTTACAAGTTCGTCAAATACTTCTGTTTATTCGAATCCCAACCGACACCAGGGAAATCGATAGGAACCTGTTGTTGCACTCTGTTTTGAAAACCATGCCTAACAATATGTTATGGTCATCATAAGCTAAATCTATAAAATAGTTTATGAATTTGTCTAAAGTAATCGTATTTTTCTTAAAAAATGTGAATGATTAAAAAAACTACTCCAAAATTTTACGGATCTTTTTTAATTTTTTGAATAATGATAAATTGGGTTTTTGTGATTTGTTTGCATAAAAATACTAAATGAATAAAAAATCATTTTCATGATTTAATGTATTATATTTTATATTTTTAATCAAAGGTCGTATGCAATTGATTGAAGATGTAGGCTGACGTCTTATTTGATGATACAATACTATAATATGATCTAATGGTGTGTATTGAATTTGAGTTTATCTTTTTATCACAGATCTCTTATATAATTATGTTGTATGTTCATTTTTGTCACCAATCTATATAATTATGTTGTCACAATCTATATAATAATGTTTTGAATTTCAAAAGTTCATTTAGTTGAAGTGACTGTGATTACACGTATAAGACTTTATAGATAAATTTTTATTTGATTAAATTTAGAGATAGGTAGATGTATGATTGGTAAATTTAGAGATAGGCTGCGAATTATATTGTGGATGCCAATTTTTTTTATATATTTTTTAGAAATGGTACATACATGTTTCTAGGAGCGTGCATGTATGTTTTAAGAAATGTTACATACGTGTTTATGAAAAAAAACAATTAAAAGGGTATGCATATGTGTTTTATGTTTGATATAAAATCAAATGAAGAGTTATGCATATATGTTTTAAATTGTGCATATGTGTTTGATAGTTGTTTATGATTAAAAAACATGTTTACATCATTAGTTTTATATACACAAGATTGTGCATATGCGTTATACTAGTTGTTAGTGATTAATTTTCGTTTCTTATTTGTTTGTGGTTTAATTGTTTTTGTGCATGCTTGTTTCAGATTGATTGATGAAGATGATGATATCATTTAAGACTAAGAAGTGGATGAACATGAATATACATGAAGATAATTTGCGATTTTTGAAGATATATGATTATTGCATGTTTTTTTGTACTTGTAATCAAGTGAAATGTAACATTTAAGTATATCAATTTTGTTTTTCTTTTTATAATGATTTATGTTCTTTAGTTTGTATTTCAAACTTTCAAAAAAAATAATGATTAGGAAAAAATATTTGTAGGTTCATAAAAAAAAATGTTAGCTAAAAAAAACATGTATTCACCTTGACTATTTGAAGAAAAAAAAATGTATGTAACTTGACTATTTGAAAACGTGTATGCACCTTGACTATTTGGGAAGAAAAAAAAAAACATGTATGCACTTTGAGATTTCAAAAAAATAATGATTATGTATAAAAAAAAACATGTATGCACCATAACTATTTGAAAACATGTTAGCATAAAAAAAAATCCGAAAATTAAGATTTATTAAAAATGGGAATTATTAAAAGAAACAAAAATCATATGAAAATGTATTTTACTATTATACCCTTTTTAATTAAATAAAAATAACAAAATGCTATAGAGCATTTAAATGATGTACATTGTGTATTATTAGTTGTAAAAAGGTAGTTCTCACAGTTTTCGTACTTAAAGTGGTTCTGAAAAGAAAGTGCCCATATATATATATATATATATATATATATATATATATATATATATATATATATATATATATATATATATATATATATATATATATATATATATATATATATATATATATATATATATATATATATATAATTGAGATCAAATAAGATCAATATTAAAGTTGTAAAAATAAGATACATTAAAGAACCAATAAGATTAAGCCAAGTGTCCCATTTATTAATTAAATAATATAATTTAAAATGTAATTAACAATTAAATGAAAAAGGCATCTTCGGGAATTCACCAACTCATTAAATGTATACCTTAACCTTAATAAACCCTTTATTCACTCATTTCCTAATTTCTCTCTCTCTCATTAAAATAACCGGCCTCATTTCTCTCTCTATCTCACCAGCCTTCCTCCCATCTTACCTCTCTCTTGTCTATTTTCCGGCGACTAAAAGCCGCTGCTATCTAACTCACCTCCATAATCATATCAGCCGTCGATCCGCTTTTGAACAGTCATATACGAAGGATCTGTTTCTGTTTTACCATCGACCGCCGTCGATGTTTGTAATATCAGACCGCCGGTGATACTTGTAATCCGTGTTTACCTTTTGCCCGGAACAGCCACCACTGCCCGTCCCTTTCGGTTTTACCGGATCTGTGACCATTGTGGATTTATCCGGTGTACAAGATTTGTGACCATTGTGGATTTATCCGGTGTACCGGATATGTGACCATCGTGGATTTTATCCGGTGTACCGGATCTGTGACCACAGCCCTAGCAGGTGATATCCAGTGTACCGGATCTGTTTTTTCGGCGAGACTCGTTATACAGCCAGATTTGTTGTTTCGATTTGTTTATGAAACGGATATGTGTCGAGTGTAACAACCAGATTCTTTGTTTCGATTTGTTTATGAAATAGATATGTGTCGAGTGTAACAACCAGATTCGTTGTTCCGATTTTTCATTTTGTTTGAAGTACAAATCTGGTTATTTAGGTTTTTTTTTACAGATCTAGTCATTTCGTTTGAAGTATCAGTCGTTTTGTTTGAAGGACACTTGATGGCTCAGTTTGCCACGCTGTCGCTTGCCATTGTGTCGCAACTGTCGCCGGTACACCAGATAATGTGTCGACGATACACCGGATACATCGCCGGTTCACCGGATACATGGTGGGTTGGTGCCGCTGCTGTAGCAGTAGATACATCGCTGGTACACCGGATACATTGTGGTATGTGTCGCCGGATACATCGCCGGTACACCGGACACATCGCTGGTGCCGCTGCTGCTGTTCGGTTTTGGTTTGAAGATTTATTGTAATGTAGCTTTTTTAGATAGGTTCTTGATACACATATCTGTATATGTATCTCATCTGTTTATGTATCGGATTTCTGGGTAAACGCATGGATTCCGGTGTACCGTAATCTGCTGTTGTTCAGTTTTTGTTTGAAGATTTATTGTAGTAGTGTAGCAATTTTTTTAGATAGGCTCTTGATACACATATATGTATATGTATTTCATCTGTATCGAATTCCGGGTAAAAATGCACGGATTTCGGTGTACCGGAATCTGCTACTGTATAAAAAATGTGGACCAGTTTTTTGTATAAAAAAAGACGAAAAATTGAAAGAAAAAAAAAATTGACCACATTTAATGTTAATCATTTAATGAAAAAAATTGACCACATTTAATGAAAAAAAGATGAAAATACCCTTGAAACCCTATTTAATTACTATAATGTCACTCATTTAATGTTAATCTCATCCAACACATATACAATGATCCAACGGTCTAGATTGGGTCTTACTTTTAGAACTTTAAGGTTGATCTCACATTAACCCTCCCCTATATATATATATATATATATATATATATATATATATATATATATATATATATATATATATATATATATATATATATATATATATATATATATAGTGTAGGGTTATTTTCAGAACCAAAAAAAGGTCGAGAACTGCGAGAACCGATCAGAGCCATCTATTATTTGATCAATTGCTATAAATGTTGGTGGTACAAAGGTAATAAACTTAAACTCTAGGTTACATTATTTTATTGATGGAAGGGCATTTAGGGGATTTCAACACTGATATTTTAAACCCATTTCCCTTAAAAAACGTTACACATTTATCATAAAACAGAAACCATATTTTAGAATCTGGATCAGTTTTAGTTTTAGCCTTCATCTCTCCACCATTATATAAACCGCCGCCGCCACCAATATCCGCCTGTGATGGCTCGTCACCGCCACCAAGTACCAAAGTCGACACCACCAAAACAAATACAATCACGAATGATACCTGAAGTCGTCGCTCATGTTTAGATCTGGTGGTTTTCTAATCTAATCAAGATGTTTTGAACAAATCGATCGCGGCTTCCATTAATGAAAAAGGTACACGATTATGTTATGAAGTCTGAGTTTTGTTTATTAGTTTTAAATTCTAAGCTATTGACTTTATAGATTATAATATATTCGTAGTTTTGAAAGGGTTATGATTAAATTCAAAGCATGGTTTTGACTATTTTATTATGATAAAAGATTTATCTGTTTACATGTGGATCTTTGATCTACTATAACGTTTTCAATAATCAATTTACAATTTGTGGATCTACTACATAGTTTTAATTATTCCGGCTGTTAATATTTTTATTTGAATATATGCGATTTGTAGTTAATCTATATATAATAACAAGGCTTGGTAGAAACAATATTTATCATTATGTGTAGTTTGTTATTGGTGTTGCTGTACACGTCTAAAAAATGTAAATTCGATTTTTAATTGTTAGTGCGTGGTTAATCTTTGATACCTGAGTTGTGAATGATTCTTTGATTTGCACTCGATTTACAATTATGTTTTATGCTAGAAATCAGTACACATTATTTTGTTAATTACTTTAAGAACGTTATTTTTTAAATGTTATAATAATTATGCATGCTCTCTTCAGTGTGCAGATAAAAGCATGATCATGTGCTCATAAAAAATTGCAGCGTGCACATATGTTTTTGGAAGACGAGCACATATGTTCTAATGAACTTGACAAGAAAGCGCAACGTGCACATATGTTCTTTGAAGAGTGCACATATGTTCTTTGAAGAGTGCACACATGTTTTTGAATGGCGGGCACATCTTTATTTAAGAAAATACATTTGTATTTTAATTGTATTTTATTTTATTTTGTGTATACTTTTTATGTTTTGGTTTGTAATAAATTCAGAGGTTACATGTCTATGTTTATGTTTTTGGTTTATATAATGGTGGAGAGATGAAGAGTGGCTAGGTTTTTTATAAAAAAAATTGACGCTCAAAGTTAATTGAAAAGTTTGTGAATATATACATGTGCACTCCTAAAGTGACTTATGATCAGGTGCTTTAAAAAAATAATTAAAAAAATTGAAAAAAACTGAAAAAATAAAAATATATGATTCGCTAAAATCTAGGAACTTCTTAAAGATAATAAGGTAATTAATTAATTTTCAAATTAAATAAAACTAAAATTTACCAATATGCCCTTTTCAATTAAATAATAAAAAGAAAAATCTAAAAAAATCCTATTGGTTGATGCTGGTTCTCGCAGTTCTCGACCTTTTTTTGGTTCTGAATAGAACCCTACCCTATATATATATATATATATATATATATATATATATATATATATATATATATATATATATATATATATATATAATATATTTGTGTGTGTGTGTGTATGTGTGTGTGTGTGTATTTTGGATATTAATTTTTATTATTTAATTCAAAAGGGTATAATGGTAAAATTATTATTTTTTATTTTCTTTTTGAAATTTTTTAATAAAAATCCTTTTTTAGTTCCTTTTTCTTTTTCTTTTTTTTTTTTTTTTTTTTTTTTTTGTGCGCGCATTATGCATGTTTAAAAATACATTATATGCATATGTGTTTTGTAAAAAAAAAAAAAGGTTAACTTAACTACATTATGACAATTGTATTTTTCGTTTATGCATAGGTGTTTTATATATGCACATGTAGGGGTGAGCAAAATCGACCGAAACCGAGTGAACCGGTTACCAGATCGGTTCGGGCCGAAAACCGAGAAAACACAACCAAAACTGACCAAAACCAACTTGTCCCCAACCGAACCGAGTAAACCCGAGTAATTTCGGTTCTGTATTTGGTTTAGGTTTTCCTCCAATTTCGGTTTCGGGATTTCTCGGTTCGGGTCGGGTCATGTCGGTATTGGCCCGATGCTCACCTCTATGCACATGTATCTTTAAGAAACATTATGTAAATATAAATACAAACAACAAAACTTTAACAATAGATTTATGATATTCAGCTTTATCACAAACGTCATTATGTTTACACTTGTATTCAATTGTATTACAAATATATGAAGCATGCACATGTGCATAATCTAATGTCTTTAACAGTTGGTTCATCTTTTAGGCGTGCACATGTATTCCTCGGCTGGTTCAAGAACCCATGAAATATGCACATGTGTTTTTAATCCTTGTGCACATGTGTTTGTATCGTCTCGCTTATCTTAACTGATATAAGTCTGTCATCCACAACGTCAAGTGACCTGCCACCATCAATTATCATTCACCACATCAATACATGTTTTTTGAACCATTGTATCTTGTTATTTTATCTCTATAAAAGGAACTGCCTTCACAACCGAATTGTTATCGAAATCGCAAATGAAAAAATCATGCGCATTTAAGTGTCATTTTGTGGCAAATGAATGCTAATTTTATATTAATTTTTTTTTATTCTTTGGGCAAATGTCTTTTGTTTCTTTTGTAATGTACTTCAATGTTGCTTTAACCACCCTTTCCATTAATTTCCTCAGTTTTTTAGATCCTCCTTTTGCACAAATATTATCTATTTAATATGATCATTAAGTTGATGGTTGAAATTAATTTCGAGAACAAAAATATATAATCAAAACAATTCTGAATTTCACTCGTCTTGGTGTTATACGTAAGTTGGATTGTTGGGCTGTCATATTTGTAATTTTTAAGACCATTAAAGGTCGGATCCTTGTAGTTTTTAGGGTCGTGATAGTTTTAGGGTCATCCGGTCGAAGTTATCATTTGTTATTTCAAGAAGAAAAAAGATATTTCAAGTCCAATATTTTATCGTTGTAGACTTGTAGTATGAACAATCGAAAATAGCATGCATGTCCTGTCGTATAAAACAAAAGCACTCGCATGTTTGATGCTAGCTACATGTCATGGATTCTTGGTATTAATTTAATTAGTGTTTCATCTGTATTTGTATTTTTACTCTTTCTGATGATCTTTTCTCGTGAACACATGCAGCTCGATCTCATTATTGATAATGGCTACTACGTCCATTCCTCATCGGTGGAAATATGACGTCTTTGTAAGTTTCAGAGGTGAAGATATCCGCAAAAACTTCATGGATCATATGTTCAATGATTTCAAGCAAAAAGGAATTCATGCTTTTAGAGATGATAGAGAATTGCCTAAAGGAGAATACCTATCCCCTCATCTCTACAAATATAATATGATCACATAATAAAGACATGATCATGTACGTCCAATTCACAAATATATTAAAACTATTAGTTGCCATCATAAGTTATTTACTAGTAATTGTTTTTGCAAGATTTGTAAAGACATGATCATGTACGTCCAATTCACAAAAATATTAAAACTATTAGTTGCCATCATAAGTTATTTACTTGTAATTGTTTTTGCAAGACTTGTAAAGACATGATCATGTACGTCCAATTCACAAATATATTAAAACTATTAGTTGTCATCATAAGTTATTTACTAGTAATTGTTTTTGCAAGATTTGTAAAGACATGATCATTACGTCCAATTCACAAAAATATTAAAACTATTGGTTGCCATCATAAGTTATTTACTAGTAATTGTTTTTGCAAGACTTGTAAAGACGTGTTTATATCATGGTAGTGTACACGTTTAGTCCTTGTGTTATGTTTAAAATTTCACATATACTTCTTAGCTCTCACAAAATAAAATATTGGTCTCTAACTTTGTCAACAAAGAAAAAAAGGTCTACACTTGTAGCCAATTGCGATATTAAAGTTAAATGAAGTTTTTCATTTCTATAAGTTGAAACATCAGGATGCAATTTATAAGAGTTGAGAAGTTGTGCTCTTCAAAAACATTTATTGATACCTTGGGGATTAGAAGTGTAACGGTTGGATATAAAGTTGAATTAACTTCAACCCATTTGCATTACTTAAACTAACTTGATCGAGCTTCCATTATTGACTGCATTCATCGTATTCTCTGCTTCTTAATCCATCGGAAAATCAGTAAGTCATCATCTACTCTTTGCTTATTTCCTTGTTTTTTATTTAATAATTCCTTCATCTAAGAAATGTTATGTTTATCATTTAGAAAGCTAGAATAGATTATTGTGTACTAATATCATGATTTAGTAAGTCAGCTTATTAATCCCAAGTAACTATATTGTTCAGTTATGGTTTAAAGCGAAATTTGATAAAAGGAAGGTTAAAACTAATTGAACAATTTAGAAAAATAATGATAGAAAGTAATCTTACAAGAATAAGTGCGATAATAGTTCATCTTTACCGCGTTTTCACGCGTGAGTTGACTCGTATACGAGTCAAACTCGGTTTCAATCTTATTATTTGGGTTTAATCAAACGGGTTTCTAATGTTTTAATGAATAAAAATCGGTAACAAATCGTTTGGTATCAAAAAGGTTTGTTTGGTTGGTCGAGATAATTGAACCGTGAGCTTAAGCTCACGGTATACGTGCTATTTCATTATTTTGATTCTTGATTTATTGACTATGCTTGATTGCGGTATTAGTTGCGTTGCGGTCCAAACGGAACACCCAAGAGGGTGTTTGTTGCTCTCGGTTTAACCACAAACCCACGGGGTTTGCTTGTTGTTATCAGCCGAGAAGTGGGAGACCACATGGGGTACGTTTTGTGGTGTTGATGCCGAGAAGGTGAGGCCGAGACCTTAGTGGTCTTGGTAAATAATTAAAGTTCGTTTGGCATCGAATGGGTAAGATCCGAGACCCTCGTGGTCTCGGCAACGTATTTTTGATTGTTGTAGTAAATAGTTATTGGTCCGTTTGGTTGGCTGCTGCCGTACCATGGTTCGAAGCCGAGACCCTTTTGGTTTCGGCATGATAAAGTTACAAATTGTTGTGGTAAACGGTTGTTGTGATTTGTTGTTGTAGCTGAGACTCCAAATAGAGTCCGTTTGGTTTGTGTTGTCGACGGGGAAAGGAAAGCCGAGACACTTAAGTGTCTCGGCAATAATATTTCGGTATTGTTGTTGGTTGCTGTTGTTATGTTGTTAACTGCTTAACTGCCTATCAGCTTAGGTCCACACTTTTGAACTTATTAAACTTGTTGAATAAGTTGAGCAAACTTAAACTTACTACTACTCGTATTATTTGATTTCTAATGAATTGAGCCTAACATATCGGTATGTTTCGATTAATATTTTAGACAATATAGATATTTAGCAGACAATTGAATTTGAATACGGAATATGACTAATTATCGAACATTGATCTATGAATATGGACTTGAGACTCGCATTATCGACCAACTTAACGAACTGAATAAGTAGAATTTATTTGTTATAGATAACTTAGTATTAAAACTTGATGACATATAGAACTCGATAATGTATAAAAATGGTAAACTAAACTACTCGATTACTTAACTAGTTGGAACATATAAACTACTCGTAAACTACTCGGTAACATGTAGAACTCGATGACA
The DNA here is from genome assembly GCA_021014915.2 of Artemisia tridentata subsp. tridentata. NCBI lineage: Eukaryota > Viridiplantae > Streptophyta > Magnoliopsida > Asterales > Asteraceae > Artemisia > Artemisia tridentata. The sequence continues at coordinate 41,413,821 of CP139508.1, forward strand.
TATATTACTCGGTAAAGTAACTAACCGGATAAACTTTAGTTAAAATGGATTAGAACTTAAATCATTTAGTAAACTTATCAACCGGAATAACTTTGGTTAATTGGACTAGACTTAACCATTTTCTCATTTTAACACCTATATGCTACATGATTCTTACATGTTTATTTTCCTTTCATACTTGCTTAGTATGTTTTACTTGGCGTGAGTTTCGAGTCTTGACATTCAAACCACTATACGTATGATGATACCAAACACTATGAGACGGATATAACGCAAATCTTTTGAAAACAAGATTGAAATAATACTTTGGGAATGGGAATAGTTAATACTATTACACTTTGGAATATACGTTAAGATGAATTCTATATCCTTTAGATCGTGCCGAATTCCATATCATCGTGTGCTGACTCTTGACATCGCTGATGTTACTTTATTCTGCCACGCTCTTTGGCACCATTATATTCCTTACGACACTACATTCCAAGGTGAGTTCATGGCCCCTACTTTTACTTGTTTTATAAACGTTTTGGGGGAGATACATGCTTAAACTACTTGCTTTTACTTTACAAGCACTTTTACATACTACTGTGAGCTATCGCCTCACTTTTACTCGCTATAATTGTTTTATAAATGCTTTGCGAGAGATACATATCTTATACTTTTACAAGTACTCTTAACTATTTACACATTACTGTGAGTTCCATAGACCACTCCTTTAACTATTTTGAATTACTTTTGGGGAAATACATGCTTGTATTTCATATAAACTTTACAAGTTTACCTTAAACATTATACACAGTTGATAAACCACTCTACTTATTATTGAAACGTAATACTTGATTTTACTTACAAAAATACTATAAACTTCTGCGGATTACCACGAACTTATGAATTCACATTTATACATTTTTATATCTCATGGAGAGATACCTGCTATAAACATGAACACAAATGATTTTCAACTGTATGCTATACCTGATTTACTATTGCTTAAGTTTACCTTTATTGCCATGTTCGAAGTCCCTCATATCATGAACCTTAATCACTTGCGAGTGAACGTAAATAATTGTGAATAGATCTATTTGGGACTGACAATCCCCGTTTGGGTCTGCTAGGATAAGCCACCCAAGCGCACCTTATTTAAACAAACTTATAGGTTATTGGCAAATACCTATCCCGAGGGCCTATATACTTTACATCATTCTTGATGCCTGTTAAACGTTGAGTGTCATGAGACTTAGAGCAATAGAAACGATACTGTAGTCATGATACAGTATTGCCACTATTTTATTAAACTTGAACTTGTATTCACTATATAGCAGAAAATCACTACTTGGTAAACAACAACTATTTTGTGTTGACCCGGTTAGGGCTAACCAACCAACTATGGGTGTATAACAACTTAACTCACCACTTATTTTATAACAAACCAACTATGGGTGTATAATATCGTAACCCATCGCTTATTTTATTAATAATTGTATTTGTTACAATTATTACCTAAATTTGGAACTATTGAAAATCAACTGATTTTATGCAAACTCTATGAATTCACTCACACTTTGATTTTTGACAAGCAACTGGTTTAACTATAAATACTATGGTATTACTCACTCTTTGACTTCGTTAATCAACTGTTTATTTACAACTGTTATGGACTCACAAACTCTTTGATTTTGGAAATCAACAGTTTTTACTTACAAACTCTATGAACTCACCAACCTTTGTGTTGACACTTTTAGCATGTATTTATCTCAGGTCCATAATGAGCAGGGATGGCACAGAGAAGCACGGATACTTATGAAGGCTATAAATTTTACTCTCATTCGAAAACCTATTTAATAAACTTTGAAACCACTGGGACCTTATTTTGGAAACTCTGATATTCGAATGATAAATCTTTTAAAACGACTAAATTGGTGATCGTTTTCTACTATTCAACTGTTGTGCCATGAAGTAACACCCAATTTGAATTCCGCTGCATATCATGAAATTGGGGTGTGTTACAATACCTCACATTTGAATAGAAAATAAGACAATTACTTATTATTCTATTTCCATCAAACATAATATGACATGCATTAGATTAGGTGTCTTTTGGACTTGAACCTATCCTAGTGAGTACATATCGGATCTACTTTGTGGATTGTGAACATAAGTCTTGAACTAGCCACGTTTTTTAGTAAATCGAGACAATAAGTATCACGCATATCATATTTATGCAATATCAGATTCTTACCGTTGTGTTCATTTCGGTCGTGAACATATCCTTGTTCATGAGAATTTTAGAGAACTTAGCCATCTGGTTCCCAAAGATGCGACCACACATCAATCTCGTATAGGTAATGCCAAACAAGAATATTCCATAGTATTCCACTGTGAAAAGCCATTAGCATTATTAAGAATTAAAATTCAGCCCTCAATCATCAACGGAAAACACACACAAAAATTATCTTAGGAATGGGCATACCTGTGTGTTAGTACTTTTGAGTTTTCCTCAACTAGTTTTCCTATTGAACCTAGACCATGGGATCTCCAATTTTACTAGGTTAGGTTTCCGCTGAGTAGTCCCTCATTGTGTTGGATTTAAGCCCATACCCCTCGATGTAAATATAACTTGTTCTCTACAAAGGCCTTTTGTCAAAGGATCTGCTATATTTTCCTTTGTCTTAACGTAGTCGATGGAAATGATTCCATTTCTTAACAAGTCCTTTATCATGTTGTGGCGACGTCTTATATGTCTTGACTTGCTGTTATAGATTTGATTCTTTGCTCTGGTAAGAGCAGCCATACTATCACAATGTATACACACAGCAGTCACAGGTTTTGGCCACAAGGGAATACCCTCTAAAAAGCTTTTAAGCCATTCTGCTTCTTCAGCAGCTTTGTCTAAGGCTACAAATTCTGCTTCCATTGTTGATCTGGTATTCACAGTTTGCTTAGATGATTTCCAAGATACAGCAGCCCCTCCAAGTGTAAATACATAGCCACTTGTGGACTTTCCTTCATTATGGTTGGAAATCCAATTGGCATCACAAAATCCTTCTAACACGGGAGGATATTTAGTGCAATGTAACCATTAAGCCATTGTATGCTTAAGATATTGAAGCACTCTTACTAGTGCATCCCAATGATCTCTCCCAGGGTTGTGTGAATATCGACTAAGTCGACTTACACTATATGCCAAATCTGGTCGTGTACAGTTCATTATATACATCAAGCTTCCTAATACTTGTGTATATTGTAACTGAGATATGCTTTGTCCTTTGTTCTTCTTGAGTTGAACCTTAGGATCAAAGGGAGTTACAACTGGTCTGTCATCATAATGCCCAAATTTCTTAAGGGTCTTCTCAATGTAACGAGATTGGGTAAGGATGTATCCATTTGAATTCTTTTGAATTTTTATGCCAAGAATAACATCAGCTTCTCCAATGTCTTTCATATCAAATGAAGAATGAAGCATTTTCTTGGTTTGGTTTATAACATCCATATTTGTACCCATAATCAACATGTCATCCACATATAAACATATAATGACAAATGCGTTTTTGTATTGTTTAACATAAACATTTATCACACTCATTTATTTGATAGCCGCTTGATAATAGAGTGTTATCAAACTTCTCATGCCATTGCTTTGGAGCTTGTTTAAGGCCGTAAAGAGATTTAACCAATTTACATACCTTCTGCTCTTGACCTTTCACAACAAACCCCTCGGGTTGTTGCATATAGATTTCTTCATCTAATTCACCATTTAAGAACGCAGTCTTTACATCCATTTGATGTATAATCAGGTTGTGAATTGCTGCTATAGCCATTAACGTTCTTATAGAGGTTATCCTTGTAACCGGTGAATAAGTGTCAAAGAAATCTTGACCTTCTTTTTGACGGTATCCTTTGGCTACTAAACGAGCCTTATACTTTTCTATGGTACAATCTGGTCTTAGTTTCTTTTTGAAGATCCACTTATGGCCTATTGGTTTGTGTCCCGAAGGTAGATCAACCAATTTCCATGTATTGTTATGCATAATTGAGTCTATTTCACTTTGAATAGCCTCTTTCCAATAAGGTGCTTCTGTTGATTCCATAGCAGCCTTATACGTTTGTGGTTCTTCATTAACAATATAGGTCATATAATCTGTTCCAAAGGCTTTAGAGACTTTTGCACGCTTACTTCTTCTAGGTTCATCATTCTCTTGTTGAACCTTATAATTGTTGCCTCTTTGACCTTGAGACAATTGATCATCAAATACTCTTTTCCTTTGATTTGAGATTTGTTTCTCTTTATCCTTATAAGGAAAGATATTTTCAAAGAAATCTGCTTCAGCAGATTCTATAATTGTGTTGTTGCTTATGTCCTCTACATTGGATTTATAAACCAGGAACCTATAAGCAGCACTATTCTTTGCTGGACCGAGATAAACACAATCAACTGTTTTTGGTCCAAGTTAGATTCTCTTTGGTAAAGGTATTTGAACCTTTGCCAAACAACCCCACACTTTCATACTTTTATAAGAAGGTTGCTTTCCTTTCCATAATTGATATGGAGATTTGTCACTCTTCTTATGAGGAATTTTGTTCAACACTGTATTTGCAGCAAAACATGCTTCGCCCCATAAATTATGAGGAGCCCCTGAAGTAATTAACATTGAATTAATCATGTTCTTCAATGTTCTATTCTTACGTTCAGCCACGCCATTTTGTTGTGGGGTGTATGCGGCTGTTGTTTGGTGTACAATACCATAAGTAGAAAAAAATTCAGCAAATTCATTGGATTCATATTCTCTTCCTCTATCAGACCTTAAAATTTTGATCTTTTTGTCTAGTTGATTTTTAACTTCTGCCTTATATGTCTTAAACATATTCAAGGCTTCATCTTTGGTATTTATTAAGTACACATAACAAAATTTGCTGCAATCATCAATGAAAGTAATATAATAATTCTTTCCTCCTCTTGATGGTGTTGCTTTGAAATCACATAAATCTGTATGGATTAAACCAAGTATTTCATTTGATTTTTCTACAGATTTGTGTGAATGACTTGTGTATTTAGATTCAACACATATCTCACACTTGCATATTTTATCTATTGTGCATTTAGGCAGCATTCCTAAGTTTATCATTCTTTGCAAGGAACGAAAATTAACATGGCCTAATCTAGAATGCCATAAGAAAGAAGGATCAATCATGTACACAGAAGCGGTGCTAGTGCCCACGTTATTATTATTAATAACATTGTTATCAGTTACAACACTTAGTTTAAAGAGTCCCTGATCATGGTAACCCTTTCCTACATACACACCACCCTTGGTGATTACAAATTTATCTGATTCAAATACAAGTTTAAATCCCTTATTACTAAGAATAGGGCCAGAAATCAGATTCTTGGTGATGTTAGGCACATGCAACACGTTTGAGAGCACAAGATCTTTTCCAGAAGTCAACTTCAATATGACTTTGGCTTTTCCTTCAATCTTTGAAGAAGTTCCATTCCCCATGAACATTGGTTCAGTTTCATTCACTTTTTGGTAAGATACAAACATCCTCCTTGAATTACATATGTGCTTTGTTGCACCAGTATCATACCACCAATCAACATCATTCGTGGTTAAGAAGGCTTCAATTACTCCAGCAAATTCTGTTGGAGATTCCACATGGTTTGCTTGGTTGGAATTTCCTCTAAAATTTCCTCCTCCATGTTCTTTCTTGTGGCGACAATCCTTGGCTTTATGACCAGGTTTCCCACAGACCCAACAATGATAAATTTTCTTGAAGTTGTTGTTATTTTATCGGGTGTAATCCTCTTATTATCTTTGGATGAATTCTGTCCAGAACCACCACCCTTTTTGTTGTTTTTGTGGTAGTTCTTCGGTTTGGAAGAGCTTTCTCCAACCATGTTTGCATTTGGTTCTATCGAATTTGCGTCAGCCTTTTCTTGCATCCTGCTATCTTCCTCCACACGAATTTTAAGAACAAGTTGCTCAAAACTCATATCGTCAGTCAAATGTTTAAGATATAACTTAAATTTTTTTTAGGATTGAGGCAATTTTTCAATAATAGAACCAACAAGAAAGTTAAAGTTTATACCCATGCCTTCTACTTACATTTCATGGACTATGATTTGGAGTTCTTCCACTTGTTTCATAACAGGCTTTGCATCATTCATTTTGAAGTTCCGAAATTTTCCAACCACGAACTTCTTAGAACATGCCACTTGAGTCCTGTATTTCTTTTCCAATGATATCCATATGTCCCTTGCACTTGCAAAGGTAGAATAAATATCATACAGGGAATCATCCAAGGCATTCAGAAGATAATTTCTGCAATTATATTCATTATGATACCATTGTGAGGCGGCCCTTTCATATTTTGCCACTTGTCCCTCAGTAGGAACATTTTGTCCTTCCACATATGGATCTGTTGGTTCAGGATCCGTGAGAACATTTGACACATGCAACGTTGTCAAATAAAACAACATCTTTTGTTACCAACGACGAAAATCAGTTCCTTTGATTTTTTCAGGTTTTTCAACATGCGGTTTCTGCATCGCTTGATCCATCTTTGGAATTTCTGTTTAAGATTGTTAGGAAATTTATAAACGTAATACAAATTGTTTTGTATAGAATCATAAGATTACAACAACAGATTGAGGCCTGCGATTAGCAGTGTCCTTAAACAGAAATTCGTCCTATCTAGTACAAACTGTTTAGAGGATACAACAATCAAATCAAGTATGAAACTTGAATATAGCGAATCTGATATGTTATCAGGATAGAGATGGATGGGTTTTGTTTTTTTTTTGTTTTTTTTTCTTTTAATAATCAATCAATCGATGGCATGGGGCTGCCTTTTATAGATGTGTTTGTGGCTGTTTAAACAACCAAACAGACATCATACGTGACACTTGCTAACAATTAATAGTCACGACGGTTCAAACACATCTATGTAATAACTGTTGACCGTTATTTAAAGTACACGTGTGTTAATAATTAATACAATGTTTGGTCAACACTTGGAATTAATAATTCTTTTATGTTACAGCCATGTAAATTATAGGGGTAATTATCAAAATGGTATGTTAATTTCAAGTGTTTCAAAAAAAGGTACAAAAATAAGTGACTTTCCCAAAAGAGTCATGTGCGATCGTGCGAACCCACAAAAAACGTGACACGTGTCCAGACAAATTGGTACCAGCCAATGATTGGCTCCAGCAAATACCCCACGTGAAGAGTTGACTATTTTAAAAAGATTGTGCGAACGAAGTTGTGCGATCGTGCGAACGAAATCTTCCAAAATCCTTCCAAAATCTTACTGTGTACTCTAAGATTTCTTGGAAAAGACCAAACTCATTTTAATAACAATAAAAATTGTACTTCTTAGTTTTAATAATTTTAACTTATTAAGTTACTTCACTTTAACAACTACTGATCAAAGGGACGATACGAATTAACCGATCAAAAACACCGATCATAAACACGCTACAGAAACACCGATCAAAGGGACGATACAAATTCACGATCAAAAACACCGTTAAAGAAGAAAATGTCCAGACCTCATGTAAGTTATATTTTCATTGATTTGTTTAAGATCTGCGTTGAAGATGTGCGTTGAAGATGACCTTTGAGTGATTTTCTTCATTTTATTGTTGATTGTAGACGGTTTTGTGTTAGGGTTTGTATGGAAATGGATTATTAGACTATAGTTAGGGTTTGTATGGAAATGGATTGTTAGAGTTTGATTCTTGATTGTTAGGGTTTTTCGAGTTATTCGATCTTCATTGTTATTGTATTCTGTTGTTTAGATTTAAATTTTAGTGGTTTGACTGTTTAGGAATTGGATATGGATTGTTACAGTTTGATTGTTGATTGTTAGGGTTTTTTCGATCTTGATTGTTAGGGTTTTTTCGACCTTGATTGTCCATTTTGTTGCCTATGAACTTGTATATTGTTGGTGATATGTGGTTCATATATGTACTAGTTAGGTTTTACACATGATTTATGTAGACATTATAATTTTGGGGTCAGCCTTTTGGCGCGTATTCCCCGGCACAAATGTTCTTGTGGGGACTGAAAAGGGGCTTTTGTGAACTGGAAGGATTATTGGACCCATTTTGTTGCCTATGAACTTGTATATTGTTGGTGATATGTGGTTCATATATGTACTAGTTAGGTTTTACACATGATTTATGTAGACATTATAATTTTGGGGTCAGCCTTTTGGCGCGTATTCCCCGGCACAAATGTTCTTGTGGGGACTGAAAAGGGGCTTTTGTGAAATAGTTCATGGGTTCTCAATAAACGGCTGAACATTGATTTGTGGAACATATATATGTGGTTTTGTCGATGAATTTGTAGATTTTGATTATTGTATTTTTACTTGTTGTCATTAATGTTGATTAGCTGAATACTAGCATCAAAACTAGATGAATATTTTGTCATAGAAAGAAAGTGTGTTGGAATTACTTATGTTTTACTTCTTAATGTTAACTTGTTTATTATTTTTTTGTAGGTTGTTAATGCTAGGGTTAACATTAGAGCTAATTTAAAGCTACTCTCAACAATAAAAGATCGTCTATCAATAAAGGGGCAACGGTGTTACAATCTGTTCAAGAGTAGTGTTTTTGGTCCTTGGTTAGACATTAGAACTTTTGATCACGATAACCATATTTTAAACTTTCTTCTGTTTCACCAAAGGCACGTTGAGCACCCTACTTTTGGTACCCATTTATTTTTGACGTTGGGCCACACACTGTTCAGTTCGGCAGGCAAGAGTTTTGTCTGATTACGGGTTTTCGGTTTGGAGATATCGAGTTGGACAGTTTGGCTGGTAAGGAGTCTAGGTTTATGAAGAGGGTGTTCCCCGGGTTTAGGTCTTTGAAGGGGGAATACCTTAAATCCATTCTTGAAAGTGAACAGTTTCTGCAGCTATCGGACGAGGATGCTGTGCGTGTGTGCCTTCTTCTTGCTGGTGATTTTGTTTTCATGGGGCAAGAGTTGCGACATGTGATTGTGAATGAGATTGTTTTGCTAGCCGATGATTTGAAGTCTTGGAATTCTTTCCCGTGGGGGGAGCACATGTGGCAAGAATTCCATGAACGGGTTTACATGTTGGTGACTAAGAAGAGGGAGACGTATATGGATGGGTATGCTAGTAAGGGGGCTTCGTACCAGGCTGTCTACAACATCTACGGTTTTGCTTTCGCCTTGAAGGTTAGTATACTTTCTTATATGAATGTGTCAATTTGACAGTTTAATAATGGTTTTACATGTGTGTTTGTTATTACATTGTTCGATTTTTTATATGCTTGTTTAAATTTGAATAAACTTATAAAGTATAAGTCCTTGGCTGCTCAACATACCTTTGGTATGAGTTGAATAAATGTATGAGTGTAAACTTGAATTGGTTGTAAACTTGAAATATGTTAGCCATTAAATAAAAATTCATTCAGAAATGATTAATTTTGTTTTCATTACAGATTTTGTACTTGATAAGTACTTTGTTCCAACTAACCAAAATGTTTTTTACATTACAGATTTTTGTTCTAGAAACATTTCCTCAAGCAAGACTATGGTGGGACAAAGTTGCCGGGGCTATTCCAAGGGGGGTTGCTTGGGCTAATGTTACCGGGTGTAACAAATCTGATTACGAGAATCTTTTTTATGACACAACACCCGTGCAATCCTTGATTCCAACAGATTTTGAGAAGGCATCTCCTTGGTTCAGCTCAAGTGTAAAATATTTCGACGTAGCTGGTGGATCCCCTTCGAGTACATTCAAACCGTCTAAAAGAGATAAGATCAAGGCTCGGGTTTCTCTAAAGACTCGAAGAAGAGGAGTTCGCACAGAGGTACGTATACGTACTGAGGTGCAGACGAGTGTTGTTGAAGGGATTTCTGATGAAGGTGAGTCAAGTGATCTGGATTTGGATGAAGAGACCAAGAGGATGAGCAAGAAACAGCTGATAAAGAAGATGGTTGGTTTGGAAGATCGTGTAGTTTTTCTAGAGCAGTTATTCCAGGCAGGTAAGATTCCCACTGCTCCTGCTGAGGGGTCCAGTGAGGGTACGCATGTTCAGGATTCACAGGTATGTTTTTACTACTTTGGAAGATCGTTGTGAATTCACAAACCAATTAAACGTGTTATTTTTTTTATTTTTAGGTTTTGGTAATTAAAACCTGAATAGTTAGATGGCTGTTTTGGGGAATAAAAGTTCACATAATTTTACAAAAAAATTATCAAGTGTGAGTGTTGGAAACCTTTTGCTTTTGTCTTTGCTTAAGATCCAAGTGTTGTATCGGACCGGTGGTAATCGGCTATTCTATGGGAAACAACTAGGGTAAACGGATGGACTGGTGATTCCGGGCGACCTTGAACCATAGTTAGTCGGTTTACTTAACCCTGTAGAGTTGGGCTCAGATATCGGGCCTCAGATTATTCATCCTGCTTGTGATTAAGCCACGGCGGAGTTAGTCTGTACTCCCGATCAGGCTCGAACTACACGGGCAACTGTTTTGACAGCTTGTGATCTTGCGAAGACTTAGTGCATGGCGGTACACACAATCTTGTAAATTATTTTGCAAAATTTTGTGAGCTTTAATTTTCCACTAACGGGTTAGTTTATGGACATGATAATCTATTTGTTAATTTTAATTTACCTTGAATTCAAAGTTTGTTGTTAAGGAGCCTATGGCAAAGCAGCCAGTTGTTGTTGATAAGGAGGCCAGTGTTGCTGCTAAGTCTGATGTTGATGTTGAGCAGCCAAATGTTGCTGCTAAGGAACCCACTGTAGAGTGTGTTTTAGAGGCTACTGATGTTGATGTTGAGCAGCCTATTGAAGACTCAAAGGTTTGTGTTTTAATAAACAGTCGTTTAACATATATGAATTGTTTATTTATGTATTTACTAATTTTTTTCCTTTTTTATAGTCATCCGTTAAGGAAGCGACAGAAGAAGATCCTCCTGTTGAGGCTGAAGCAAATGAGCCTATTGAAGAATCAAAGGTTTGTGTTTTAATAAATAGTCGTTAACATATATGATTTGTTTATTTATGTATTTACTATAAATGATATTGAGTGGAATTATTCATGTTTTTTGATGAAATGATTGTATTTATTGTTTCAGGATTCAACAAATGAGTTGATGGAATTGATTAACTTTTCCCCTCTTCCTGATAATCTGGTATGCACATCACACAAGTTTCATATTGCATCATTTAAAGTTTTTTGGTCATGTGATGCACATATTAGGCGATTAGTTATGCAAAATTTAGAACTCTAGGTAACTTGCTTGGTCATGTTATGCACATATTAGGTTTTAACTCAGGTTGTAAGTATTAAAACATGCATAAATTTATGACAAATGGTCAGGTAACTTGCTCGGTCATGTTATGCACATATTAGGTTTTAACTCAGGTTGTAAGTATTAAAACATGCATAAATTTATGACAAATGGTCAATTTATAGTTCTGAATTCAGAAGAGCCAAAAGAAGATAAACTTATTGTTAATTTTCGTAGTTTTCTATAGAAAATAATGTGTTGCCATAGAATACAAGAAAGAATCTTATGAACCTGAACATAATTGCCTACTATTTAGGTGGATATAAGATATGAAAAAATTATTTGTTACTTTTCAGTATCAGGATAGTGAGCCGATGGATGTTGGTGTGACAAATGCTGGTGCGGAATGTGATTCGGTGATCAAAGATGTTTCAGTAGTTACTGTTAAAACCGTAAGGGTGCCATTCGAACGGGAGAGGAAGAAGAGCAAACATTTGTCTGATCCTTACACACCTCCTCCAGCTACTACACCAAGAAGGTCCAAAAAGGCTCGTCCTAGCTCTAGAATCTATAAATCCCAGATAGACTCTTTTGTTGGAGAAGATGGATCTCAGCTTGTTCTTGAAGAGTGGAAAGAGGTACGTATACGTTTCTACGGTTAGCTTAGATATATTCGACTGAAATGTTGTAGTTCAGCTTAGTAACCAATTTATTTCGCATCGAAATTTTTCACAGGAGCTTAACCGTCCTGAAAACTCCCCGACCAACTATGTGAATAGTCATCCAGGCATAAACGCGTTCTTGCGGACAAGGAAGGAGATGATATTTAGTCTTCCATGGTTTGAAGGAGACCTGTATAGCAAATTTTGGGCTGCTTTAGTGGCCAAGGACGGGCACAGAAAAGGATGGCTTTCTGATTCGGTATGTAATTAAATACTTATTAAATATTTAGAAAAGTTTATGGTTAAATGCTGTTGTTATAATTATCATGCTTAACATTTAGACAAGTTGTAAAATATGTAGTGATGTTCCCTACACTTTGTGATATGCCATATAGACTTGTGATATGCCAATAACAATAATGTTATAACTCAGCAATCTTTTCATTACGATCATCAATTTTCAATACTTTAATGGCTTGTTTTCTTGTTCGTTGGAACGTTGTCTTTTTAAAAAATGTACTTACGTTCACATGGAATATTTTGCTAATTCATATGTCATTTTGCTAATGTAATACCTTTTTTACATGTCATTTTGCCAATGTAATACTTTTTTTTACATGTCATGTTGCTAATGTAATACTTTTTTTATACTTTGACATCGCAGCACATCGATGTATGGGTCTGGTATCTGTGGAACTTTAGGCCTGCTGATGCGGACTGGGTAATGGTAGGCCCATTTTTTATCCAACAGCTTCTTCGAGATAACGGTCTGCCGCCTTATTATGCAAATGGTAGTCTTTTTGGAGTGCCTTGGTTTGCCGAGGATGTTGAAAAGGTAAGATGTTAAGTTCCATCATTATTTTAGTTCACGCACCACTTATATTATGTGTACTTATGAAGCCTTAGTTTACATGATATTTGGTATACATCAAGTAAAACAAGCTCAATTATTTGGGCTGATATACTAAAGTTGAATATGGTTTTCATTGCGTATATGAGGATCCTCCTTAGTGCAATTTGAGATGCTTGATCCTGATTGCTAGGTTTGGGTCGGCAATCAGCTTCCATTCTCGAAAGAGCCAAAGCTTGTGATCAAGATCAAACACACAAACTTGTAATCCTCTTGGAGAGAGAAAGGGGAGTCGCAAAAGGTCACCTTTTGGGCCAGTTGACGGTTTACCGACGAGTTGCTAGCAAATTGGATTCAGACTTGCTACCCCCTACAAGTTGTGATGATTTAACTGGTGTCCTTTCACGTGGTAGTAGCAAGTGAAAGGACACCAGTTAAATCATCACAAATTGAAAGGGGTAGCAAGTCTGAATCCAATTTGCAGCAACTCGTCGGTAAACCATCAACTGGCCCAAAAGGTGACCCTTTGCGACTCCCCTTTATCTCTCCCAGAGGATTACAAGTTTGTGTGTTTGATCTTGATAACAAGTTTTGGCTCTTTCGAGAATGGAAGCTGATTGCCGACCCAAACCTAGCAATCAGGATCAAGCATCTCAAATTGCACTAAGGACGGTGTTCATATTTCGCAATGTAACCCATCTACAACGTTAGGTATATCTGCCTTAATAATTGAGACGCGTTGAATGCGATATTGACACTGTGTGTATTGTTCATGACAGTGCACACTCCTTCATTATCTCATTCAACACGAGTGTCCGTAACTCCTTGATACCTTGTTTTATTTGATAAAGGAGTGTGGTTTATCATATAAAGAATTGAGTTTGATAGATTGGCTGCGATAAAGTTGTGGTCTGTTATTGTATGATGAAGTAGTTTAGATCATGAAGTAGGTACTTTAGTTGAATAATGAAGTAGTTTAGATGGACAGTGAATATTAACCATTAGTTACTTTTTTTAACAAACTTTTTATATTGCAGGTTTATATACCTCTTAATGAGCCTGAAATTCATTGGGCCCTTGGAGTGCTGCACCTGCGCTCAGGGTTAGTGAAAATTTACGACAGCCTAGGTGGTCCAGATAGCGAGGGCAGTCCTTATTGGAATAATTTGATGGCCACTTTTGGCCGTGTAATACCAGCCTATTTGGCCGACGGTCAGGTCTTGGCCCGAAAAAACATTGATATCAACAATTATTCAGTCACTTTTGAATATGCGGAAGGTGTGCCTAGACAAACAGGTTATTATGGGGATTGTGGTGTATGGGTATGCATATTTCTGTACCGTTTAACACACAATCTTCCGTTGATGGTGGATAATACATTGGACTTAGCTCTTGCCTACCGCGAACAGTTGACTTCCTTCTTCTGGAAATACAAAAAGGTACATTCCATGGAAGCTAAAAGGTTGAAGAAAGATTAGTCATTTGGTGAATGTGCAGGTAGGCAAACTGTTTATGTGTAGGTTGGGTAGGTTGGGTAACAATTAGTCAGTTTGTTTATGTGTAGGTTGGGTAACAATTAGTCAGTTTGAAAACAATTAGGTGGATGGTTGCAAATGTTGTGCACTTTGGTTGCACATTGTTGTGCACTTGTCATTCAGGGTTCGTCGTGCACATTGTTGTGCACTTTGTTGAATTAGGCAAACTGTCATTCGGTCGTGCACATTGTTGTGCACTTTGGTTGCAAATGTTTGGTGGATGTTGCGCATCTTGGTTGGATAACAGATTATGTGTAGGTTTTGGTGTACAGATTATGCGCATCTTGGTTGGATAACTGTTTATGTTTAAGTATGTGTAGGTTGTAAACAATTAGTCAGCTTGTTATTGATTATGTGTATGTTGCGCATCTTTGTTGGATAACAGATTAGGTGGCAGGATGTTTGGGTGGATTGTTTGTACATGGCATAAAAAAAAAATAATAATAATAAAAAAAAAGCTTTTGAAATTTAATTTAAGTTAAAGTACCCCCATAAATATGTGGTAGGTTTGAAATTTAATTAAAAGGACAATGTCATAAATGTGATTGTTGTAAAGAAAAAAGGTATTTAATTACATATGTGCGAATGTGCGAACTGGCCAAATGTGCGAATGTGCGAATTATATACTTATTGTTTATAAATACACAACACCCTCAAACAACACAGTCAAAAAAGCATACATCGCATACTTCTCTCACACTTATCTCATACTTATCTCACTTTTTCTATTTTCAAAATGGCATGCCGTCTACCACATACCGCCAAAGAAATGCAAGAGTATATAAAACAACAAGCTGAAAAAGATGATGCGGCACGCCAAAAAGCTGTGATAGAAGTTATCAAGCAATTTGATGTTGCGAAGGCAGAGAAACAAAGATTGAGACAACAATACGCAGAATGCAGAGACATATCTGAAGAAAGAAAATCTGTGTTCGAAAAGTTTTTAAACGATGAAGCTAGCAAAGACGGAGCAATTAGTGAGACGTTGTGGGGTTGCGTTTCACAGATTCAGGACCAAATCAGCAACAAGATCCGCTGGAGTTTTGAGAAAAATGTCGGTTTCTGTAACACAACAGAACCGACAATTTGGGCAAGGTGCTTCAACTTCATCTAATGCACCAAGATTTGTTGGGCTAGGTTCTGAAGACAATACAGCTTGGGACGAGAGTAAGGAGCGGGAGTTTAGCAGATTGTTGGCAGAGTACGAAGAGAGCAAGTTTGCGAACTACTCTCCGTACGACGATGGCTACCGGTCAGACAACTCAGAAACTTGGGATAATCCGAATTTCTAAAATTTAAGTTTATGTTTATGTATTAAGCTATGTTTATGTAATGTTTTCTCTATTTACTGTTTTACTTATTAATAAAATTTGTTGGATGTGCGAATGTGCGAGTTGGACAAATGTGCGAACTGTATATAATTAAAACTCCAGCTCTAATTTTTTACCCCTAAAAAAGTCAAAGGTAATTCAACAACAATAAATATGTGGTAAGTATGATATTTAATTAAAGGTACCCATGGTAGGTATGATATTTAATTAAAGGTACCAAGGTAGGTATGAAATTTAATTAAAGGTACCACAATAATGTAAAGGTATATATGAAAATAATGTTCAGATGTGCGAATGTGTGATTTCATCAAATGTGCGAATGTGCGAATTGGCCAAATGTGCGAACTGTATAATTATTGTTTCTACAAGGCATATAGTACCACGACGTCTCTTATACATATATAGTGGTTATAAAAGATGTGTTTTAATTTTGATAATGGGTGTTGGTAAAGTTTTATAATGTATATAATGTTTTGGGATGTGCGAATGTGCGAATTGGCCAAATGTGCGAAGTATATAATTAACACTACAGCTGTAATTTTTTACCCCTAAAAAAGTCGAAGGTAATTTAACAACAATAAATATGTGGTAAGTATGATATTTAATTAAAGGTACCCATGGTAGGTATGATATTTAATTAAAGGTACCAAAGGTAGATATGATATTTAATTAAAGGTACCAATGGTAGGTATGAAATTTAATTAAAGGTACCAAATAATGTAAAGGTCATATATGAAAATTAATTGTCAGAAAGTGGCAATTGTTAATTTCATCAAATGTGCGAAATGTGCGAATTGGCCAAATGTGCGAACTGTATAATTATTGTTTCTACAAGGCATATAGTACCACGACGTCTCTTATACAAATATAGTGGTTATAAAAGATGTGTTTTAATTTTGATAATGGGTGTTGGTAAAGTTTTATAACGTATATAATTTGTTGGATGTGCGAATGTGCGAATTGGACAAATGTGCGAACTGTATAATTATTGTTTCTACAAGGCATATAGTACCACGACGTCTCTTATACGTATATAGTGGTTATAAAAGATGTGTTTTAATTTTGATAATGGGTGTTGGTAAAGTTTTATAACGTATATAATTTGTTGGATGTGCGAATGTGCGAATTGGACAAATGTGCGAACTGTATAATTAACACTCCAGCTGTACTTTTTTACCCCTAAAAAAGTCAAAGGTAATTTAACAACAATAAATATGTGGTAAGTATGATATTTAATTAAAGGTACCCATGGTAGGTATGATATTTAATTAAAGGTACCAAAGGTAGATATGATATTTAATTAAAGGTACCAATGGTAGGTATGAAATTTAATTAAAGGTACCACAATAATGTAAAGGTATATATGAAAATTAATGTTCAGATGTGCGAATGTGTGATTTCATCAAATGTGCGAATGTGCGAATTGGCCAAATGTGCGAACTGTATAATTATTGTTTCTACAAGGCATATAGTACCACGACGTCTCTTATACAAATATAGTGGTTATAAAAGATGTGTTTTAATTTTGATAATGGGTGTTGGTAAAGTTTTATAACGTATATAATTTGTTGGATGTGCGAATGTGCGAATTGGACAAATGTGCGAACTGTATAATAATTGGTAGGTATGATATTTAATTAAAGGTACCAAAGGTAGATATAATATTTAATTAAAGGTACGAATGGTAGGTATGAAATTTAATTAAAGGTACCACAATAATAAAGGTATATATGAAAATTAATGTTCAGATGTGCGAATGTGCGAATTGGCCAAATGTGCGAATTATACAAGTTAATAACTATACCTATAAATACTAAGTACTAACACACTGAATTCCTAAAAAAATAATTTATAGTTTTTTAGTTGCCACAAACTAAACCTGAAAATGAATTCACCACCAAACTGGGAAGAATTACTTGATGTGGACGACTCTGATCTCCGACTATCCGCCACCGCACAAAGCATATTTTCATCTGGATTCTCTAAATTTGAAAATTTTGAGGAAGTGTCGGCAAGTATAATACGAGGTCCTGCTGGTCTAGTTCAAACGGATAATATTCCGGAAGGTGTATCTGATGAGGTAATGACACAGGAGTACATTAGGAAAGTAGCTAATGATGTGGGTGAGGATTCCGATTTTAATACTGGGCCATGGGTTAGGGCCGTTGAGTATGTGAAACCTGATGGCGGTATCATGATCGGTTGTTTTGCCAATATCAAACAATTTCTTAAGAAAGGGAAACTTGAAAAGGTTGTTGCGGTAATCAAGTCTTGTACTCCAAATGTGTTGGGTGATATAACGGTAACATTGAAAGATGTTTTCAGGTTTAATTTCAGGAACAATACATCACAAAGTTATTAAGGATGAGAGGTTTGAAAAGGAGATTACCGTCGGAGCTGTTTTGGTACTTCATAATGTTTCTGTTTTTTCTCCCAAACAATCTGGCAAACACTATCTTAACATTACAATAAGAAATGTGGTTAAGGTTTTCCCCAAGGATACGGTTCCTAATAATGGAGCTGAAATTGGTTTTAGTCAAGTGTAATCATTGTTTAATTTTAAGTCATGTAATTTTTTTATCTAGTTTTTCAATGGAATTTATGGTGTTAGATGTGATATGATATTGAACAATTAAACAATATAAAACAACTAAATTAGACGAACTTTATTCCAAACAAATACAATTTATTGGATGTGTGAATGTGCGAATTGGCCAAATGTGCGAACTGTATAATTATTGTTTCTACAAGGCATATAGTACCATGACAACGTCTCATATACAAATATAGTGGTTATAAAAAGACGCGTTTTAATAATGGGTGGGGGTAAAGTTTTATAACATATAATTTTTGGGATGTGCGAATGTGCGAATTGAACAATTGTGCGAACTGTATAATTATAAATCCAGCTGTTATTTTTTATCCCAGAAAAAGTCAAAGGTAATTTTATTAAAAGTGCCCCAATAAATATGTGGTAGGTGTGATATTTAATTTATGGTAGGTGTGATATTTAATTAAAGGTACCAATGGTAGGTATGAAAATTAAGTTTCTGATGTGCGAATGTGCGAACTGACTAAATGTGCGAATTACATTTCAATTATATTGTTTCACATACATGACTGTGTGGTCTTAGAATTCTAAATTACTGTATCTAAAATTCGTTTAGCCTAAAAAACATGAGTGGTAAAGTTAGTGTATTTTTGGTTTGTGGAGGAAAAATATTTGGTGTATCATTTCTAAAAAATATTACATACACACAACTTGTTACTGTGGTCAAGAAGAAGTTCAAAATCGGCCAAGACTATGATATTGAGCTCTCTTACAATGTTGGAAATAATTGTGTCCAAATAGTTGACGATGATGATATTGCGTTTTTTGTACATCAAGTTCTGAAAGGAAAATCTAGAGTGTTGCATAATGTGTATGTTAAGAAGATCGAAAGTGCCTCAAAGGTAAATACTTCTTCATCAAACTTGCCTTCGAACATATAATTTTTGGGATGTGCGAATGTGCGAATTGAACAATTGTGCGAACTGTATATTTATCCCAGAAAAAGTCAAAGGTAATTTTATTAAAAGTGCCCCAATAAATATGTGGTAGGTGTGATATTTAATTTATGGTAGGTGTGATAATTAATTAAAGGTACCAATGGTAGGTATGAAAATTAAGTTTCTGATGTGCGAATGTGCGAACTGACTAAATGTGCGAATTACATTTCAATTATATTGTTTCACATACATGACTGTGTGGTCTTAGAATTCTAAATTACTGTATCTAAAATTCGTTTAGCCTAAAAAACATGAGTGGTAAAGTTAGTGTATTTTTGGTTTGTGGAGAAAAAATATTTGGTGTATCACTTCTAAAAAATATTACATACACACAACTTGTTACTGTGGTCAAGAAGAAGTTCAAAATCGGCCAAGACTATGATATTGAGCTCTCTTACAATGTTGGAAATAATTGTGTCCAAATAGTTGACGATGATGATATTGCGTTTTTTGTACATCAAGTTCTGAAAGGAAAATCTAGAGTGTTGCATAATGTGTATGTTAAGAAGATCGAAAGTGCCTCAAAGGTAAATACTTCTTCATCAAACTTGCCTTCGAACATAGACATAGCACAACCTTCAACTCAAAAATTAAAGAGAAAGAAAATAATTGCTAATGATACACAGGTAGAGTTGTTGGACGAAAGATGCGTTGTAGCTGGTGGAGTGTGGTGCAAAGGCACCGAAAGTAAGTGGCGGTGTCATAGGTCTGGGTATTAGAAGTGGAAACAAACCTGCAGGGGGTGGTGCAGTTTGTGGTATAGATGGAAGTGGGGGAACAACACCAACTAAGGAGAGTATTGAAGAAGAAGAAAGTGCAGATGCAAGTCAACCAACTCAAGCAAAAAAGAAAAAAAATTGAATGATTATGGTCTATTAGATAGGCGTCATGGTTTTGGCCATGTCCAAACCACAAATATGTTTTTGCATATTTCTATTATCATGTTTGGTATGTGTTTTATGGTTTCATTAATGGGTTTTTCAGTTTCAAAGACACTCTTTATGGATTTGGCCATGTCCAAACCCTAGCACGTTCATGTTTAAAAAATATGTAAAATATGTGTTTTAATAATCGGTGGTGGTAAAGTTTTATAACAATTTTTGGATGTGTGAATGTGCGAATTGGACAAATGTGCGAAGAATATAATTATTGTTTATACAAGGCATATAGTACCATGAAAAACGTCTCATATACAAATCTAGTGGTTATAAAAGATGCGTTGTAATAATCGGTGGTTGTAAAGTTTTATAACGTATATAATATTTTGTATGTGCGAATGTGCGAATTGGACAAATGTGCGAACTGTATAATTATTGTTTCTACAAGGCATATAGTACCATGACGTCTCTTATACAAATATAGTGGTTATAAAAGATGTGTTTTAATTTTGATAATGGGTGTTGGTAAAGTTTTATAATGTATATAATTTTTTGGGATGTGCGAATGTGCGAATTGGCCAAATGTGCGAAGTATATAATTAACACTCCAGCTGTAATTTTTTACCCCTAAAAAAGTCAAAGGTAAATTTATTAAAAGGACCATAATAAATATGTGGTAAGTAGGATATTTAATTAAAGGTACCATTGGTAGGTTTGATATTTAAATAAAGGTACCAATGGTAGGTTAAAATTTATGTTTCAGATGTGCGAATGTGCGAATTGGACAAATGTGCGAATTACAATTCTATTATATTGTTTCACAAACACAACTGTGTGGTCTTACAAGTTTAAGCCTAAAAAACATGAGTGGTAAAGTTAGTGTATTTTTGGTTTGTGGAGAAAAAATATTTGGTGCATCACTTTTAAAAAATATTACATACGCACAACTTGTTGATGTGGTCAAGAAAAAGTTCAACATCGGGCAACAGGATCATATTGAGCTCTCTTACAATGTTGGAAATAATTGTGTCGAAATAGCTGACGATGATGATATTGCGTTTTTTGTACATCAAGTTCTGAAAGGAAAATCTAGAGTGTTGCATAATGTGTATATTAAGAAGATTGAAAATGCCTCAGAGGTAAATACTTCTTCATCAAATACTTTTGCATTCGATCTTAATACAAAACCTTTTGAAGAAGAACCCCAGAACGAAACTTTCAAAAATAAAGAACCTGTTTTTTCAAACGACCATTTTGATCATGCATGGAAAAGTAACCCATTTAACTATTTCCTCCTCCACCAGAACAGCCAACACAACCTATTAAAACGCAAATGGCAGGGGCCGGGAAAATTTGCAAAAAACTAATAAAAACAGGTGATGAATTTGATAGCAAAGAATTATGCATGTTCGAAATTGGTGAAAAGGCTATTTTAGAAGGTTTTCAATTTAGACCAAGAAAAACAGATAGGTATAGGTATGATGTAGTTTGTTTCTCTCCCAATTGCGACTGGAAGATAATTTCAGCTAAGGCGGAAGATACTATGAAATGGGTAATAGGAAAAGTAAATGACATTCACACTTGTGACAGAACACAACTCTATCCCAATCACCGAAATGCAACCTCTAAATTGTTGGGTCATTTGTTGATACCGAAGATGGGAGATCCTAGTCGGATATATAAGCCAAATGACGTAGTAAACGACATCAACCTTACGTACAACATCGACATTTCGTACAAAAAGGCATGGGGAGGAAGAAATATAGCATTGGAGACGTTGACCGGTTGCCCGAAAAAATTCTTTTTCGCAATTACCGTATTATTGTTATAATTTAAAGTTGAAAAACCCCGGATGGGTAACACATATTGAGACAGATTCTAAAGACCGTTTTGAGATGGTTTTTATAGCATTTGGTGTTGCGGTAATAATTTATGAATTAACTTTTCTATTGAATATATAGTTTATGTTATTAATTTAAAACTAACACTTTGTTAATGTTCTAGATTCGGGCTTTCTTGGACCATTTGCGACCACTAATAATAATTGATGCGGCTCATCTTAAAGGTACATACCTCGGTACAAATTTGCTCGCCGTTGGAATGGATGGAAATAATCAGATTGTTCCTCTTGCGACCGGTGTATCTCAGGGTGAGACGGGGAGATCGTGGACATGGTTTTTGACCCACTTGAAAGAATGCATCGGCGATGTTCCAGATTTGGCTATAATATCTGATAGACATCTAGGAATACAACAAGCTTGTCAGACGGTTTTTCCGGATTCATTTCATGGTTATTGTTGTAGGCATTTGATGTTGAATTGCAACTTTGGACAAAGCGAAAGGCTTAAGGCTTTATATTGGAAGACTTGCAAATGTTACACAACCGACGAGTTTCACGAAGCATTCACACAACTTGGACGAAAAAAACCGGAAGCTTACAACAAACTAATAGACGCTGGGATTATTTATTGGTCCAGGGCGCATTGCACAGGTAAACGTTACAATTATATGACTTCGAACAGTGCAGAGTCAATAAACAGTTTAACAAAAAACGTTCGAAGACATCCTATTTCAATGCTAATGGAATACTATAGAGGGCTTCTACAGGAATGGTTTTGTGATAAACGAGAAAAGTACGAAGGTATATATAATTAAATGATTTATATATATATATATATATATATATATATATTATTATATATATATATATATATATATATTATATATATATATATATTATATATATATATATATATATATATATATGTTTTATTATTATTATTATTATTATTATTATTATTATTATTATTATTATTATTATTATTATTATTATTATTATTAGCTCTTATTATTATCACACATATCATGTTTATAATTATTACGCAAATGTTTAGATGCAACTACGGGTGAGCTTAGTGACTGGGCTAATGCAAAGATTCAGGGCAGAATGTTTAAGAGTGCTAATTGGACAGTGAATGCCATTGAACATAGAAGGATTTACGAGGTAAATGATCGTAGGAAGAGATATATTGTAAAGCTCATGGAAAATACATGCACATGTAGAAAATGGGAACTTTCTGGTTTGCCATGTGGTCATGCTATAGCTGTTTGTAGATTTCAAGGATTAACAAGTTGTAATCATTTGGCGCAAGATTGGTTTAGAACAACCACTCTAAAAGCTACATACCAAGAGTTGGTATTTCCCGTTGGAGAAATCCCAAGTTGGGAGCTTCCAACAAACTTGCCTGAAGTAAATCCACCGAAAATGGGTAAGCGCCCAGCCGGAAGACCAAAGAACAGAGACCGGATTAGATCGCAAGGTGAGGAACCAACTGAAAATAAATGTGGAAGGTGCGGTGAACGTGGTCACAACCGAGGAGTTTGCAATGCACCATTGCCAAAGAAAACGGTAAGTATGTGTGACATTATTATTTTATTTTGTATTCGATTATTGACAAATGTATTAACTTGATAACTATGTTTGATAAATTGTAGCATAGGAACTCTGCACGAGGAGGATCACAAAGCAGTGAAAGACAATCAGGAAACCCAACCGAAAACTCACAAAGCAATCAAAGACAATCAGGGTACCCGTCAATGCCACAAGACTACGAGCATGTTAACTTGGCTGATCCTTAATTGCAATCCAAATAAAATGTTATGGCACACACCTTGTACTCCAACTAAGTTTTCATAAAATCTATGACTCATAACATTACAACATAATTGATAACATCAACATTCGTAATGCAACTGAGTCTTCATGACATTCCAACATAACTGATTGTTTCACGCTAGTGCGAATAGGTACTCATAAATAAGCTAACATAACTGATTGTTTCACGCTAGTGGGAATAGGTATTCATGTTCTGCCCGGGTTAGATTATCGACGTTCAACACATTTGGAACAATGAGTCACAACCATTAGATTCAACCACAGTTTATCCTGTTCTTGAAATAATAACGGATCAATCCCTCTCGATATGCAAGTGCTGCCTGGGTTGGATCATCGACATCCAAAGGAATTCCATAAGCAAACCTGTGTAACCAAATTAAGGGTATGTTGCCTTGGTAAGATAAATGTTGGCTAGTGTGATCCTAATAAAACTCTTGGTAAGATAAATGTCTCATGTCTATCTTAGTGTTTGTTGCTCGGAGTGTGTCATTTCTTAGTTTCTAATTAAGGTTTATGTTTATGTTTATCATAATCTAATTACCAATGCAAATAGCGACAAGAATTACTAACCTGTAAAGAAACATACACACAAAGACTCCGCAATCACCAAATACCCCACCCTGCTTTGGAACGTTCTGGGCAAGACGAAACTTGATCTTGTATGAATTCGGGTCGATACGTTTCTTGGCAAACACACCTGTCTCCCGTAGAATCAAGGGAAGATTCACTTCCAAACAACTCCTCATTTGCAGATACCAGTCACGGCCTTCCTCTTCACCACGATAAAGACTGTCATAAAATATAACATTCCCAGATTGTATGTGAAACTGGGCAACAGACCAATGTTTCTTTGGTTCATTTATCGGAATGAACACCTGCAAGGAATATAAAATATTGCTGCAATAAAAAAATCCACATGACAAAATTAAAGTAGAATTGTCAAGAAGTAATTGCTAAAAAGATAAATACCCGGTCAACATCAGACCATGCCAATTTGTAAACTTCATCGGTAGCATAAAACAGTGGCAATGAACCTTGGAGTAGAAGTGTCAAGAAGTAACTGCTAACAATGGACCAATCTGCAAAAGATGGTCTAAAGTGCCACAAATACATCACCCAAAGCTCAATGTGCTGTGGACATTTAAAAAAAACGTAGATCAATAATTCCATTAAAAAACACAAAACAGGCTAATATTTCCAATTTTTAATTACCTCATCACGGAACCAGCCTTCACGGGTATCGTCCATCCCAACAAAAGACTCCCAAAAAAGATAATTAACAGTAATATCATTGCACCAAGGAAACTGGCAACGAGACTTATAGGAACTTTGAAGATAAACCTCCAACTCACGATTAACATGAACTTTATCAATCCTGAAGTTCGGCCGTAATAGATCCTACACATTATAGGTCAGAAAAGTATGGTGAGCACAATGGAAAATGTATAATTATAATCCTAGGTGAAAACATATAGGCATGGGAAGGGTTCCAACTATTGCAGTCCTAGATTAGACAATATAAAGATATGTCTAAGTGTAATTCATGACCTGTGGTTAATTTGCAGTCCTAGCAGGATACATGAACTTATAACCAACATCACATTCCACTAATTTCAATCAAGTACAATTTGCCTTCCACACAATCAACAGGTAACATGTACAAACATAAATGAAGGATTATCTGAACTTAAAGTCAACGTTTCTAAGGTTATCAAGGGATTTTACACGGTTATATAAATGATTAAAATGTTAAACATAAATGAAGGATTTAGGTCATACCTCTTCCCAAGGTGTGAGATCTTTACACTTGTTGAGCTTATAAGGAGATAATGAAGAGTTTTTTCTTTTAAGTTCATCCAGTAGGGGAACTTTAACATCCGTATCTATGTCCGTAAACTCTTCCCTGGGTACCAGTTCATACTGCCTCTTATTTTGCACAGGAAGCTTCACGTAAGTGTTTTTCAAAAACTGCTTTTTAAGCTCCGCGCCTTTTTGGCGATCCTTTAAGTCTCTGGCCCTCTTTTCCCTTTGTGCAGCCACACGTCGAACCTCACCTTGTTGCTTTTGAGCTTTTACGCGATCTTGGGTAGCTTGGTAAACACATTCATTCTGTGTGCATAACACAAAATACAAATCAAACCAACATATAGTTAACTTTAAAAGACAATTTACATGTAATATTCTTAATGTTGTACAAACCTCTCCAACACCTTCAGCTTCGACATCCTCATTCTGGACTTCAAACTCAAACAGTTCTAGGAAATTATGATTTAAATTTGGGCAAAACTCATCACCAAGATCAATATCCTTTTCATCACCAGCGACTTCATCCTGTAAATATATTAAGTACAATGTAAGAAATTCAGGTAAATATCTCAAACTCATGTAAAGAAAAATAAAATATAATAAACGGGATTTACTTTTTCCAGTCCTTTGTTCCCTTTCTGATCAACTCTGTCCTGCCTATGTCCACCCATCATTTTTCTCTTCATATACTGGGTAATACAAAAGATCGATTACATGAATAAGTCGCTAAACTCTTAAATTTTTACGGTAAACATTTGAAGTAGAAACAAACCTGAATAATTGTTTCAAGCTTGTGGACCCTTGCTTTCAAACTGTTGACCTCTGCGGGTAACATCAACAAACCATTACATATACCCTGCAGGGTCCTAACACGATCCTCAAGAGTATCACCAGATTTTGGCGATTGAGCTTCATTGTCCATATCATGGGCTTTGGCACGAAGTTCTGCTCGTTTACGCATGTAATCCTCAAAAAGCCCTCCATGGACAACAGGCGCTGGTCTCGGTGAATACCAGTTGAAAAACCGAATGCCTTTTGTGTACCACTCTGAATCAGCCTCAGACCTGGTAGGATATAGATCATGGTTTGTATCTTTACCCTAGCAAAAATACAAACCAAAAGTGGGATAACCGAAGTGGGATAACCGTTAACCATAGTCAAAGTAAACTAATATACATTTGTATCGTAAATAGAAATTGACTGATATTACAAATTAAACACTTACCTGAGGAAAAAGCATTCCAAAATCCTCCCATGCTTGAAAAGGAACCTTCCTGGACCATGAAAGTGCTCTAGGGATAACATCAACGTCCTTGCTCCACCAAAGACGGCTCTGAGTAGAAGACTCTAAAATCCATATCTGAAAAAACAACTTTTATCAAAAGAATATCAGGTAACAAAAAAATTCATTGAAACAATTCGTGTAATCATTCTAACCATGAAACAGAAAACAAATCCATACAAAGTATACTCCACATTCTTTCTTGTGCACCTATTTCGAAGGGCTTCGTACAACTGTCTCCAAATGTATTCCCCCCAAGGAAAGTCATTCCAGGTTTCCAAGTTCTCAACCAATCTGAGAAATACATCACCAACCACGGTTAACAGGCCATGCCCCATAAACATGACAATAAGTGATAAGAGAAGGAAAACTCGGACGGCGTCTTCATCAGATAGTTTTCCAAAAAGCTCTTCATCCTCAATCAAACCTAGAAGATCAATGGCTTTCAAATTCTCCCCTACCTTGTTAGGAAAAACACGGTCCCGAAATATTATATCACCACTTCTAAACTTCCGAAAACTAGGCAATCCAAATTTAAAAGCTGTTATCAAGTGAAATTCCCGGCGTCCAAAATGAAGTTGATGTCCATTAACAAAATAAAGTAGTGCCAAATCATAGTGGTCATCATCAGATGGAAATTGTTTTTGAAGCATATAATGGATAAGACTTTCCTCGTTCACAAAGTAATTTAAATCCAACCATGGACCAAAGCATGTTGACCGAAACAGCGTACGACGGTTTTCAGATAACCTTCCTTTAATCAATTCAAAGTAATGCAATTTGCTTCGAATGTGAACCTTGGCATCATATTCCTATATTAATAAACAAACTGTTATAACAAGAAATACTACAAATACAAACAACATGTAACAATGAACTATGAAACTACATGGCTACTTGTGGGCTTCCTGAAAACATCGAAGTGTACTAATCGATACACCCTAAAATTATCACACATACTACAATACTACTAAATATATATTCTGAATATTAATGAAAAAGCCAACCATGAAACATGGTGAGGTTTAATGCTAAGCATTGTCACCATAATAGAAGTAACATAGATTTTTCATTTTTCGATGAACATAGATGTTTGCTGCAACTGTGAGAGATCAACTATATGAATTCAGTGATCCAAAGGCAATTTTGACTGCTAAGCATTGTCACCACTGTAAGAGACAATTTAAGTATTCAACAAGGGGTTTGGATGACATTATACCACTCTACATACTTGATAATCTCATAAACCCAAAAAGAAGCTTTAAGTCTCATAAGCTAATCCAAATGGAACTCTGTCCTGCTGCAACTGTGAGAGATCAACTATATGAATTCAGTGATCCAAAGGCAATTTTGACTGCTAAGCATTGTCACCACTGTAAGAGACACTTTAAGTATTCAACAAGGGCAATACACGTGCGTTGCTCGGGTATTCGTTCTGAAAGCGTCTTTTTGGGTTTATGAGACTTATGCAAAAAAACACATTTAAGTCCATAACCTAAACTTCATACCCAAAAAGACGCTTTAAGTATTCATAAGCCCAAAAAGACGCTTTAAGTCTCATAAGCTAATCCAAACACATTACAACTACATACCACAGCTGACCATTTAAGTACATAAACTAATAAGCCCAAAAAGACCAAACTTAAAAGCTTAATAAGCACCTATGTATTTTCAAAGAAGCAAAATAATCAAAAGGGCCCTAATCAAAAAAGCAAATATACTACTACGAGCCCTAAAATTAACCATTTATGTCATGGATCATTGTTGCAACCATTCGTATGAACAAAATTAAAGAAAAAAAGCAAATATACTACTACGAGATGTGCGAAGTACATTTCGTATGAACAAAATTGATATAATTAACCATTCGTATGAACAAAATTAAAGAAAAAACTAACCATTTCGTATGAACAAAATTGATATAATCAGGTTGTTGATAATGTGTGTGAATTTGTGTGTGTGAAATGAACAAAATTGATATAATCAGGATTTTGATTATACATTAGTTATGTTAATAGTAATAAAATTAAAATTAAAATAATTATTATTAAAATGTGTTTGTTCTTTTCCAAGAAATCTTAGAGTACACAGTAAGATTTTGGATAGATTTTGGAAGATTTCGTTCGCACGATCGCACAACTTCGTTCGCACAATCTTTTTAAAATAGTCAACTCTTCACGTGGGTTATTTGCTGGAGCCAATCATTGGCTGGTACCAATTTGTCTGGACACGTGTCACGTTTTTTGTGGGTTCGCACGATCGCACATGACTCTTTTGGGAAAGTCACTTATTTTTGTACCTTTTTTTGAAACACTTGAAATTAACATACCATTTTGATAATTACCCCTAAATTATATTTAGCCATGCAAAATATGATTATATTTAGCCATGCAAAATATAATTGTAAGGCCACCATAACCAGTTATTATTCTAGCAATTATTCATGTTCCAACAATGAGATGATAAGCTAATAAGCACTTCAAATAAGCATAGTCAAATATCCTCTTAAACGAAAAAGATCTGTTTTAATACCAAGGGACATAGAATGCAAAATATCCGTATTTTTCTTTGAGGTTTAATACATCAAAGTGAGAAAACAATCACTTACAGCTAGCGGTAAGAATCCCTTTTAATACTTCTTGCTGATCATACCTTAGTTTTCTGTTCACACTTGGTTTCTTTAACGTTTGAATGACAAGTTAAGAGATTGCTCCACCGGCTTTTGGCTCCAACTCGTGACCCCTTTCATCGGCGGCATAAGCTAAAAGCACAAAAATATCACAAGTGAACTTTTTTTTATTTTTATTTTATATATATATATATATATATATATATATATATATATATATATATATATATATATATATATATATATATATATATATATATATTTTAATTCTATTGCTTACATTTTACATTTCATCAAAATAGAATTTACATAGTGGTTGAAGGCAAACGAGCAACAAGTTGCGCCGCTAGCCCTTTTTGGATTGCAAAGCTAACTCTTTTGAAAACTACATTCGTGGACTAATTCTCCTGTAATTACAACCATAATTAATAGTACTAATTTATAAAAAAGAACAATTTAAACTTTAAAGTATCTATTAAGTATGAATTTATTCTTGAATAGAAACATACCATCCATGGTAGGGTACAAGAATAGAAGAATGAAGAATATGGCTAACTACACAATTGAGTTGTGCGTTGCTAGAAAAGCTTCCATGGCCACTGTCCAATAAAAAAACAAATCATAAACCTATAGTTATGATTTAGAACAATCATTGACACAAGAAGATGAAAACTTTTTATATCATTTAGAACTTTAAATATCGAATTACCAATCATGACCAGCCTCAAACAGATCCCAGAACATGGTTCCTTGAGAAAAAACATCTACTGCTCAATGATATTAAGCAGAATTCTTATACTTGGTATTCTAGTAGGAGTATAAATGTTTCGATCGAGTGGTTTAGTCATCCATGCTCTTTCCCAACATTTGTAAATTTTTTCTACCTTTTTCCTAGCTTTAATTCTAATCACCGTTTAAGAAAAAAAAATGTTACATGTAAAACTAAAATACCACTTTCCATGGTAACAATGATTCAATAGTTGTTAATATGGAATAGATGTTAGCATTTAAATTAATGCTACTTTGAAGTGATGGTCATTTTGACAATTAGACTTAAGTGTGTCATGTAATATGTAGTCTAAGAAGTGGGCTTGTAGTATTAGTTTAGTATGTAGTACAAAAGTATATGTGTAATACTTTTATAAGTCCACTACATTGTCCAAGTCAAAGCCCATTCAAGCCATGTGTTGGCTGTGAATGTCGTGTATATACACACACACACCTTAGTTTTCACAGTGCCTCATTTAAACATAAGAAAAGAGTGTGTGTGTGTGGTGTGCAAGTTCTCTCTCTAGTCATTGTATTATCTTCTTCACTTGAATATAATCATTCGACTAGCAATTATAAACATAAGATCCACATATACTCTTCATGTTCTTAATATGATTGTGAGTGTCATCGAGTCTTTGTTCGTATGATAAAGAAGTGATTCATGTTTTACAAGTGGTATACAAGAGCCAATCAACAAGGTAGGATTTGCAGATTTCATAAACAAGTCACGGATTTGCAGATTTGCAGGTTGATTTTTGTGTTTTTGGTTCGAGTGGCACATTAAGAAAAATCAAGATCTGTACTTTGTTTGTAGTTTGATTCGAAAAGGTGTTGTATTTGGGTGTTAAGAAGAATAGGAACTGCGTATTTTGATGATTGGTTAGCTTATTACATAAGCTGAGTGATTATTTTGGGCGTATTTGAGTGCTGGAAAACTTTGTTCTTCGTAGAGATTTGTCCTCAGAAAGTGTTCTTGGTAGAGATTTGTCTACTTGTGGCAAATTAAAGTAGTGATTTGTGTTTATTAAAGTAGAGATTTGTGTTATTTAATTAAAATAACCAAAAAGCAGTCAAACTCGCAAATCTAGGAGGAGACAGACACGCAAAACGAGGGCACGCTTGTCAAAGTGGCGTTTTGTCTATGTTGTAAAAGTAGCGACTTGTCTATTTTCTCATAGTAGTGATTTGTCCAAGTAGTGATTTGTCTCTGGTGATTTGTTTCTGGTGATTTGTCTCTGGTGATTTGTCTCTGGTGATTTGTTTCTGGTGATTTGTCTCTGGTGATTTGTCTATAGCGATTTGTCTGTAGCGATTTGTCTGTAGAGATTTGTCTATAGCGATTTGTCACCTACAACTTCAACGATTATCAACAACAAACCAAGGCTTCAACAACAACTACTTCTATTTTGTTGATACGATCCTCAATCCACTTTATCATACATAATTTTGAAGATGACTACACAACAAGACATTCATGCCGCTGGTTCAGAAAACCGACCTCCAATGTTGG
This sequence comes from Artemisia tridentata subsp. tridentata, assembly GCA_021014915.2. NCBI lineage: Eukaryota > Viridiplantae > Streptophyta > Magnoliopsida > Asterales > Asteraceae > Artemisia > Artemisia tridentata. The sequence goes on from CP139508.1 coordinate 41,445,577, forward strand.
AAAAAGGTGGTTACCTTCCATGGACGAGTCGTATGCTTCGATATATGAGATCCAAACCTAATGGACAAGGTATACTCTTGGTTAACTCCGTTAAGAAAGGTCCATTCCAGCCTAGTGAGATTGAAGAAACAGCTGGAAATCCCACTGCAACACCTCCCGTCGCACCAACGTACAAAATCCAAGAGGAATCGGATTACACTGAAGCAGATTGGAAGCAAATTGAAGCTGATCACCTTGCAATGCATCTAATCCAACTCGGTCTACCACAAGAAATATTTTGTGCTGTAGATAGCTGTGAAACTGCCAAAGAAATGTGGGATCGAGTTAGACGTCTTTGTCATGGTACAGAAATTGGCATTCAAGAAATGGAAAACAAGCTTCTGACAGAATGGGAGAAGTTCACAGCAACACCAGCGGAACAGATTGAATCTTACTACACACGGTTTTGTACTCTAATGAATGAGTTGATCAGAAACAATTTGGCACCTAAACAAATTGTTCAAAACATCAAGTTCATCAACAACCTTCCAGAAGAATGGGGACGATATGTTACTATTGTCAACCAAACTAAGAATCTTCATGATGTGAACTACGATCAACTCTATGACTTTCTCAAACAAAACCAAGATGAGGCAAATGAAGTCAGAAAAGAGAAACAAGCAAAACAACAAGATCCTCTTGCACTCATAGTCCAATCACCTACACCTACAACAGTCAGTGCACAACCATCATCAACATCATCCACTCAGCAATTCATGCAACAACAGTATATTCCACAATCATCATTCTACCCACAACAACAACATGTAATCCCACAACAACAATACCCACAACACCCAGATCAAGACGATCAGGATGAGTCAACTGCTGCTTTGACTCAAGCTTTTGCCTACCTATCAAAAGCATTCCAAGGACGTTACTCCACACCCACCAACAACAATCAACGAATCTCATCGAACACTCGCAACAAGCAGATTGCACAGCCGAGTTTCAACATGGGACAGCAAGGACAGATGGTTGGGGGATATGGGAATCAGCAGGGATATGCTCCAAGATATCAGATGGGTAATCAGAATGCAGGGCAGTATGTTGGTAATCAGATGGGTCAGTATGCAGGGAATCAGATGGGTACAGCTGTTGGTAATCAAAGGGTACAGAATGCTGGGAATCAGTTTGGGAATGTTGCTCAGGGAGCTGGGAATAGAAATCAGGAAAATGTGATGAAGTGCTTCAACTGTCAGGGTATTGGTCACATGGCTAGGAACTGTCCAGACAAGCCGAATAAGAGGGATCCAGCTTACTTGCAGAAAGCATTAATGTTGGCAAACAAGGAAACGGCTGGACTTCAGTTGAGTGCAGAAAAGAATGACTTCATGGCCATTATGGACAATTCAGAAGATCAAGAGGACATCGATGCAAACTGCATTTTTATGGCAAATCTCCAGGAGGCAAAGTACGACACAGACTCAGAAGCACCTCCTGCTTTTGACACTAATGCGGTTTCTGAGGTACAACCATATGCTACATGTCACAATAATGAAATTTTTGATATGTCACCTCAAAATGAACAGCATACTGAGACTCCTAATCTCATTTATGATACATACATGGACGAACCAAGTTGTAGTAATACTAATTCGGTAACTCCAGATATGGATCCTAATGATGAATTCGAGTCACAGCATACTGATAATGATGAGGAAACACGTGCTATGTTTGAATCATTATTGCAAAATTGTAGTGTTGAAATAGAAAAGGTCAAAAAGGTCAATCGCGATGTTAAGGCCGCGAATGAAAAATTTACCACTGAGCTTGAGAGGTATAAGGTGAATGCAAGAGCTTATGATTTTCATAACAAAAAACAGTCAGACCTTGAGGTTAGCTTAAAAGATTATGAGTTAAGAGAGAAACGTTTACAAATCAAATTTGACACTCTAAATGTTAATTTGAATAAACAAATTAAATCTCTAAACATGGAAATTTCTGAACTAACAAACCAGCTTTCAAAACAAAAATCAACTTATTCCAATCTTGAAAAGGAAAAGAAGGAGTTGAATGAAAGGTTTTCAAAACGTGAAAAGGATCTTCTTAAAGAGATCAATGAAAAAAAGGAAACCATTGCAAAGTTGGATGATTTGCTTGTCAAAACGGGTCATTCTGCACAAACAGTTAACTTGCTAATAAACGATCCAAACCCGATTTTACATACATTAAAAAAGGTTGCTATCGGTTATGAAAACCCTTATATTCTCAAGAAAGCTCAGAAAGAACAGAATGTGCTTTTTAATGGAAATTTAATAAATTCTATCCATGACCCTCCTTCGGTTCATGATTCTGATGAAACGATTGAGCTTTCAGAAGAGAGTAGAAAGAAAATGAGACAAAGGAACCCAGAAATAAAACCCATTGACTATAATGAAGCAAACAAACTTGCTGGGGTTCATCTTGTTAAAAAGGAGTCACCTCTGTTTTTTCAAAAACCAGTGGTTTTCACAAGACAAAAGGCTGTCTCAAAACATCTGCCTAACATCGAACAAATGGCATCTAAAAACACTTATGATTCAAGTGCAGCTAGACTATATTTGGTTGATCTTAAGCAGAGAATTGAGAAACTTCAACGTATTGTGGCTTCCAAAATTAACAATAATAAGTTTGAATGGTTTCCGGGTGTTCAGGATGAACTCAAAAAGATTTTTGTAAAGGAAATTAATCCACATGTTGCTATAATCTATGCGGTTGTTCAAAATGTGGAAAATAATCTTTTAAAAGAGTCTGCAGAATTCGTTAAGGATCACAAATCCTTAGTGAAGGAAGCAAATGAATACTTGGAACGAATAAAGGTTTTGGAACATCAAAATGACTCTCTCTCTTTTGAAGCTCTATCGACTGATATTATGTCCATTATTTTCCAAACATATTCTGTTGAGGATGATGAAACACTTCGAGCTGAGACTTCTCAAATTGTTGAAAAATATGAAAAGGCGCTTTTGAAACTTGAAAAACAAAATGTTGCATATTTTAAACAACTTGATACGAAAAAGGAAGAATGAAAGTATGATAAACTGTCGTATGAGCGTTCTTACAAACAGTTGAAAGAACAAATTGATTTTTTGAAGTCTCAGCTTGCAAGTCAAAAAGGGCAGGGTGAGGAAACTACGAGTATTGCACCATCAACCCCCATGCCTAATGAGAAACAAAAGGAGAAAGCTGTTGTCAAAAATACTAATGTTATAGCACCTGGCCTTTATAGGATTAGTCCCCACTACTGCGTCTGCCTCTATATCTAAAACATATAGGGCGATAGACAAAAGTAAGCAAGATACTCCGAAAGAGTCTAGGAATGCTACCACAACATCTCAGGACAACAACAAAAATTCTAATGAGTGTGCCTTACCTTCTACAGGATTAGAAAGCACCACTAGGAGCAAGCGAAAGCCTAGGAGCACTATCAAGAAATCTAGAGTATCGCCTGTCTCTGAAAGTGAATGCAAGGAAGTAGAAGAACACCCTAGGAATTTAAAGCTTTCGAATAAGGAACAAATATCATCTGGATGTTATGAAACGACCAGTATTTTGAATGCATGTAATGAATCTGTTTGTTTAATGCAAGAAAAATCTTTGTCTGAAAATGCTTGTGATGATATTGTTTTTGATACTGTGAATGATAAGCCTGAACAGCAAGATGTTCCTACACGGACTAGTGCTAAGACTAGATACCTTAACAGTCTCATTACTGTATCTAGGACCATATCTAGTACTCTATTGCCTAGGGACTATCTTAAGCTTTGTGTATGGAAACCAACAGGAAGAAAGTTTACACGTAAGAATGGCAAACAAAAAGTTGTTCCATTAGAACAAAATTAAAACCATCTTTGTGTATGTGGTTCATGTGTTACCCCTAACCCATGGAACCAAATGAAATACGGTTTCCAAATGCAAGTGTTTTCTGTTCATGGCAGGTTATCGAAATATGTCTTTGGATCGTAGACTCGGGTTGCTCCAAGCACATGACCGGGAATCTGAAGCTGCTGATCAACTTTGTATGGCAGTTCATGGGGACTGTAAGGTTTGGGAATGATCATGTTGCAGCTATTCTGGGTTATGGTGATCTTCGTTTTGGGAATTACTTGATCACTCGGGTTTACTATGTCGAAGGGTTGGGACACAATCTGTTCTCGGTTGGACAGTTTTGTGATGCTGATTTAGAGGTTGCATTTAGGAGAAACACTTGCTTTGTCAGGAATTTGGTTGGAGATGATCTCTTGATTGGGGATCGTGGCACCAATCTTTATGCAATTGACATAAACCAAATGGCCTCTTCATCACCTATTTGTCTCATGACCAGGGCAGGCGACACAAAATCCTGGTTGTGGCATAGACGTTTGTCCCATATGAACTTTGACACGATCAACAAGCTTGCCAAAGACGACATCGTCTCCGGTCTTCCAAAGTTTAAATACATCAAAGAACACCTATGTCCATCTTGTGAACAAGGCAAGAGCAAAAGGGCAACATATAAACCTAAACCAGTACCTAGTTCGGTTGATAGGTTGCATTTGTTGCATATGGACTTATGTGGCCCAATGCGAGTTCAAAGCTTAAATGGGAAGAAGTATATTCTTGTAATTGTTGACGACTATTCAAGATATACATGGGTAAAGTTCTTGAGATCAAAAGATGAAGCACCAAGCACCATCATCACCTTTCTGAAGCGGATTCAAGTTCTACTTCAAGCTCCAGTTAGGATAGTCAGAACGGATAATGGCACGGAATTTGTCAATCAGGAGTTAAGAACATTCTTTGAAGAAACTGGTATTACTCACCAGACATCCGCTGTTAGAACTCCACAGCAGAATGGAGTAGTTGAAAGAAGGAATCGAACCCTTGTAGAAGCTGCTCGCACTATGCTGATCTATTCCAGTGCTCCGTTATTCTTATGGGCTGATGTTGTTTCTACTGCTTGTTTTACTCAAAACCGATCTCTAATCCATCCAAGATTCAATAAAACCCCATATGAACTTATCAACAACCGAAAACCCGATATCTCTTACCTACATGTATTTGGTGCTTTATGTTATCCAACAAATGACAGAGAAGATCTGGGAAAGTTGAAAGCTAAGGGTGATCTTGGAATCTTCATTGGTTATTCTGAAAACTCGAGGGCATTCAGGGTGTATAACAGGAGAACGAAAAAGATCATGGAGACGATGAATGTGAAGTTTGATGAAATTTCACAAATGGCTTCTGAGAGACTCGCTCTAGAACCCGCGCTTAACCCGATGACTTCCGGACATATCAGTTCGGGACTCGCACCTCAAGGAGCTCAATCAATTCATGATGAACAACCCACAACTCAAGAACTGGAGAACTTTTTCGAGTATATGTATGATGAATACTTTGGTGGCGCTTCGTCAAATGCATCTAAACAACAATCCGCTGCACCCGCTCAACCTCAACAACCACCACCACCACCACCTAATCAAGATGCATCTACAACATTCGAAGCAGACGCACCATCTCCGTCAACATCATCTATATGTACTCCTCCATCTCCAAGAATTGAGATTGTGTTACCAAGAATTGATGAGGAAGATCAAGTCAATGCTGTGTTAGAAGACGAAATCTTTGAAAACCCATTTGCAACAGATTCAGAAGAATCATCTTCTGGGTTACATGAACCATCTAACACACGTTCAAGTCCAAAGTACCCTTCAACGTTACAGTGGACAAAAGACTACCCAATAGAACAAGTTATTGGTGAATCCTCAAGGCCAATACAGACGAGAAAACAACTTCATACCGATTATGACATGTGCATCTATGTCTGCTCAGTCAGTCTCATAGAACCTAAGAACATTCGGGAAGCAATGGCAGATAATGCCTGGATTGAAGCGATGCAGGAAGAACTTCTTCAATTTCAAATCCATGACACCTGGGATTTAGTTCCAAGACCAATTGACAAACTAGTAATTGATCTTAAGTGGTTATGGAAAAACAAAAAGGATGAAGAAATGATTGTGATTCGCAACAAGGCTCGTCTGGTGGCAAAGGGATACAGACAAGAAGAAGGGATAGATTTTGAAGAGTCATTCGCACCAGTTGCAAGGCTTGATGCTGTCAGGATTTTCTTAGCTTATGCCGCTCACAAGAACATCATAGTTTATCAGATGGACATCAAGACCGCTTTCTTGAATGGAACTCTGAAAGAAGAAGTGTATGTGAGTCAACCAGACGGTTTCGTTGACAAAGATCATCCGGAATACGTCTACAGGCTAAAGAAGGCAATCTATGGTTTGAAACAAGCCCCACGGGCGTGGTATGACGAGTTATCATCTTTCTTGTTGTCAAATAATTTCACCAAAGGAACAATTGATCCGACCTTGTTTACAAGAAAGTACAAAAATGAAATTTTGATTGTTCAGATTTATGTGGACGACATAATATTTGGGTCCACTAATCCGCTACATTCAAAACATTTTGAAAATCTCATGAAAAGCAAATTTGAAATGTCCATGATGGGAGAATTAAAATTCTTTTTGGGTTTACAAATTCGTCAAACCCCACGTGGAATTTTTCTTAATCAGGCTAAATATACAATTGAGATTTTAAGAAAACATGGAATGGACAATTGTGATTCTGTTGGTACTCCAATGGTCACTTCACCCAAAATTAGCGTTGATCTACACGGGAAACCCATGGATCCGAAGAAATATCGGAGCATGATTGGGTCTCTCATGTACTTAACTGCAAGCCGACCAGATATTCATTTTGCTGTGTGTTTATTAGCACGGTTTCAGGCAAGGCCTACCGAACTTCACCTCCAAGAGGTTAAACGGATCTTTAGATACTTACGAAGGACCATTAACATGGGACTTTGGTATCCAAAGGATTCGGAGTTTACACTAACAGCCTTTTCAGATGCCGATCATGCTGGTTGTCAAGTCACAGCAAAGAGTACATCAGGCGGAGCACAATTTCTGGGAGAAAAACTAGTAGGCTGGTCATCACGAAAACAAGACTGCACTGGTTTATCAACAGCAGAAGCCGAGTATGTGTCTCTATCTGCGTGTTGTGCTCAAGTTCTTTGGATGAGAACACAACTCACAGATTATGGTTTCTTTTTCAACCGCATACCTTTGTATTGCGATTCGAAAAGTGCCATAGCCATCTCGTGCAATCCAGTGCAACATTCAAAGACCAAGCATATTAGAGTCCGCTACCACTTCATAAAGGAACACGTCAAAGAGGGTACTGTTGAATTATTCTTCGTGAAGACTGAATACCAACTCGCCGATCTATTTACTAAAGCCCTCCCAAAAGAGCGGTTTGAAAACTTAGTTCGTCGAATTGGAATGCGAAGCCTAACTCCCGAAGAGTTAGAAAGTCTTCTCGAATCTCATTGATTTACTTCATAAAGCTTCGCATGTAAATATTTCCGTAAATATTTTGGTAAACATTTTTGTAAATATTTATGTATATATTTTTGGTAAATATATACATACTTTTTCAAAAAAAAAAAATATATATATATATATATATATATATATATATATATATATATATATATATATATATATATATATATATATATATATATATATATATATATATAGAAAATTTGAAAAAGCCATAAAAAAAATATAAAACATCAAAAACCAAAAATATTCTTCTTACGACATGTCTCTCGTCTAATCAATATTCTGTACGTACTTAGAATTGTCATTCAACAATGACATGGGTGTTTACAAATGCTTGAGCGAGAGTTATTTTTTATGTTTTTCTAAAACATGTCGTTTCTCAAATTTCTTCATTAAGGCTTTCGTGCATTTCAGTACGAAACCCGTGCTTTATTGTGAAATCTTTTATCGTGGCCCGAGTTCTCAACTCGAAAAGATTTCATACTAAAGGCCACACTGATGACTTCTGATTATTTCTGATCAGAACTCGCAATGTTAATGGCGAAAAGCTAAAACCCGTGAGCACTTAATCAAAATTGTTTCAAAAGATTTTTCAAAGTCTTTTTATAAATTTTGTGCTCACAACAACTCCCTCAAAGACCCCTACATGCTTTTAAACTCCAAAGTTTAACCATTTGCCCTAATTAAGGGGGAGTAGAAAAAGAAAATGTTCCGATTTCATGCTAAAATCAGTCCGTCTCTCCACAAAAAGTTTCATTTTAATCAACTGTTTTCAAAAATACCACTTCATGCTATTTTTGAGGGGGGGGGGATTAAGTGTTTATATATGGGGGAGAGGACGTGATTAAAATGTGATCCAAAAGAAGTTTTGTCGTTTGAATCTCAAAACGAGTTCTTCAAAAAGACTCAGCATGAACCCTCGAATTGACGAAACTAAAAGTCCGTTCTCGAAAAGACATGTCCTAGACGGGTAATAATTTCAAGCTGGTTTACCAGTGATGTAAGCGTGTCTCGCAAAGGACTTGTCTGAGTAGAATGTACCAATTTGAGAGAAAATCTTTAAATATGACCAGGACGGGTAATAACTTTAAGCTAGTCTAACTAGTGATGTAAGCGTGTCTCGCGAAGGTCATGTTTATTGAAATTCAATCATTTCAAATGTGCGAACTCTACCCAACATGTACAATTTATTAAAAATACATGAGCACATGTGAAGGGGGAGTGTTTCAAAAATGAAAAAACTCTCAATGTGTTATCTAAATGTGTTTTCTCATAAACACTTTGAGAGATTTTTCATAAAAAGGTTTTATGGTATGCGATCTATAATCTAGGATAATCATGGAGTAATAAGGTGATTATTGTTAGGTTATGTCCAATGATCCGCCAGAACCGGAGGGATCTACCCAAGGACTATTCCAATAGTTTAGCATTAGAAGTCCTTAGGAAAGATTGAAAAAAATGAATATAATGAGAAAGGAGAAAGAAGGGGTTGAAGAATGAAAAAGAAAAGTTTTTGTAAGGGTGAAAAGAAATAGCCCTCCATGAAAACTTAGGCCAGAAACCGGGTCAATACATCTGCTATCGGTATTCACTAAGGTGATACTGGTACTGAAGACAAGACATCATGGACCCAGTGACGCATTTGCACCACCCCTCCTACCCACTCAGATATCTCTCAAAAGATATTTGTTTCATTTCTCACGGAGAACACTACATAATCTATCGACTTCTCACTCCGAGATGAGTTGATATTGAAAAGGTGGCACTTTGCTCCATGCCTCCGACGACTAAAACCAAAACGCACATTATTGAGTCTAGAGACATGAGATTCATCAAAAGATCTCTTAGGAACACTTCCTATGCAATACACTTGTGTTCATCAAAATGATGCAAGTTGTATGAGTCTTAATGAGATCTAAGGATCTTGCCTCACGACATGATGGCAGCTGGACGTTTTATTGCTAACTGTTTTATGCAGGTACCGACGGAAGTCCATCTACTATCATCATCTGCTGTGAAGACGCATCTGGACAGAAGAAGCAGATCAAGGCAAGCCAGACCAAAAGACGACACTTCATAGATCACAGTGCATGAAGGAACATTGAATGAAGAATATTATACATTGACACACGAAGTTCAAGACGTCAAATGCAAAAGACCATTCACGGGAGCATCATTGAAATGACCATCCCTTAGGGGGAGATTGTTAGCATTTAAATTAATGCTACTTTGAAGTGATGGTCATTTTGACAATTAGACTTAAGTGTGTCATGTAATATGTAGTCTAAGAAGTGGGCTTGTAGTATTAGTTTAGTATGTAGTACAAAAGTATATGTGTAATACTTTTACAAGTCCACTACATTGTCCAAGTCAAAGCCCATTCAAGCCATGTGTTGGCTGTGAATGTCGTGTATATACACACACACACCTTAGTTTTCACAGTCAAGGTTTTCAAGATCGGGATCTTACACAGGATCGTTTTCGGTTTTGCAAGATCGGAATCGTAAGATCGGATCGGGATCCTAAGATCCTACTATAATGTCATTTTCTTAATAGTTTTTGTAATATTATTCAAATCTACAAATTATTATATATCATTAACACAAAATTATATGAATGTTTCATGAAAATGTTGTTTTAAATTATGAATATGGAATGTTTAAAAAGATTAACATGTTGTTTTTTAAATTCTATAAAACATGATTCATAACTTTTTTGTTTTTTAGTTTGCGATTCGAGAAAAGTAAGATTCGATCGGATTAGATCTTAAGATCCTATGGTCAAGATCGGGATCTTATAAGATCTTAAGTGTGCTAAGATCCTACATAGGATCCGGATCGTTTTTACTTTGTAGTATCGTAAAATCGTAAGATCCTAAGATCAGGATCGAGATCCTGACAACTATGTTCACAGTGCCTCATTTAAACATAAGAAAAGAGTGTGTGTGTGTGTGTGTGCAAGTTCTCTCTCTAGTCATTGTATTATCTTCTTCACTTGAATATAATCATTCGACTAGCAATTATAAACATAAGATCCACATATACTCTTCATGTTCTTAATATGATTGTGAGTGTCATCGAGTCTTTGTTTGTATGGTAAAGAAGTGATTCATGTTTTTAATATACAATAGAAGAGTACGTACTCAAACTTTCCTGTTTGTAAACATACGAAAGATATATTATAAATTGTCAATATATCAACTTCCAAGTTCTAACAAATTAAGATTATATAAAAAATCTTAGCCCATTTGTATTTATATTCAGTTTCCATACATCAATCCTATCTCTCCTTATATATACGAACAGATGGGTAACTCGAAACCATACACAAAGGTCCTGCTAAATCCCTAGGTCATTTCATGTGTGTTTGCAAACAATGGAAATCATTCATATCCACGTGTGAGTTTGCTAGGAAGAACGTTCAACATCTAACAGACAGTCAATCTCTAACCCACCATAAACTTCTGGATTATGAAGATCGTTTTTCTTTGAAAAGCATTGATTGTGAAGATCTTCCATTATCTGTCCCTGCTCTTAATGGAGCACTAAAGGTGTCACCTATTGCAAGCTTGGATGGACTGGTGTTTGTAGAATTACCCGACACTAGTGAGTTCGCGTTTTGGAATCCATTGACAGGTGCATACAAGAAGTTTTTGTCGAATTCTCCTCGTTCCTACACGCTGGTTGATGCTTTCTAATTCGACTCATCTAACAACGATTACAAGGTTCTACAAGTGACTTCTCACGGTGGCTTGAATGCTTATATCTATTCCCAAAGATTCAACTCATGGAAAAAGATTCAGTTTTTAGAAAATCACCAATGCCTCTCTAACTCACTACTACAAAAAGAAGCATCAAGACCCCCATATGGAGACCGGATACTTAAGAAACGGGTCTCAAAACCCGGAATCCACCCCTCCAAAAATAATCTGGACCGGTTCTTACCAAGAAAACCGGTCTTGATTGAGGAAACAAAACTAGACCGGTTAGGCTTATGAAAACCGGTCTATAAAAAGTTAAATGAGACCGGTTTTTTGTTTAAAAACACGTCTGGATTATGTATTTAATGGAGACCGGTTATTATTTAAAAAACCGGTCTTGATATGCTTAAATATATCTTATTATCAAGTTTTAATTTACTAATATAGATTATTATTTTACTTTCTTATAGTTTTGAAGCTTGTTCATTTATCTTTGAATCTTCTTTCATATGTGTAGGGTCATTTGCGGAAATCATGTATGCCGAACAAAATATTTTTAGGATAGCTTGACTTACGATTCGTTGAAGTAAGGTATTATTTCCAATTATCTTTAAGCAAGCATATATATTCTTTTAACATCCATGTTGTAAACACCCCAACCCGGCAAGGGTAGAAGTGTCACGCAAATGGTGACATATCAAAGGCAAGCATAACATACGACTTACATAATACAAATGGTTTACAATGTTACAAAGGAAAATATACCAAATCTACGTAGTCATACATAAATGAATACTAAAACTAAGGTATCGTCTTCATAAGCTAATCTCTCATCCCAAAGCAAACCCAAGCTCCTGGCTTCCTACTAAAACCTGCCGCAGGAAAAGAAATGCGGCTGAGCTTAAAAAGCCCAGTGAACAGATATATATAATAAACGGAAACGAACAAATGAAGCATAATGAAAGAGATAATAGATAAGGTACAAGAGTAAAGGTTAGGACAGTCATCCACCACGAGCCCATATCAAAACATATCATATCATAGCATATCATAATCATATAGAGGGGATACCTCTCAAATAAGCCGATAATATGAGGGGTGTCCTCATGTACCAGTTGGAGTGATCAGCTCCCAGGGGTGTGAAAGGAGTGGATTGCACCCAGCCCCAGTCACCATATCATATCATATCAAAGCATATCATATCAGAAACATATCTAGGATGCATCCATTCGCCCCCCAAACAAATCATATTGGCCATATCAAATCATATCATAGTGAGCTCATATCATATCATAATGGGGACGGTGTAACCAAATCACTAGGGCTACACACTAGTCATGCCATTGGTGCATCAATGACACGGCCATGTTACCTTCATGGCTAGGGAACATATTTTGGCTCGTAGTATCAAACTGGGGTCAAAGGTCCAAGGTTCATATCAAAGCAAAGTTTCATATGGTCAAAGCATAGTCCAAATCTCAAGGTTCATATCAAGGGTTCATATCAAAGGTTCACAAATCGAAAGGATCACATCAAGTGTAGGGAACATAGCAATGGCTTAGGAAACCCTAATACGAATCAGAATAGAGACCGAAGGCTCCTTATCAAAAGAGCAGAATATCTGTACCTTAAAGCAGAGCAAAACAAACCAGAATAGATGGAACACAAGACACGGATCAATCCTGCTTCACGGAACCTAAAGGAAAGGACAACTAATCACAACATAATTCCTTATTAAGTAGCTTTCCTCTTTTAATAACTTTACTCATTTTAAGTGACTTTCCCTTTTTATCAGATTTCCAAAATTAGTAAGTTTTCGTTTTTAGAAAGTTTCTATATTTAGTAAGTTTCCAAATTTAGAAAGGTTCAAACATCATAGTTAGGTTAAGTTATCAAATAAATCCTTCTCATGGTATTAAGGTTCATTTTAACCAGTTATAGTAGTTCAGGGTCAATTTTGACAACTTCCATATTTTAGGGTCCAAAGTGAAAATATGCCAAAGTCAAAGGTTTTAAAATGAAAATATCAAAATTAACTCATTTTATTCTTAAGTTATCCAGAATTACACAATTAGTCCTTTAGATTACAAAATTTACACTTTATACCCTTTTATTAAATAAGTTACATTTTAAACCTTATAATATCAATAATTACACATTAAACCCTTAGTTATCCCATTTTACACAATATACACTTATTTTAATATGTTGTACGAACACCCTTTCAATTATTCATAATTTACACAACAAGTCCCTCAAGTTATCAAAGTTACATATTAAGTCCTTTAATTTACAATTTCAACTTTTAATTATTAATAATCACATATTAAGCCATTTAATTACCAAAATTACACATTACCCCCTGAATATAATTTATTACTCAAATCAACCCTAAGTTTCCAGAAATTACATTTTTAGTCCCTCTCTTTCATTTAATTATAAATCGAATTAATATTTATTTAATTAATCAAAATAAACCTTTTAAATGCAAAATTTACACATGACACCCTCAAATTATATTTTTAACACTTTAGTACCAATATTAATAATGTTATAAAAATACCCCACAAGTTTCATAATTTGCAAAACACCCCCTTAACTATTAAAACCACAATTCGTATAACATTTTATTTATTCAAAACAAACCCTAAATGTCACCATCATTACACAATCATTACAAAACCTTAAAAATGAATTAATGATCAGATCTACACCAAAGAAAACCCTAACCCTAATTTCTACCCTTTTTAATTTATTTCTTTTCTTATTTATTTATAAATCCGATTCTAAATTAAATTAGCCACGACTCATATAAGCTCAAATAATTCGAATTTGCATTTTTCCCAGATCATTTGTATTATATAGAGTCCAAATAAAATAATTATCATGCCATGAAAATTCGTATATAATTATTTAAGGTTTTAATTCGTTTTTAAGGGTTAAATCACAAATTAATTATATATTATGCATGATTCGAATCTAATATTTTCATGAAGCTTATATGATGTAAGAATCAAGGGAAAAATACCAAACCAATTTTTTTGACGTGTGGAATGAGCGGATCGAATAATTTCCCACAATAAGCAATCGACACAAATAAATTCCTCCAAGAGCAAACGAATGATCCCAAGACCTTGTAATCATTTTTCACAGAGTATATACATTATAAGGAGTATGAGAAAAATTATTAATGAATTTTATAGAGCTCAAATGATTTATTTGAAAATATACCTCACGAATTGACAATAATTTCACCACGCTCGAATCAAGCAAGGCACGGCCCCAAATCTATTTTTCACAGATCATATATGATGTGAGGGACATGGGAAAAATAACAAAAGAATTTTACAATGGTCGAATGATACAAAACGAATTATACCTCAAAAATTATATGCGACAAGGAAATAATTCCCCATGATCGAACCAGCCAATGCACAACCTCAAACTTATTTTTCTTGGCTTCTATGGGTGATAAGGAACATAGGAAAAATGGTCTCACACCTCCAGAAAATCGTATGGGCAATGGGTGATTTCTTTTGTGTGTTTTTAGGTTTTTGAAGGAAAAATGAGATATGGATGAATTAAATAAGAGATTGCCGTGAATGAGGGGGAAGGAAATGGCCAAAATTTCGGTCAAATGATGGACCAAATCAAAGTTTTAAAAAAGTTGATGTATTTCCATATTTACTTAGTGATTATCTTATTTATAAATGATGTAATAATAATTTGTAACATTTTTAATATATACAAAATACAAATCGTTCATATTATTTGTGTGTGGATGATTTTATAATTTTTTTGTACTTCATATAATGATAAAATGTAGTAGCCAAAATTTTATTGTATCATATCTTGTTCTTCTCCAAGTTTGGAATTAATTTTGGTACTTTACATAATCATTAATCAAATTTTAAAGTATACTTGGGGAGTTAAGGGGAAATGCTGTCGATTTTTTCATTTGGGACTACTTTTATAACATATTGTTTCATTTAGGATGTAAATGCTTATTATTGGATTGAGTATTATTTTAGAAAAAAATTGATAGCATTTTTCCCTTACTCCTACGAGTATGCACTTATACGTATACTTGGGGAGTTAAGGGGAAATGCTGTCGATTTTTTTTTTTTTTTTTTTTTTTAATAATACTCAATCTAATGATAAGCATCCACATATGAGACAATGTGTTATAAAAGTTGGTTAGGATTGACCAAACAAAAACAAAATCGTACGTAATCATTAGACGCATACATCTTATTGTATATATCTTCTAATTGTGTTACAGATGGATCGTTATACATAGATGTACAATATAAAGCGAGCTACCCCCGAATACATGGAAAAGTTGTCTGAATTCATGAAAGCTGCTGACGATGATCGGGTGATGAACAGAAAAGATGAAATTTTTTGTCCTTGTAAGAAATGTATAAATGGTGTATTGTATGAGAGTGCTAATGATGTTAAAAACCATCTAATAAGAGATAGGTTTACGAGAGGGTACACTTTATGGGATTTTCATGGTGAAAAAAGAGTTGCTAGTAACACGACAGTTCTGAATATAATAACAATGATTTGCCAATTAATAATGATCGTCATAATTTGACTGACAATTACAATCTTCCACCTTGGTTATGTATGAAACAAAAATACATCATGATGTCATTGTTAATTCAAGGCCCAAAACAACCCGGGAACGACATTGATGTGTATTTGAAACCTTTAATAGATGACTTGATAACGCTTTGGGATGATGGAGTAAAAGTGTATGATGCATATTCGAAAGAGTATTTCCAACTACGAGCCATGATGTTTTGCACCATTAGTGATTTTCCAGCGTACGACAATTTATCAGGATATAGTACAAAATGGAAAATGACATGTCCTGTTTGTGAACATCGTTTTAGGAAAAGGAAAAGACAACACTGGTCCTCCTAAAGGTATTTGGAAAAAGAAATCTATTTTTTGGGAGTTAGAGTATTGGGAGCATTTGCAAGTTCGACATTGTCTTGATGTTATGCATATCGAGAAAAATGTTTGTGAAAGTTTAGTAGGCCTCTTGTTAAACATTCCGGGGAAAACAAAAGATGGTGTTAAGAAGAGTCGATGCAGCCAAATGATTTACACGAGGCACTTTTTACAGTCGATGCAGCCAAATGATTTACACGAGGCACAAAGTCGGCACAACGGTAGACTTGGAGGGGTAGGCACACTTGGGCGCAAAGAAGAGTCGATGCAGCCAAATGATTTACATGAGGCACATTTTGAAGGTTACGACATTAACGGGTAATACATTTTACACTAGACAACAAGATCAAAAGAGTACAATGCAAAACAGTGGAGTAACAGTAATAGCCTCAACGACAGAGCGTGCCACCAAAGATTCTTATTATGGAGTCACTGAAGAAATATGGGAATTAGATTACAATTCATTTGTTATACCATTGTTCAAGTGTAAGTGGGTCGATAACACCAGAGGTCTTCTTATTGTCAGAGATGGTTTCACAACTGTCAATCTTTCCACAAATGGCTATGTATCTGAACCATTCATTATAGCAAAACTTGCCACCCAAGTATTTTATGTCGAGGACCCGAAAGATTCTAGATGGCATGTTGTCCAATTTGGTAAACGTCGCATACTTGGTATTGATGATGTTGTTGACGAGGATGAATATGATCAATATGACGAGTTACCTCCATTTTGTACCGGTATTGCACCTTTAGACTCCGTTGTTCTTGATAATACTAACTACATAAGATCCGACCACGATGAAGGAATGCTCGTGGATGAATCTCTTGAATCATGAAGGTAAGAAAAACAATTGTTGATTTGACATTCATAAAACTCTTTTAACTGATTAACTCCTTATATAGTTAACTAACTGACATGTCATTCTTTTTTATTGTAGATTCAAGTATGCAATAATCTTGTACATATTAAAATAAATAAAAAAAAAGTGTTTTAGCTCAACACCTAGCGGAAAAAAAAAGTGTTTTAGCTCAACAACTAGTGGAAAAAAAATGTTTTAGATCAACACGTAGCCAAAAAAAAAAAAATGTTTTAGCTCAACACCTAACCAAAAAAAAAAAAAAAAAAAAAAAAAACAAAAAAATGTTTTAGCTCTAACACCTGGTAAAAAAATATATATATATTTTGTTTTAGCTCAACATCTAGCGGGAAGCACAAAAATTTTGAGGACTTCAAAAGCGGGAAAAAAAAATTGGGCACTAACCCCAAACTCACAACACAACTATACCCATTATCCCTTCCATTTTCTCACCCAAACACACAAATCCCCTAATTAAAAACACTATCCAGCCGCCGACCTCCATTTTCACCCTCAAAACCCTAACCACTACCATACCCACCATATCACTATACCTAATTAACAGATTCTCCAACGAAAACCTCACACACAAATGGTAAGTTTCGGATTATTCATTTTTTTGTTTGGGTTTATGTCAAGTTGTGCTAATTATGTATGTGTAGGCTGTAATAGTTTGATGACATATGTTTATATATGTTTCTATGTAGATGTATGTGTAGGATGAGTTAAAGGTGTTGTTTAGGATTTTATATAAAAGCTAATTAGGGGCTGCTGGGATTATTTTTTTAGGGCTTATAATTATTTAAGGGCTGTTTCGTTTTTAAGGTTGCAATTTTAACTTAGTGTGGTCGTTGGCTGTCTGTGAGTTTTGGTTGGTCCAGGCTCATGGGTGATTTAAGGCTCATGGGTGATTTTATTATCTTCTATTGACCATTAACCAGCTGCAATAAGCCGAGTGCTGGTAAAGTGAATATAAACGTTGACCATATTTTGTTTGGGTTTATGTCAAACGTGATACAAAACTCAAGGAGTCTAGAAACTTACCATGCTTAGATGTTGGTAAACCAAATAAGCCAGTTTACATACCACTCGAGGTAATCAGTAATCTATACACATTTTGTTAAGCTAAAAATTGTACAAATTAAATGCGCTCTAAATTGAAACCTACATTGTTTTCATGTTTGTTGTAGTTCTGTGAGTTGATATCACTACAAAGGTACACAAAGTCTTTGCAAATCTTCAGCGGGCATCACTTGTTGAGAAGTGCAGGCAGAAGCCACATGACCGGATGAAAACATTGATGGGTGTAAGCTTCTTCTATAACACGTTACCAATGATAATGCAAGTCTGGTACAATACATGTCAAATAACAACTCTTTCATTTGTCTTTGCAGGCATTGAATCAAAGTAACTACAATGCTGATCCTCTTATAAATTCAACTGGCATCACAATCAGCACTACCTTCACTGAAGTTCAGGGTCGGGTTTTGGAACCACCAAAGGTATAATTTGGTTGCAAATATCTCTTTGTTTGCACAATATGTTTCTTAACTATACACTCTTTGTATTTATTGCAGCTGAAGTTTGGCAATGGAGGAGACTTGCTTCCTCGTGGTGGTCGCTGGAACTTCAATAACAAGGTCCTCTAAATTTTGGTTATTTTATTAACTAACAAAATTTTTGAATGTTGGTTCTGATTGTATAAATTTGGCTGCAGACACTTGTTGAGCCAAAACAGATCACGTGTTGGGCTATCGTGAACTTTAGTGCTCGATGTGACATTCCACATATGTGCACGGGTCTACTTAGATGTTCTGGAGCCAAAGGCATGGTGAGAAATCTCACATCTGGCAACTTTTCATAGTACATACAAAATATATTATGATCTGGTAAAGTGAATAGTCCTGTGTTATTCTTGCAGCTGATTGGCGTTTGTGGATACGGTGGACCCGATTGGCGTGAATAGTCCTGTGTATATATTATGATCTGGTAAAGTGGATACGGTGGACCCAATTGGTGTTTGTAATTACTGTGCTGCAGTTTTTGGGAACAAGTTACCTTCTAATCAACGTTTCAAATTTCTTTATTGAAGATCGAACTCCAAATGAGTGTATATTAGGTAAACTTGAGGGCCCTTGTATCTCTCTGTTTGGTTTAGATTTTAATGAATATCACATTAGCTAGAAGCCCAAGTGCTTGTAAAATTTACAATTTATTTTGAGTACAACGTTTTATCAAATGCAATTGTTGTTTCCTTATTAAGTTCTCATACAGAACTGATTCAAAGAGCTATTGATTTTCATCCTTTTGCTGAAGCTGCATATTCGGTATTTTCAGAACTAAGGTCTTTATGCAAATTATTATGAGAATGTCTTAATACTAACTATTTGCATCGGCAAGGGGTTTTGTGCCCTTGGACTCGAAAGAGGTTGTTGAACCAAAGTTCTTACTTTTTATGAAAATTATTGGTTTTTTTAATTTTCCTCATCATCTTACGGGAAAATCACCGAAGCTTCCAATTTCCTGTAGGCTTCCAGTACTCAAAGGTGACAACTGGTGGCGAGGTCATGCAAGAGCTTTTCTAAAGTATGTGAATTTGCCTGCTGAAGCCCTTCGACAAGGCCGTGTCTGTTCAGGTCCTTGAATATATCTGGTTACTCATTCAATCAACTGTTCAGTTTAAGAGTCAAAGTTACTTAATGACTAGTTTGGACGCGCCTCTTATCTATGTAACTAAAATTTGCATTGGTTTCTTTCCAGACAAGGTGTGAAGCAGCGTACTTTGTTGTGGTTATTCATCATATAAAATGTGTTGTGATTTGTGTGCGGGGAACTGAAACACCTGAAGATCTCCTGACTGATGGTTTAAGTAGGGAATGCATGCTTGCTACAAAAGATTTTGATGGTTTAATACAGTATGTTCTCTTCCTCTTCTTGTTATGATCATGAGGGCAAGAGTGGCAACATGAGAAACTTATACCAGTAATTATTTATGTTTAAATAATCCAAAATTCCGCTAAGTACTTGGTCTGCGATATGCTATTGACACTATAGAAAGCTGAGCGTGTTTTTACTTTCATGACTGTTCATTTATATAGACCTTAATACCGAGGATGTAAAATAGTTGAGTATATATATAGTTAGAACTTTTTCAAGCTCTATCTATTTGACACAGCAAATTCATGATATTCTTTTTTTTTTTTTTTTTTTTTTTTTTTTTTTTTTTTTTTAAAGTTGTTTTGGAGACAAGTTTCATAGTTTTCATTTGATAGATGTTAAATGAGCTGTGTATGGTGAAAAGTGAACCAAGCACACCCTTAGACAACCAGTTGGGTTTAAAGGGCATGTAAATGAACAATAGTGATGGTGAAACACATTTGGATGATCTGTTAGTTGAAATGTGATATCTGCTTTCCTGCTAATCTTCCTGTATACCAACATACATTAACCTGTAATTTATATTCCTTAGTTCCAATGCAATACTGGCGTAGGCAATAATACAGGCTTCCTGTGGAGGTCGTTAATACATGACTTATACTGGAATGGATTTTTGCCATAAAAAAAGATGTTACGTTAATCTTTAGAGACCAAAATTTATATTTTCAAATTTATTTTGGGCAGAGGGAGTAGCATTTACATCTAACATCCTTATATACTATTTTTTTACATCTGGCATATGGAGTGACTTATGTCTTATTGTAACATTTGCATGACCAGAATCATCCTTGTCACAGTGATAATCTTATTCCGCCAGGTTCAACACATTACGGGCACTCCGGTATAGTAGAGGCTGCACAGGATCTATATGAGCAAATTGATGGAAATCCTAAAAACAAAGGTATGGAGCTATCTGTTTTTTCTGAGTGAAGCAGTTTATGTACAGAGATTAATGAACAAAATTGAAAGAACGTGAATCCCTTGTAATATGCATCACAATCTTATCCAAAGAAACTTTAGACATTTCTAAACTTAAAAATAGTGATTTCCTAACGAGTCACACTTCAGTACAACTCAAACTGTTGATACAGAATTTCAGGAAGGCGGATTGCTTACTTCATTATTGGGAGCTGGATGCGCGTGTGAGGGTTACAACCTTCGTGTCGTAGGACATTCACTTGGAGGAGCTATTGCTGCAATGCTAGGATTGAAGGTATCGCCTTACTTTTCCCCGAACCGGGACAGTAGTAAAATTAGATGTGGCTTGTGTCAGTGATCGAAAGATGAAGACAAAGAAGACAACGAAGGTAAATGTGTCACCATACTTTCAAAATGGCAATGCTGGTAACTCAATAGTAAAACCAATTGTAGCTGTTAAAAAGAAATGGTTTTACATCCATCGAACTTCGTAGTTGTTTTAGCTAAAAGCTTACACATATGTACGATACATTTCATTTAGAGGTGTGGATTAATTAAACATGTATACATATGAATGATGTAGTTTGCTTGTCTAGAACTTGATATTATTGAAATGAATGATTGTTTCGGATTGCTTATATAGTTATATTGAAGCTACTGGATTGCTTATTGAATACACTAATGGGGGCTGTTTGGGATTGCTTAATGATGATAAGCAATCCCAAACAACCCCAATTTATTTTTTTTCAAAAATAAGATAGAGACAGGTTTTTAAACCGGTCTCAAAAACCAAATGTAGACCCGTTTATAAACCGGTCTCGATTAACCATCAAACCGGTCTCAAAAATCAAATGTAGACCCGTTTATAAACCGGTCTCGATTTGATTTCACATGGAGAGCCCCCCTCATATAGACCGAAGGATAAACCGGTTTCGATTTGGCTGTGAACACGTCTCTAAAGTACTTTTTGTAGTAGTGACTCCAAGTCAATGTTTTAAAAACCGGTTCGACCGGCCTCCGGCTGGTCGGCCGGTTTTTAAATCCCGGTTTTTTATAAATCCCGGTTACTGTAGCGAACCGGCCGGTTTTTCCGGTTCGACCGGCCGGTTCAACCGGTTTTGACTTTTTTTTTTTTTTTTTTTTTTTTGATTTTTTTTGTTGGGCGGTTCGGCCGGTTCGACCGGTTCGACCGGTGACGGAAGCATGGCCGGTTCGACTAAAAAACCGGTTTTTAAAACATTGCTCCAAGTCGCGTTGGTCAAAGCCAATTTTTTTGAACCACCGTATTTATTTCATGGTAGGTAAGTCAAACGTTGTGCTTATCGTTTTCGATGTGAAGTCAGAAAAGTTTAGAGAGATACGACTCCCAATACTTAACACAAGCTATGCACCTTATATGAGTTTAGTGGTTTTGAAAGGTTGCATTCACTTTTCTGTTGCTTATCGTAGTAACACTTGTGATAAAACTTTCATCTGGGAATTGTGGAGGATGGATGGTGATGGCGACGGTTGGACGAAGCTCACCACTTTTTCACAAACAGTGCAAGATGCCGTTGATTATAAGCTGCCAGTTGCATA
This sequence comes from Artemisia tridentata subsp. tridentata, assembly GCA_021014915.2. Lineage (NCBI taxonomy): Eukaryota > Viridiplantae > Streptophyta > Magnoliopsida > Asterales > Asteraceae > Artemisia > Artemisia tridentata. Next base: position 41,467,950 of record CP139508.1, read on the forward strand.
CACAACGAGGAATGCGAATTGGTTAGGGATTTGGAAGGAAGACGGTGTTTTTTACACAATTGATATGCAAGACTTGGCAAGAAACGTTATGACCAACTATTGTATAGATTGCAGTTCTACTAAACAAATGCTATACATTCAGACTCTTGTATCACCAAGTGCCTAATTCAAGTGAGGATCGATAAATCTATAGAACCTTTTATCCAAAGTATTATTTTTTAAGTAATCATAGTTTTTCACTTTATTCTTCTATCATCCCATCTATAATGCTACAATTATTCTACTCCTCGTTGCTATGTTACTTCAACTTTTGCCTAACTACTATTATTCTATAATGTAACTTAACATATTGGTTTCCATTACACACAGATGTAACAATACGACATTATGTCGATATGTAAAAAGTGCATAAATTTCTTATCATCTAGCAACTACTACTAGTCTGCAACAAATTACTTTATGTGCACTGAGTCATACCTGTACATGATTTCTCGTAAAGGATTTTTGGTGGTTAAAATTTATTGGAAACTAGACAGTGTATCCGTTCATATATAGTTTTCGCTGCTTTACTCTTTTGAGGATAAAAACCAAGCGTACGTAATTATGTACTTGATGTATGGACGTGTAAGCAAACACTCTTAGGGACTCAAGGATATATATACAATGCGAAGTTTTAAATTGTCCAGTTGGTGATACGTACTGATTATTTCAACTCTTATGAGTTGCTAAGTATATGGTGTTCATGGACGGTTAACCAAATTAAAGGTGTCGGCTCGACCCGTTTTCCTGAACCTAAAGTGAAATCGAGAAAACACCAGTTTACCGAAAATCGGTTAGCTAATTCTTAAGATTTTTCATCGGTTCAGTTATGAACTGTTAGAGTTTATGGATTATTTATTAATATTTGTATGTCCGGTTTCGAACCCGAGGCTCGGGATTGCACACATTACGTATGAGTCTCAATGTATTAATAATTAATATATAATGATTTATGATTAATTATTAAATCACAAATATTTATATGATCGAACAAGAAAAAAGGAGGGGGTTAAATGTCGATTTTTAGAACTTGAGGAGGTGTTAGACTCAAACTTGAAGAACAAGTTTGAAGTGTATAAAAACCCCAATAGCTTCATTAATCGGTGGACAATATTTAATTAACCCTTACCGATTGACTTTACAATCGACTCCTTTTTTCCTTCACCTACTAGCAATCACGAAACAGTAAACATATATTGGTGTATTATGCATGTGCATGCAACAGTACGTGTGAATTGCATGTGCATGATATTTACATGATTCCATAATATTTGGACAGTGATGTGTAGCTAGTAAATCCGATCGTATAATATATAGAACATCAAACATAGTTGTTGTGATGTTTTATTTGTGATCTTGAACCTAGCTTTTCACTTTGAGACGCTAGTAATACGTGTGTACAGGAACGAGTGACAAGCTTACTTTAGCTTGTGATCTTGGGAGTGTTACTTACCCTTGTCGATCCAAATATAATCCCAATTAGGGTTTATATATTATTTGTTCTTGTTCAAGAGATTCCTTGTTCTTGCTAGGAATCGAAAAGGTACGTGTCTATTTAATTTAATTAATTACTTGTTCTTGTAGATCTATTCCGCTGCGTGTTCTTGATGATTATATGTGTTTATGATTTTATATATAGTTCACATATTCCAACAGTGGCATCATGAGCCTCGTTTAGAACTTGTAATTAATTACTTAAACCTAAAAATTGAATCTTGATATAGATACATGCAATTTAATTTTAGGGTTTTGATTTAAAAACCCTAATTGGTTTAAAGTGGGTCGACACCCACATAATTTTTAGGGTTTTATGGTTGATTAATTAATCTGATAGAAACCCTAGGATTGCATGAAATTTTTAGGGATTAATTAGTGAATACCGTATGTGATGTCACTAATTAATATAGATACGTACAATGGATATTGACATAATAATATGTGCTACATGATTATGTGATCAATATGGTATCCATGACAAAATCTTGCATATTTTGTCATGGTGTGATTTGTATGATTTTGTGTTGAATTGTTTGCTACATGTTTTAAATAAATCTTAAATTGGGGAAGACCTCACTATATATTAATTAATAAGTTATGTGCAATGTGGTATCTAATTAACTAAAACTTACGCGGCCAAATTCTTTGGCGACTGTGGTCCATTGGGTACAATGAGCTCGAAAACCAATGGGAGTTTTGTTAATTACATACATTTAAATTACACATAGAATTATTAATAGGATTTATTGAAAAAGGTTTGCATGTGGCTATATGATATCGTGGATGATCATATATTTGTTATTACGTGTTTATTTATTTTGTGTAATTACTTGATCTTTTGTGTTTAATATTATGATGGATTGTAAACTACAAAAGAGGGTAATTTTTCAAAATAAAAATAAATAAGACTAATAACTATGAAACCTTTGTAGTAATTTTATTTATTGCAAAGTCTTAAGTGCCGACAGTGGTTCGCTTCGCACGGTAATTTGCTCCCAAGCGAGACTAGCAATTAATAAATTATTACATAAAATTGTTTTAGCAAGAAAATCATATTTTTTTTTAGTTGATTGATTGCGACTGTACTAAGTGGTCGAAGCGGCGGACCTAAAATTGGCAAACTAAAAAGTGGGTTCTAGTTGGTTCGCATTAAATTGTGACCTTAGAGGGGCACGGTTTTAACCAGCTTCGGCGGCTGTCGTCCCTACGCCCGCCTGTGCGTCAATTTTAGACTTACCAAGTACACCACGATAAATACGAAGCATCTTAAGGCAATGTTGTAATTTACTCAACGCCTCAATTAAAAGATTTGATGATTTGAGCTATGAATGAGTAAACGGTTTTGTTTTTGAAAACACATATGATACAAAGATGAATGCATGACATCTTTGTACATATTTTTTGATTTAACACATCAAAATTTTATTACCCTAAAATTTAAGTGATATGCCGACCAATTAACATAGAAACACCTAAGATGACATTCTATCATTACTAGCAGCCTCAGCTGATGTAATGATTCAAAGAATGAAATCAATAGGGGTAAATTGAGCACTTCCATTACTAGCAGCCTCAGCTGATGTGATGGAACGGCGTCAATTTACACGTTTCTAAATTGGTTAACTTAATTGAGCACTTCCATTGCTAGCAGCCTCAGCTGATGTGATGGAACGGCGTCAAGGCATAAAGATTTGGGGATGAAACATGTTTACATTTTGCAACTGATGTTGGCAATATAATGTAAGTCCCATGATTCTAGGAATTGCAATTGGATATTGGCAATTGAGTGTAGCTCTACCTTATTGAGTACTTTCATTGCTAGCAGCCTCAGCTGATGTGATGAAACGACGTCAATTTGGATCCTAATTTTCAATGAAAATTAAATGGTGAAATTTTATTTACCGTGGGTGTTTAATTTTCTTGAAAAGTTATTATCAAAAATACTAAATTGAATTTTGAAAATTCTTTGTTTGTATTTAATGCAACGTTAAAACCGTAAACATGGGATATTCTTTTAGTAGTAAATTGATCTACACCTGTAGGGGTTTTGGATAGAGTCAATTTTTGCTGAAAAGAATAAACCGAGTCCACTTTCCGTGTGAAGAGTGAGACTTAATCCTATTCCTTTTCATGAGTGAGAAAGGTATAATAGGATAATTAGAATTGTCTAAATTCTAAGAAATAACTCATGGTGAATTTATTAAGAAATTGCATGGTTAGGAGTTATTAAATTAGAAGCTAGACTAATTACCGCAAAAGTGGTAAAAGGCTAACTAGAATAGTTGATCTAGTTGTTATGCTTTAACCATTTAAAGGTGCTACATACCATGATGGGAATGGTAGACCTAACTAAGGAAGAAATTGCATACCCAATTCTTTCAAGTTAATTGCAATGATGGATATTCCATCATTTACAAAGTAGAATACATTCCTTGAGTACCTTAGTAGTGTTACGTAAGGAATTCATCAAGGGTGTAGGAAAGTAAACAACACGCTATTTGCTTTTACTGGTGATGCAACACTTACAATGTTGTCAAAGCCAGTGGGAGCATTGTGTTGTAATTACTGAATAATGAGTTCAAGTAGTGATCTTAAATTCAGTGGGAGCTACAAGTCTTGGTATCCTAATATCCTGACAGTAACTCAGATTATCTCTAGAATTTCTTGAGATGATACTTTCCAATTATAGACACTTGTGGTATTAAGGATAGTCGTGTACGTTTCCTTACTAGACGAGGTGATTCTATATCTACTTATACCTATGACACAATCATATTAATTACATAAGCAAACTACTGACGTGTTGTTTATCTGATACGTAATGTTGTTCCATGCACAAGTGGGAGAAATCTTATTGTGTGCAAGCAACAACATGAAGGAATATGATTTAAAAGGTTCTCTTGACTGCAAGGTCAGAGATTGATGTTCTAATGTGTTTTATACACATTCTAATTTATAGAACACTTGGAGTTAATATCTACTTTCATTACTAGATATTAATAACAAGGTAAATTACATACTTTTATTATTATCAGCCTCGGCTGATGAAATGAAACTATGTTAATTTACAAGTTCCTAAATTAGATAATTATTAGAACAAGTGTCAATATGATAATAAGACTACTTCAAATGTAAATATTTATGTATTGATGTAATGACATAAATAAATGAAGTAATCTTATACTACTTCATAATTTGAATGTTTATGTATTCTTGGAATGACATAAATATATGAAGTAAATAAATTAACTTGAAATAACTATTGAAACCAAGTTGTGGGTTTCATAATTACTTTAGCTATGCATATTTATATTTTTGTATAAAAATATAAATATGAAGTCTTTTATTATTATAAGACTTATAACAAAGTAAGACGTTATATTGTTATGTTTTTTAATTAAGACATATACGAGAAGTCATGGAGTTGATTAATGACTTATAACGTACATTGGGATTATAACAGTTTATGTCTTTTTGGTGAGACATAGAAATTAAGTGGCTTGGTCAATAAGGCACTTATGTTATAAATTATGCAATTGGCTTGGAAAATCTATTATACCATTAAAGTAATTTAGTTGGTAAATAGGTAAGCCAAAACGATATATATTTATCTTATATATTGTAAGAATGACTTACAATATAAATCCTAATGAAATACATAGTATTTATGGTATGTTCAATTAGGAAAATCAAACTCTTGAAAAATTGTTTGATTAAAGATAACTATATCTTCTAATCTTCCTAAAGATATCAAGGTTAGAAAATTGAGTATGAATTGGATATACTCAATTAGACTCCAACCTAGAAGATTAATAAGACACCATTTAATATGGAATGTGATGAATCACATTAAGTCTTAAAATTGAAGTTCATAATTTGTTAAACTACTTGTTGGGTAGGTTATTAACAAATTAAGGTTAGGAACTGTCAATTTGTATCTGCAAAGTCCCAAAAGAGAACAAGTTTTGTGTTGCTCTATTTGCTAAGCATTTATAGGTAATCTATAAATTGCAAAAGGCGAGTGGGAGTTTTATCTTCATAAGATAAAATTACAAGATACGTGATCTTCTAAATACGCTAAAAAAATCATAATGAGGATTTAACATGTTAGTGTTAAATCTCAAGATGATGGAATTCTTATTCATAGATCCGTAAGGGTATCTAAAATATTTGTAGAATATGTTGAGGGTTATGAGTTACAGGATAGTGATATGCCTGATAATAAATTGCAAATGTTATTTGGCAAATTACTCATACTATGAATAATTAGATTCAGTCCAAAAAGGATAACTAGTTTGGAAACGTAGTTAATCTTAGACTCTATAGTAACACTATAGAATGAAAATGAATTTCTACAATGGAAATGAAAATCCTAGAGATTTAAATTTTTGTGTAGAAATCATAATGGACAAATTTGTATACATATTTAATATGTGAAAAGATCATCGATCACACTTAAGCAATTAAATGTGATTGAAATTCTTTCTAAACACATTAAATATATAAAGATTATGATTGTCATTATTAGTTTCATTTATATGAAGTTAATAATGGAATATCAAAACTCATTCTTGGTAAATTACTTGTGCGAGGACGAAAAGTAATTGAAAGGAGTGTTTGAATTCGAAATAATCTTTAGTAGTATACAAAATGCAAATCATTTGAAAATGGATTAATGCATGCATCTAGAAGATATACTTATTTTAGTTATTAAATCTAGTTTTGATTTATAATAAAAATAAGATATTTCTTAATATTCCTGAAAGCTAGTGGGAGTAATGTATTTATTTTCTTATTTCATATATGTTGAATAATATATGGGAAGTAACATTCCATTGACGTTAACATTAAATGTTAAGTCTTAGTTTGGAATGAAACTTTATATAGAAAATAAAACCTTGAAGTATATGTTTATTTGATCATAAACATAAGCGGTAAATAATTGATTCTAAAAGAACATGATATTCTATTAGAAGAACTAGATAGAAACATATCCTTGAAAAAGATATGACATGAATAAATCTAAGGCTGACGAAATGATTATTCATGTACATCATGTTGCTTGTTGTATCATGCTTGGATGCAAGATGATTGACAACATTGGTATCTAATTATAAATTATTAGATAACTAAGTGTAATAGATATGGTTTAGAATTTACATCCTTAGCCTGGATTTGCTCCAAAATTCTAAATATGAACCATATGGCAAGTTATTGCTTGATTGATATAGTGGTCAAATCTTGAAGGATTTGAAGATATCAAACATTACACGATGAATATTAAAGTTTACGGAACTTTAAAAGAGCATATTGTTGTTTGATACAATGATGCTAGTAAGATTGAGATGACACTCAATACTAGTCATGGTGGGAGCTCATCCTTATTAGGAGACCATGTATACTAGTTATGCTCAACATGAGCATAGTTGCATTATACATAAAGAATTAGAATACTTTAACTACAAGGTTTGGTAGTTTAATTATCATAAATTCGTGCATGAGGATGTCACGCATTTTATGAAGTATGTGGCAATATCTAGATAGATGAATGCACACATACAAGAATTTCATTATATGAAATAAGTATTCTCAAAATTCCGATAGATCAGCATTAGATGATTTATGCCTTGTCAACAAGTATGTGGACCATGACTTATGGCATAATTCATTAATGACAAATATCATGCATTGATCTAGTTAGTATTTGGATAAGGGATGTTAAGCAATATTATTTTAATGAAATAAAGTGCGGATAACGTTTATTCTCATTATTAATATTGTATCCTATATTTGCATGTTTAAATCCATGAATAACTAATGTTATTCTAAATAGTCCGTTGTCAATTAATAATATGGGAATATTATTGAACTAAGGCAAATGTGAGGATTGGTAGAATGGACTGTAGGTTGAGACACCAATGTCACATGATATTCAATATTGGATAAATTGAATATAGGACTTATCCCAACCACATGATTATACTTTATGGATCGTCGTCATCAAGTATATCATGAATATTTATCCTCAGACTTGAGATGACAGATAATTGCCGAGGATGTAGCTTATTTTCTGTAAGGTGGTCTAACGCTAACCGTAAAAGGTAGTTATAAGGGCTATTTTCGGAAATGATGCGAAGTTCGAGGGTTATGCTCGCAGTCAATAAAGGATTTGTTCCTTCAACTTTGTGTTGAAGTTTAATACTGCTTGGCCACTCGTAGGATTGACAAGATGTTTGCGTGGCCACGCCCAAAGTCTATCTGGAAGACGTTCAGATGTTTGGTAATCTTGTTCAATTACGTATAAACGAGAAACTAATGTTAATTATGGAATGACCAAGATCCATATCCAAATTAACGCGGTATTAGTAACAAAAGGGTAAGTATGGCGATTAATTTCATCACACGTGGTTTTTCCAGGAGAACCACAACTCGGATCAAGCTGGGGGCATTGGGAAGGTTAAGCTAGACTGACCCATGTCATTACTATATTAATGAATATCCAAGTGGGAGCTGTTAGAGTTTATGGATTATTTATTAATATTTGTATGTCCGGTTTCGAACCCGAGGCTCGGGATTGCACACATTACGTATGAGTCTCAATGTATTAATAATTAATATATAATGATTTATGATTAATTATTAAATCACAAATATTTATATGATCGAACAAGAAAAAAGGAGGGGGTTAAATGTCGATTTTTAGAACTTGAGGAGGTGTTAGACTCAAACTTGAAGAACAAGTTTGAAGTGTATAAAAACCCCAATAGCTTCATTAATCGGTGGACAATATTTAATTAACCCTTACCGATTGACTTTACAATCGACTCCTTTTTTCCTTCACCTACTAGCAATCACGAAACAGTAAACATATATTGGTATATTATGCATGTGCATGCAACAGTACGTGTGAATTGCATGTGCATGATATTTACATGATTCCATAATATTTGGACAGTGATGTGTAGCTAGTAAATCCGATCGTATAATATATAGAACATCAAACATAGTTGTTGTGATGTTTTATTTGTGATCTTGAACCTAGCTTTTCACTTTGAGACGCTAGTAATACGTGTGTACAGGAACGAGTGACAAGCTTACTTTAGCTTGTGATCTTGGGAGTGTTACTTACCCTTGTCGATCCAAATATAATCCCAATTAGGGTTTATATATTATTTGTTCTTGTTCAAGAGATTCCTTGTTCTTGCTAGGAATCGAAAAGGTACGTGTCTATTTAATTTAATTAATTACTTGTTCTTGTAGATCTATTCCGCTGCGTATTCTTGATGATTATATGTGTTTATGATTTTATATATAGTTCACATATTCCATCGGTTCAGTTATGAACCACTTGATCCATTTTGTGTAGTAATTCCCACATAAAAAATGTGCATTCCAATACTGTAAGGCAATATATGTTGGTTGAAATTTGATGAGTTTAGTTAGAAACAAATGGTTCAGATTAATTATTATTACATGATTTGAAATTCTTGTTCATTTAAAACGCTACTGAATTTCACAAATTCTTTTAGTCTCAGATGAACATTTTTTTTGTTAGATGCTTTTCTGAATATAGGTTAATTACCCTCGATTAAGGTTGTAGTAGTTGTTTACATTTTATCATCCTCATACCTCGTTCAAACAGAATTTTGGGTATGATTATTTGTTGTTGTCAAATGAACATTCTCTTCTGCATGTGTTTTCCGTATATTTGTGTTAGGGGTTAAATTTAGATTGGAGTATCAATGTTATCACGATGTAACAAAAAGGTCGTGTAAACTTATGTTGATATTTGTTGAAACCGTATGTTTACATTGAAACTGGTTAGCTTTAACTTTATTAATAATCAATATTCATTGAGTACAATGAACCCTAATGTAGCATAAGCTCACAAATCGGGTTTGGGCCGACTCATCATTTATATCGGTTAATACTCTCCCGCAATCAGAGCAGCAAAATCGCGAAAGCTCGGACCGGAGATACTTAAAACAGTAAAACTATAACTTTTTATTTTTATTTTTTGACGAAGACATCCACAACAAGGGAAAGCAAAGCAAACAATGAAAGAGGTACTTGTCGCAGAACTTGTATGTCACCAATGATGTGCATTAGGACATCAAAATGTTTCACATTGATTCTTGAAGAAGTAACCTCATGCGACGAATGAAGTAACACCATTGATCGATCTTTAGTCGACTTTAAGTGGAGAAAGGTCGAGCTTTATTCGACTTTAAGTGAAAAGAAAAAAATAAAATAAAACAAACAATGAAGGTCGAACCTTTTTTTTTTTTTTTTTTTTTTTTTTTTTTTTTTAATCTCTTCGTGACTTAGGGAAGGAAGCAAGCTGTGTGGATTGTTTTCATTTATTCACTTCGTGAGTTATGGAAGCAAGCAAGCAGGTGTGCAAAGGTTTTGGAGGGGTTAAGGATAAGGTAAGCAACAGAACAACATAAAACGCTTTAGAGTTGACTGATTGATAGAATGCATTTTATTTATTTATTTATATATTTATTATTTTTTTTAGGGTTTTTTGAGGATGAAGGGCACGACAGTAAGGGAGCATGGATCGTATTTTAGTTAGGGTTTAGAGGACCGATAAACCCTCTGATACCATGTTGAACCGTATGTTTACATTGAAACTGCTTAGCTTAAACTTTACTAATAACCAATATTTATAGAGTACAATGAACCCTAATGTACTCTAAGCTCACAGATCGGGCTTGGGCCGATTCATCAATTATATCTGTTAATAATATTCACTATTTTTACACACCTATTCTGATAGTGTTTTATTATGAGTTACAATAATATGTGATATGAAACAATCATCAACAAAATAGTTATGAATTCCATCATATATTTTTATAGGTGTCTATATAATGAACAAAAGTAATGATTGTAAACGTATTAAAGTAATAAATAGTCTCGGAATTGTATATAATCCCGAAGCTATACTTAGTCATACCCTAATTGCAAAATAAACTTTTAGGGTGCGTTTAGTTGGAAAACAAAATCTTGTTTTCTATCTCTAGTTTTGCAAAATTTGGAAGTGAAATTTATCTCCACAAAACACTTGAAAATATAGAAAACGCGTTTAGTTGATGTTTGTATTTCTATTTTGAAGAAGGGGGGGGGGGAGTTGGGGGTTACAAAAGAAAAAAACGAAAACAACTAAAATTTGTTTTGTAATTTTCCTTGTTAAGTTGGGAAATAAGGGATTTTGTGTCTTACAAAATATTTTGTTGGAAAACGCTTATTTGAATGCTATCTCTGTTTTCCTTGTTTTCCACAAAATATTTTGTGAAAAACAAAGGTGTTTTCCCCCAACTAAACGCACCCTTAAATTTACTCCAAATTTCTACTCTTTATGTTACTCAAAATCAAAGAGTGTCTAGAAAAAAGTTTTACAAATTATTATATGTCCAATTTATGTATATTTTAGTTAGCATAATTTCATTTTTACCTTTAAATTTAATACATTAATTAAATGCATAAAAATTAATATGACCTATATATAAGGATAAAGTAAGAAAACTGTTAGTATATTATTACTTTAATTTCTTGAATCTTGATGATTATTTGGGACAAAAGAAAATGTGGACACTCTTTATATTACGGATGGAGTATCTTTTACATAATGAAAAAGGGGAATTGTATATATACCCAATAAAACTTGTATAGTTGCATATTTTCTCAAAATACAAGTTGTTAATGCATAATTTACAATGATGTTTAAGCATGTTTTGAGGAAAAATGCAAATATAGAAGTTTTAGCGGGTTATTGTAAATATGGGCTTATGGGCTATGGGCTTGTAGGTTAGGTGATGTCTATTCATCTTCTCTTAGGGTTTTGTATCATTATAAATACACCCCTAATGTAACCTATTTGATTACCACTTAATAAGAATTCTCCCTCCTCTCATTATTGTGTTCATTATTGTACTCTAATTACAACACGTTATCAGCACGCTCTAAGATTTTGATTTTGGTTTTACTCTCAGTATGTCTTCAACGATTTTCTTTTTAATATATTTTGGTTTTACTCTCGGTATTGCCAACATCAATTGCTACTGTTAATATAATACTAACATGTTACTTTCATGGTTTTACTCTCGGTATTGCCAACATCAATTGCTACTGTTAATATAATACTAACATGTTACTTTCATGGTTTTACTCTCGGTATTGCCAACAACATATAAACTGAGAACATATAAACTGATGCATATGATATCAACGATTTTGCTTTTACTTTCATGTTTATGTTGAAAAAAAAAAATAGAACATCAAAGTTCTAATATGGTTCTTTCAAGAATCACTATGAATGAAAAAAAAAAAATCATAACCTTATGTTTTGAATGAAAAAAAAATCATAACCTCATGTTATGAATGAAAAAAAAATCATAACCTCATGTTATGAATGAAAAAAAAAAAATCATAACCTCATGTTATGACTGAAAAAAAAAAAATCATAACCTCAAGTTATGAGAGAAAAAACAATAGAACCTCAAGTTCTACTGTTTTTTATTTTTATTTTTTATTTATTCGTTGCATTCTGTTTACGTACAATTTATTTATTGTTACATTTGTGAATAATATGATAAACTTTATTAAGCGTTTTAGATCTTTATACAACTTGTGTTGTGAATTTTATAGACGAAAACTGCTATGAAGTCATCAATTCTTTTCTTTTGATCACAAAAGTTTAAATGATCTTTACTTTATAACTTTCCAAAATAAACAATAGCTGTTTAATTTTATAAAATAAAATTAAAGGTTATGTAGGTCACGACTAAATCTCAAACACACACTCGATAATTCTAATAAGTACTCGATCTACTACACTAGAATAAGCTACGTATGAATAGAAATAAGCTAATAAGATTATGAGAGATGAGAAGAGAATAAGATGAGAAGAAGAATGGTCGGCTTTCAATTAATCACTTGTTACTCGAACATAGCTTACGCACATAACATGAAAAACCAACAATATGAATGACTCCCATGCCTTCTATTTATAGGCATTGGGAGGGGAATAATTCTTAGGAATATTCCCTTACATGTGATAAGGATAAACTAAATAACATGACCGGTCCAAGGACTACTATTGAACCGGTCCATAAATACAAACAATATAGTCCTAATCGTGCAACATTAAATCTATATGAACAAGACTTGTATTTAATTAAAACATGTTCCTAACAATCTCCCCCTAAGTCTTGATCATCAATGTTGCTCGACGTCTTCTTTGCTTCTTGGGCTTCTGACGTCTGTATAATCTTTGTTTCTTTGTTCTTGTTTAATGATGATATGATGTTGTCTCTTTCTGCCAATCTCCAATGTCTTTTCGTCTTTTCCATCATGCTCATATGTCTTTGTCTTGTTTTGAATCATATTTTGAACTTTTGATGTTACTGAGTCTTTGTGAAAAACATTACTTCAAGATATGAACATGATGGAGTCTTGATGGTCGAACTCCAGCTCCTCAGCAGCAGCAGCAGCAGCAGCAACAACAGCATCAGCACGAACCAACCGGTACTTACAGGCTCAGATTTGAGATCATCAACAGCATAGTGTGAAGACTTTCTCAAATCCTAACCCAGACCGTTCTGAACCGGATTCCTCCGAAAGGGATTACACGGACACACCGAAGTGCACCCACGATTCAGTGAGTCGCTGGAGATCACCCCACGACTGTAGACCGTTTGGAGCAAAACACTAAGCGTAACCCACAAGGAGTTACCGAAGTGACCTGCTAACAGAGTTGTTTGATGTTGCTCTGGCAGGATTTCCATTCAATCATTGATAATCACAATTGTGACTTCTCTCATGAATGTTCTTGGCAGATTGCTGAGATCTGCGAAGGACACTTTCTTAATTTTACATCTGCTGCCCATGATGTAGAACAACAGAGTAATACTAAGTGTACCTAAGAGATCTTTTATGAATCTCATGGCTCTAGACTCAATCAGTGCACATTTGTTTGGTCATCGGAGGCATGGAGCAGATTGCCTCCTTTTCAATATCAACACTCTCGTAATGAGAGGTCGATAGATTATGAAGGGTTCTCCGTGTGAATGAAACAAATGTCTTTTGAGAGACACTTGAGTGGCTAAGAAGGTTTATTAGTGCGTCACTGGGTCCATGACGTCTTTAGTCTTCAATACCGGTGATGCTCATCAACCAGTAGATTATGAATTGAACCCGGTGTCTGCCCTAAGGTTGAACAAATGGAGGGCTATTACTTTTCGCCCTTTTCTTTGCTTTTCTTTTTAATTTTTCAACCCCTTCTTTCTCCGTTCATTCATTTTTCTCCTTTTTATATCATACCTAGGACTTTCTAGTTCTAAACTATTTGTATTGTCCTTGGGTAGATCCCTCCGGCTCTGGCGGATCATAGGACGGTTTTCCCTAACCTTAGTCACCTTATAACTCCATGACTATCCTAATGATGCCATAAACCAAAACCATTGAAAATCTCTCAAAGTGTCGATAATTGTAAAGACATTTTGTTGACACCTTGAGAGTTTGATGATTTTCAGAAGTACTCCCCCTTAACATGTGCGCATAAGTAATGAATTTTGAAATTTGCACATGCCGGAAAGAGTTGGCACTTTTGAATTGATTGACTTTCAATGAACCTGATCGTTGCGAGACACGCTTACATCACCAGTTAGACTGGCTTGAAATTATTACCCGTCCAGATCAGATTCAAAGATTATCGCTCGAAATCGGTACATTCTACTCAGACACGTCCTTTGCGAGACACGCTTACATCACCAGATAAACTGGCTTGAAATTATTACCCATCCGGGACATGTCCTTTCAACTACTGACTTTCCTATTCGTCAATTCGAGGGTCAATTCTGAGTTCGAGCACACGAGATTCCAGCAAATGATACATCATATTTTAATCATCTTTTTCTTCTCCCCCTCAAAAATAGCATACTCATGATGTTTTTGGAAAACGTTTATGATTAAAATATGCTGTTTTTGAGTTTTGGGGAAGAATTTCAAGAACATTTATAATTCTTTGAACAAAGATTATATTTTCAAATACTCCCCCTTAACAAGGGAATATTTGTCCTTATGAGCAGAATGTTTGAAAAACATTGGAAAACATTCTGATTTTAATTCTGCTCATAAGTAAGAAGCTTTCGCTCCTTTTTTTTTTCAGGATTGAGGCACTGAAGCGTACCTCAGGGTCCTTTCTTTGAGGTCCGGGTTGTACACTGTTATGTGTGCACAAACCGTAATGTACAGGCCAAATTATGGAAAGATGAATGATATGATGAAATTTGAGAATTAATTCTTACATTATCCACCTTTACCAAAAGTTGTGAACACTGGGTCAGTTCGCTGAAACAATCTGATGGCGAATGGTGGACGACCCCCAACATAGCTCTCTAGCCTCCTCATCTGATCCCTATGGTATAACCGTTCTTCCATCTTTCGAATAAATTCCTTGACTTGTCGCAGCTCCTTTGAATTCCATCTTCTCGATTTTTCCAACATCGAATCTCGAACTCTATTGGCTAGCCCGTCACGTACACTCTTTAGGGTATCATCACAGAACTTGTGAATTTCATTGAATGCCATGAAGCGGTGAAAATCAGTTGTGCTTCTGTAGACGAACCCAAAGTTTGGACGATGTAGCATGGTGTACTGAGGATCCTTATTGCTGTTTAGAAGGAACTGTGGTTCAACAAGATTAAGCTGAGTCTGATAACTTTCCACACCAAGCTGGAGATCTTCTACACGTTCTTTGATGATGGTTCTCCTGATGTAATGACAGAGGGAAGTACTAAGTGCATATCGAAGCTCGTTGGTCAGATGCTGCAATTTGCCTTGGACCTTCATCAGATACATGTCTTCGATATCATTTAGATTTAGATCAGGAAAATCCGCCTCAGAGAATTTGTAAAGATTGTTATCGATTCTTCTTACTGTGATCTCTTCTAGAAATATATAATCGCATCTTCTAGATCCGCTTACGTTGATGACGGCCAATATTCTGAGATCACTGTAAACTGGTTCTTTTGATTTCTGGAGGACAAGTTTGTACTTGTACCAGCTTTGTCTTTTAGAGTACCAGTGATGAATCCCCAGCTCTGCATCACGATCATATTTGACGAGCTTTTTAACAAACAGATTGCTGTTAATAGCTGCCTCTTCAATAGCTGATTGTGCGTAATGAGCAGCTGGTGTGAAAGTGATAGATGTAGCGTACTTTGTCGTCCCTTGAGCTCCATTCTTTAGAAGTTCCAGATCTTTGTTGAAGAACATTAGAAAGGGAATTTCCGAGTGATGATGTCTTCGAATCACGGTCAGTGGCTTGGTCCAATCAGTGATGAATGGTTGATGCTTGCCTACTTTCCTGACGACGTCTGGACTAGCCCAATCGAAGTCACTTGACATTGCCCGTGCAATGTTTTCAAGGTGATATTCGAGTTCTGCTGCGCTATTGGATTTGTTCTTCAGAAGAAGGAAAGCATCATTCTTGATCCGACGAAGTTCCTTTTTGGTCATTTTCTTGATATTGAGAGTTCTTTTAATTTCTTGAGTAACAGCAAAGGTGCTGTCTTCAACTCGTGAAGCTTCGTCAGTCTGAACTTGAGCGCTTGCTAGATGATCGAACCATTCATTTCCTAGCACATCCGTATCATTATCCAGCCATGTGACAACTGTTGGTCCGATAGATGACTTTCTGCTGTGTGAAGGCTTGGACTTGGATGGCTTTGGTTTTGGTGATGGTGATGGTGAATGAGGTTGATCATCTTGTGGTTGGAATTCCATATCTTCAGTTGTAAACTGCTCATGGTGATGTTCGGTTTCAGTGGGACCAGAGGATTGATGTTTAGGAGGTTGAGATGATGGTTTATGTTCCGTTGGCTCCTGAATGTGAATCCCTGACCCGCCTTTGTGTTTCTTTTGTTCGGGTTTAGGGTCCTGATCATCCTCATCATCTTCTCGAATGCGTTTTCCTTTGTCAGCAGTTTCCTTGCATGACTTCTTCTCAATATGTGCTTGAAGAGCTGCAATCAGGTTAACTTCTTCTGGAGAAGGAGAGGTGATTTCAAAGAGTCGGTCGAGAAGCACAAGCTCGATATATTCTGTGGTAAGTTCTGGAAGTGGTTTGGTGTTGGAAGAAGAAGAGACAGCTTCTTTGATCTTTTTGTCAAGTTGTGCATCAATATGTTCATTTATGTTTTGTTGAAGGTCAGGAAGAAATTGCTTAACAAATTTCTTTGCCTTGCGTGTCATATGATCTTTGATGTTGAAACCAAGAAATTCATCTATCTGCTTCTTGCTTTCCTGCATTTCTTCCATTTGTTGAGACAACTTCTTGACTAAGTCTTCCATTTCAGCCAATTTAGTTGTAGCTTGGTTGTCTCGTTGTGCTTGTGCTCTCTTTACTGCCTTTTTGAGTTTCTTTGCTGCAGGAGTCACAACCTCAACTTTCGTAACATGGACAATTCTTCTCTTGCTCTTTCCTTTGTAGGTCTTAAGAATATTCTCAGAAACAGTTGCTTTAGATTTTGGTGATGAAGACCTCGAAGATGATGGAGTGAGTGAAGGAATTGGTTCATCAGATTGAGCAGTTGATTCCTTTTGAGGTGAGGGTGGAGGTGTAGGATTCTTAGGTGGTGATCCAGGAGGTGTCTTTGGTGAAGAAGCAGACGAGGGCTGAACTGATGGTTGTTCTTGCTGCTGTTGTGGGTTATGAACGACCATAATCAGTTTAGATTCGTTTGTGTCCTTTGGAGGGGAAGGAGGAGGTGTTGGAGTGTGAGAACGAAGGTAGCTATCTGCTTCCAGGTTAGCTTGAGCCTCCTCCTTACGTTTCCTTTCTTCTTCCTGTTTAGCTGCTTCCTCAAGATCTTTGGCTGCTTTAGTTGTTTGGTCTCCTAGAATGTCTTTTTCTTCTTCTTAGTTCCAATCTTCATTATCATCATTACGTGTTTGTTCCTCGGGATTGTCATCAAACATAGAATCAGAAATATCCTTATCAGATAAAACAATGTTGCTATCCTGATCTTTTTCTTTTTCCTCCTGAGTTGGTGCTCCCAAGTCGGGTTGATTAACCGAACTTGTTTGCTGTGAAGAGACCTTTGTTGATTCAGCTCCAGACCCACCGGGTTGATTAACCGGATCATCTTGGGTCATGGCTTCTTTAGGAACAGTTTGTGATCCTCCAACTCCATGTGTTCTTTCATACTCCATCTGTTGTTCCAATACTCTCTTTGCTCTACGCTCTTCATCTTCTTTTAATGATTTGAGACTTTGTTTTTGAGCATTCTCCTTAGAGATCTTATTGTGAAATTCAGCTTCTTCTTCAGTCATAAAGACGTGTTCTTCTTCAGATTCAGATGATTCAGAGTTAGATTCTGTATCTTCATCAACGATTCTATTCGGTTCAGGCTTTGGCTGTGGTTTACTGGGTACTCTTCTCTTGATGAATGTTGTTCTTGGATGTTTTTCTTTTGGTTTAGAGACACTTGAGGCACTTCCTGTCTTTGTCTTACCTTTTGAATGAGTCTTTAAACATCTAGATTCTTCAACCATCTTGGCAAGACCCACACGACGTTCTTGGTATGCTTTGTCGTAATCATGATAAGCTTTTGTTTCTTTGACCTCATCAGGCATCAAAAATTCTGGCAACCTTGAACCTTGCTTTCGCGTGCTTTCTTTTGGGAAATAAACTTTACCCAATGTTTTATCCATGCTATACTCATGAACTTGTTGATCTGTAGGACGCTTATCAAGGTCTTCATGTTGATCAAGTAGATAGCTGATAAGAACTTTGGTGAATCGAACAAATGGGATTTTCTTGAAAATTTTACGCTGTAAGTACATTATGTCGTCCCAAATAAGAGCAGCAAAGTCAATAGGTTCTTGGTTTAGAAATCCCCACAAGACTTGAAGATGAGACAGTCTTGGATGCTCAAACCCACTATCTCTTCCAGTTATTGAATGTGTTATGATGAAGAAGATAGTCCTCCAGGGTTGAGGGATGTATCTAGCATTAACTTTGGAGATCGTGGTTAATGGTGTATCAGGTTGA
Organism: Artemisia tridentata subsp. tridentata; assembly: GCA_021014915.2. Taxonomy (NCBI): domain Eukaryota; kingdom Viridiplantae; phylum Streptophyta; class Magnoliopsida; order Asterales; family Asteraceae; genus Artemisia; species Artemisia tridentata. Next base: position 41,486,548 of record CP139508.1, read on the forward strand.
ACATCATAACCAATATGTTCCAGGAATTGCATGACCTCAGACTCTGAAGGTGTTGGGTGGAATCGGTTAGCAGCTTCAGGTGCCTCTGGAAGTTTCAAGGCTTTTCTGAGTGTAGCAGGTGTAACTCTGATTTTCTTCCGATCCAGTGTGCAAGTAAAGTACTTGTCATCATTGCTCTTAGTGAAGGTATCCCAGAATTGATGAATATATAACTCTGGAATGGTGTCTGAGCTGTCAAGAATATCCCTGCATTTGTGAGCTTTGAGAATCTCTACAGCAATCTGGCAACTTGGATCAGAACATTTGATCTTGTCCAATTCAACCCGTGAATTGTTCTTCCCTATTTCCAGAGTATACCCACGAGGAAAGACTTCTTCTTTGGTGAGAGCAGGAAGTGGATGTTGTTGGGAAGTTGCCATTGATGTTTCTGAATCAACAATCATATACGAGTATACAGAATGCATGTTTGTTAGAAAAAAATTGTTAGCTTTTAAGAACAACACATAGCATTCTATTGTATTAATGATTGTTTGTTACATGCTTGGTCAAAGAATTTATCAAAAACTAGCCAAATTCAATAAAATTTTGATTAACTTTGATAAGTATAAGGGATATACCTAAGGAAATTGATCAAAAATTTTATATCAGATCACAACTGCGATAAATTATGTCAACTGCGATAATTATTGTCAACTGCGATAATTATTGTCAACTGCGATAATTATGACAACTGCGATAATCATTCAATCAAGATAAGTCTCTTAATTGAAATAATTATCCAACTGCGATAAGTATCTCAACTGCGATAATCATCCCAACTGCGATAATTAGCTCAACTGAGATAATTAGCCCAACTGCGATAATTATCCAACTGCGATAATTATGACAATCACGATAATTAAGTCAATCAAGATAAAAATCTTAACTGCGATAATTATCCCAACTGCGATAATTTTGGCCAACTTCGATAAACTCTTATACAAGAGTTTACGAGCACTTTTTGACGATGAACATTCAAATCTTTATCGTGATTCATTATGATTTGTGACCACAGATTTTCACAAACCATTTGTATGACTATTATGGGCATTTTGGCTAAGTTATAACAAAAACGAACCATAATTACACCTAAATCAAACTGCTAGTGTTCTTGTTCTTGATAAACCCTAAAATGCAATCGATTCACCTAGAATGATTCTGGGTACAATCCAATCATGGCATTATTCAATTAAACATCAAACAACATCTTTCTATTCAACAGATTATCCAATAACACTTTTACACAGTTTTCCCCAAATCGTTGCTTAAACCCTAAAATTCGATTAGACTAATTTGTGGTTTCTGAGGGTGATTAAACATGCAATATAGGTTAACTATCATTGTAAAAGTCTTATCGTACAATCTTTTTCAACACAAACGCTCTAAATCAAAAGTCCCCAAATTAACGCAAACCCTAGAACTAAATGTTACGATTTTGCTTGTTCTAGCCGATGGATCAAAAATCTGTTTAAAACCATTGTTAATAATTACATAATAACCATAAGATCACTCACAAAAATCGAAAATCTTGAGCGGATTAGCAGAATGATTGATGGCCGTCGATGATGGTGGTTGGGTGAATTTAATTCGGTTGGTGAAAATATCAGAGTAATAACTGCGATGGATTAAATGTCTAGCTTTAAATATCTACCATTTAACTTTTGCAATTATCACAATTCTAGTCCCTTAACCTTAGTATCTTTTAAATCCTAGTCCTAAACCACCATCAAGCTAACACTTAGTCTCATTATTTTGACATTTAAGGCACACTACTTTCCATCTTTAAAATCTTATACACCAAAATTTTTTTTTTTTTGTGAAACAACAATTTCTGAGAATATATGCAAGTACAATTTTAAAACTTGTGGTAAAAATTATCTCCCCCTCAACACGTGTTTAAAAAAAATAAGTATAGACATTGTAAAAAATAAACACCGTGTTGGGTGAGGGATTGTACTTGCATTTTTTTTTTAAATATATTTACAAAGATAGTTTTGGAAATGTTTGACTTGGTTATTTATTTTTAAGAAATTTTTCCAAATCGTTTGGCGTCAAACATCTCATACCAATCCGGTGAACCAGATCCACAAATCTTGCATGAGGCAAGGCTTTTGTGAACAGATCCGCCAGTTGGTGTTCAGTTCCCACAAAGTATAATTCAACAGTTCCCTTTTCCACGTGTTCCTTGATGAAATGATACCGGAGATCAATATGCTTGGACTTCGAATGCTGGACTGTGTTGCATGAAATGGCAATGGCACTCTTGGAGTCGCAATACATCGGAATCTTGTTGAATGTGTAACCGTAGTCCATTAGTTGTGATCTCATCCAGATGACTTGAGCACAACAAGCAGACATGGCTACATATTCAGATTCTGTTGAAGACAGTGAGGTGCAGTCTTGTTTCTTTGATTGCCAAGAGACGAGCTTGTCACCCAAGAATTGAACTCCCCCTGATGTACTCTTGCGTGTGTCTAAGCATCCTGCATTGTCAGCGTCTGAAAATGCAACAAGTTCAAACCCAGAATCCTTTGGATACCAGATCCCCAAGTTAATGGTTCCCTTTATGTATCTAAGGATTCTTTTAACGGCTGACAAATGTCGTTCAGTCGGTCTAGACTGATATCGGGAGCAAAGATATGTGGCAAATACAACATCCGGTCTGCTAGCTGTGAGATACATGATCGAGCCAATGATACTACGATACTTCGTAGGATCAATGAGTGTCCCATGGATGTCAGCATCTAGCTTCGGGGATGAGGAGGACATTGGGGTATTATAGGTGTCACAGCTGGTCATACCATGCTTTTTTAGGATTTCCTGAGCATATTTTGACTGACTTAGAAATATACCACGGGGTGATTGATGAACTTGCAATCCTAGAAAGAAAGAAAGTTCACCCATCATAGACATCTCAAAGTTTTGTTTCATTAGTTTAGAAAAAGCGTTTGAATATTTTTTATTGGTTGAACCAAAAATAATATCATCCACATAAATTTGTACGATGAGAATGTCGTCCCCGTGTGTTTGTATAAATAAAGTCGGGTCAACAGTTCCAATGGTAAAATGATTAGCAAGGAGAAATGCGGACAGTTTATCGTACCATGCCCTCGGGGCTTGTTTAAGGCCGTAAAGGGCTTTCTTAAGCCGATATACATGGTTAGGATGATCTGGATCCACGAAGCCTTCTGGTTGTGACACGTACACCTCTTCTCGGAGTTGTCCATTGAGAAATGCCGTCTTCACATCCATCTGATAGACTGTGATATTCTTGTGGGCTGCGTATGCCAGAAACATTCTAACTGCCTCAATCCGAGCTACTAGAGCAAACGATTCTTCGAAGTCAATACCCTCTTCTTGGCTGTATCCTTTTGCTACCAGTCGGGTCTTGTTATGAATCACTGTACCATCTGCACCTAGCTTGTTTTTCCAAATCCATTTCAATCCAACCACATAAACTCCATCTGGTCTTTCAACTAATTCCCAAACTTCCAAACGTTTGAATTGTTCCAACTCCTCTTGCATGGATTCAATCCAATTGTCGTAGGTAAGGGCTTCTTTGATGTTTTTAGGTTCAAATTGACAAACAGTGAGTGCATACATGCAATGTTCACTGTCTGAATGAAGTTTTTGTCTTGTGAGGACTGGATTGTTAGGATTGCCAATTATGTTTACCAAAGGATGATCTCTTGTCCATTTGTGGGTGGATGGAAAATGTTGAATGTTGTGATGATGATCTGACGGGTCCATATTGCTCGAGGAGGATTCTCCTGATTCTTGAATGGTTGGTGGTGGAGCAAATGGATTGAAGAATGCGTTCCCGTCATAATCGGATGGTGTGGAAACCTGATTAGAAGTGGGGGAAGAATCTTCAACTGCTGGTTGAGGTGTTGTGTCCATTGATGATGATAGTTCAGGTTGTGGTGCATCGGCAGCAACTACGGTAGAGGTAGATGCTGATGGATCAGGTGCTTGTGGTATGACATGTTGAGCAGCGGAACTGGTGGAAGCATCTGATGCACTAGTAACACGAACGTCATCAAACATTGGTGCAAACAAATCTTCCAAATCCTTCCTGTTGAAAGGTAGGGGTGCAGCCGAAGATTCAGGGAAGTTAAGACGATTGTTTACGAGTTCCAAGCGGTCTTGCTCAGAAGCCATTTCAGTGAGTTCATCAAAATTAGCGTGTATAGTCTCTTGAATTTCCCCGGTCCGACGATTCCAAATTCGGTATCCCTTGGAGTTCTCACAGTATCCTACAAATATCCCAATATCTGCTTTAGCCTTAAGTTTACCAAGATCATCCTTATCATTCTTCGGATAACACAATGCTCCAAAGACGTGAAAATAGTTGATGTTTGGTTTTCTTCCTTGTATAAGCTCATATGGTGTTTTGTTGTGTCGTTTGTTGATCATGGCACGATTCTGAGTATAACAAGCAGTGTTGACAGCTTCAGCCCAAAGATAATCCGGTAATTGAGCATTGATCAACATAGTTCGAGCTGCTTCCACAAGCGTACGGTTTCGTCTTTCAACTACACCATTTTGTTCTGGAGTGCGAGCTATTGAAGTCTGATGAATAATACCCTGTTTCTCAGTGAATTCCCGAACGATTTGATTCTTAAATTCAGTCCCGTTGTCTGTTCTGATGAGGCGGATGGTGTTGCGGACTTGAACTTGAATCTTGGTGAGAAACGTGATGAGGATAGAAGGAACTTGATCTTTAGTCCAAAGAAAATAGACCCAAGTCCATCGTGAGTAGTCATCCACGATTACCAAAATATACTTCTTCCCGTTAATACTCTGAACTCGCATCGGACCACACAAATCCATATGAAGCAGTTGTAGGACATGATCTGTGCTGTGTTCTGTTTTGGGAGGAAAATGAGCACGGTGACTTTTCCCTTGTTCACACGCAGAACACAAGTGATCCTTGGCATATCTGAATTTAGGTAGACCGTCAACTAATTTCTTCTTGGCAAGGTCAGTGATTGTTTTAAAATTGAGATGAGACAATCTTTTGTGCCATAACCAAGCCTTTGTGGGATGAGCCTTGGAGAGTAAACAAATAGGAGTAGATGATGTCATGCCTTCAAGTGAGATAGTATACAGACTGGTGCCACGTTTCCCTTTCATGAGATCGTTCCCTTGAAGATCACGAATAAAGCAAGTTTTCTCCCTGAATGCTACTTCCAAATCTCCATCGCAGAATTGTCCCACGGAGAACAAATTATGACCAAGGCCTTCAACATAATACACACGGCTGATTTCGATGTTCCCATTAATGTAATCCCCATAGCCCATAATTGCAGCGAAGTGATCATTCCCGAATCTGACCATTCCGATAAACTTAGCAATAAAGTTTTGAAGCAGTTTGAGATTGCCGGTCATGTGTCGGGAGCACCCGCTATCAACAATCCAAAGGACGATTTGAATCACCTGCATCACAAACATTGGAAACAGGTGGAGATTTGATAACGGTTGGATCCGCTGGGTTAGTAACACAAGAGGTTAGTACTTTAGGTAACCATTTAAAACCAAAAGTGTTCTGTAACCAACGTTGCCAGGTCCAACTAGTCTCTGCCTTTTTCTTAATGTATGAACTAGGTGACTTTGTAGTCTTGGATTTGGGCTTTTCCATATTCTTCTCAGAAACATCTAGTGGGGGCATTCCTAAAATGGACTTTGCACTGGTTTTAAGCCTAGAGGAAGCGCCACTATTTCATTTCTTTCTCTTATTCAGCAAAGTTTTAGTAACACATTTTGTATGATCACCAGATAGTATGCTATTACGACAAAAAACACAAGTAGCATCAACAAAAACATCTTCATTAACATTTAAAGATTCAGCATTTGTTACATCAATCTTAGAACTAGACTCAGATAAGTGCAATTCTATTCCTGATGTTACATTTATCTTATTCAAACTACTAACTGGAACTTCTTTAGACTGAGATAACTTCATCCTAGGTTTCTTGACTCTATTCTTTCTCTGTTTCTTGTGAGTCTTGGAATGGCTGACCTTAGGTGTGGTTTCTAGTCCTGTGGAAGTACAAGTAGCTGAATTAGTGGTTACTTCAGATGCTTGGGTATGTTCTTTGTTCACTACATACATCCCTGGGGCAATCTTATGAGTGTTTGTTTTGCCTGTGTCTAAAACTCTGATTTTCTTCTTCAAATCAATAATGATGTGTTGGAACTCTTGATTTTGAGAATCTAATTTTCGATTGAGGCGGACTGTGTCATTTCGGTTTTGAAGAATTTCATCCAGTTCCTTTTTCATTTTCAAACAATTTAATTCTTAAAAAAGCTTTTGTTTCCTTAAACTTTTCAGGAACATGACTGTTTTGAAATGATAAAGATGCTATAAGATGTTGAAATTTAAGTTCAAATTCAACACTTTGTTTTTGACACCAGTCAAGCCGTTTTTGAAGATTAAAAGCTTTGTTTTCCACATCATTATTGAGCTGTCGAAGAATCTCATTCTCATGTTCCAGATTATCAATCTCCATACGCAACATCTTACTATCCACAGCATGATCATTCACAAGTACGACATTACCAGATTCATAGAGCGAATTCATAATCACAGACACTACGTCATAACACAAAACCTTTTCCAAGAGTCGATCATTTTCGGTTGCTAAAAATTTCCGTTGAAGTTTTTGACGTTGAATCTTGTCATCTTTAGCTTTGAAAATGGTTTGCATAGATGCTACTTCCGTTTGTAACTCCTCTTCCCATTTTGTTGCGCATTTCTTCAGATTTCTGACATGAGGAAGAATTTTCTTTTGAAGAATCTCTTTCTTTTCTTTTTGAACAGGAGAAAGAAAAGAAGAGACAGGAATTTGAGAACTAAACTCAATTTCATTCTCCAAAAGAGAAATGTCGTCCATAAATGTCTTAAAATATCGAAGAACCCGACATTTTGGAGGCATTTGTGGATCAGCAAGATCCTCTGTCAGACAATCTTTGAAATGTGCAGCAGTCGTGGGGACAGAAGTTATAGACGAAGGAGCACTTATGTTTGTGTATGTTAACGTTTGTTCTGGATGATCCTTGGGAGGGACAAATGATTTGCTCAAATGAGGTCGTGCATTATAATCATAATGTATATTTGAAAATTTTGTTTGTGAATCTGATCGACCCTCAATCTTGTTTTTCAGAAAATCAGTTTCTTCATCAACAGAATACATAACAACACGTTGAAAGGTATCATCTAACAGAAATGTTGCATTGTACAACTTGGGATTGTCTTTGAGTGCTTTGTGTAAATTTCGGGGTGTGTCACTGCCAAGTGCAAAACTTACTCCTTTAGGACTCGGTTTCACAACATTCTTTTGAATTTGCGTTACAGAATTACCCGTTTTATACACAATGTTTTGAAATTCTTTGAGTTTGGTTTCCAAATCCAGAATTTGATCAAGATAGGAGTCAACACATTTCCTAGTGGCTTGCTTTTCTTCAAGAAGATCCTTCTGAGATGTGGAAAGTTCAGATTGAGTTTTTAACAACTCAGAAGTTAAAGCATCAATTTGTTTTTTGAATTCAAATTGATCTTTTTCTTTTTGTGAGAAAAGCTCAGCTTTGGCAACAGTTAGCTCACGTACTTGACTTTCTAAATTTTGAACCTTTACGTATTCTTGTTGAAAAGCTATTTCAAAACCTTTTTCACGTTTATCTTGTTTTAGATATCCTGAAAGTTGTTGTTGGTAGCACTCATTATCCTTTGTTAACAATGCAATTTTATCTTTGAGCTTCTGATTGATGTCATTGCATTTTTCTATTTGTGACTGGGTGGTCAATAACAAGGCCTGTAACTCCGAATCTTGATCATTCAAATGATCTTTTTGATCAATATGATCACAATGGTCATCATCAATGAGATCATCAAACGAAACAACGGTTTTATCATCATCAAATGATACAACCGTGTTAATTTGATCATTAGATGGTGATGAAAATGAATCATGTTGGTCAAAAATTTCATTTGTAGATGAAGATACAGATGGTGACGCAATTTCATGTATGAGACATGTAGAATCAGGTACCTGAGAAAGACCATCGGTATCATAGACCGGGCCTGACTCGGACATATTCATTTCTTGCATATTAGCCATAAGCATGACTGCAGCATTTGCCTCTAGATCCTCCATTTCATCATCTGATTCCACATTAGCCATAAAACTTTGATCATTCTGAGTCAACCTTCCAGCAGCCTTTTCATCTTTGAGTGCCATCAGAAGAGCCTCTTTGTGATAAGCACTGCCCATTGTTCTTGGCTTTGGATAAGCGTTTGCCATGTGACCGTTCCCCCCACAATTGTAGCATGTGATAGACGTATTAGCAATGCCTTTCTGACCATTCCCAACATTCGAATTTCCTCTCTGAACATTCCCCATACTGTTTCTGTTTGCCCCTGCAGTATTGAACCTATTTCCTCCTGACTGAACCCTTTGAGTACCATATCCATGATTTCCCGAACCATATCTGCCTGAAGACCTGTTTTGAATTTCAACTCTGCCATCATGAACAACTGCCTGATTCCTGGTATTTGAAGATGAACGAAGACGGTTGTTGGATTTGGTGAATCTTCCAAATGCGTTAGCAATCAATCCAAATGCTTCATTAAGAGAGTTGAAAGCATCCTCTTCTTCATCATAATCTGCATTTGAGTACAGCATTGAATCAGTGTTGTTGTATGGAACCAGCTGGTTATCAGAGTATGGTTGTGGTGCTTCATAAGGAATGATTTGATTATGAGGTTGGGGTGGAGGACTTGGTTGAAACGATGAGTGGCCAAATTCCTGGTGTGGTAAAGAGAAGTTAGATTGAGCAACGAGAGCAAGTGAGTTTGATGTTGGTGCGGGTGTGAAACCTCCTCGTGCTGCAATTTCTTTATCCACTTCTGATTGATGTTGTCTGAGGTAATCATACATGAGTCCATATTTGACATCACCAATTTTCTTTGTCTGCCTTACAAAAGTTGCATACTTTTGCCATTCAGGATCAAGACATCCAAGGAATTTTGAGTTGACAGCAATCTTTGGTAACTTTATATCATGACGATCAAGGTCATTGATAATGTTGGTGAAACGGTGATAGTAAGATTCAATGGTTTCCCCTGGTTCCATGATGAAGTGGGTGTACTCCATATACAATTTAGACTCAAGATCTTCCTGGTTTAACTCTGTTCCTTCCATGAGAAGATGAACATGTTCCCACATATCTTTGGCTGTCTTTTGAGCATCAATACTTCGATAGATAGGATTGGGAATCCCTTGAAGTATGAAAGACATAGCCAATTGGTTTGCTTCTTGTTGTAATGTTTGCTCAGTTGTGTAATTTGCAACAGGAATGGGAGTGGTTGTTTCTTCTCTCTCTGTAGTTGCTGGAACAACAGTAGCTGGAATAGGATAGGGTCCTTCTTCAATAACTTTCTTGAGATAGATACCATGAGGTTTTTTCAGTTCAACGAATCTGAGGAATCTACTAGCCCATTGCACGTAGTTACCCGGAGTTAACATTGGTGGAGTTTCTTGACTTCCAGCTTCATGACGTGATTGCTGACTACTAATTGCCTCACACATCTTGTTAAACCAATGAGGTTCTCTGGAGTAGGATGAATAATTCTACAGTTGTTGATTCTGTTGCATGATCTGTTGTGGGGACACTTGTGGTGGAGAGAGAAATTGATGTTGTTGTACGAATGCTTGTTGTTGTTGATACTGAGGGTGAAATTGCTGTTGTTGTTGTGGATGTTGCTGTAGCTGGTAGTAGTAATTGAAATGAGGTGGTTGAGACATATCTGGATCTTTTAAGATAATTAAGATATGTGTTGATGATGTAGGTTAAGTTGGTTTAGAAATCTAGAGATTTTGTTCAAAATGCGATAAAGTACTGTTCACCAAATGCGATAGGTCAATACACCAATTGCGATAACCAAGTGCGATAACAGTTCACCAAGTGCGATAAGATCAGTTCACCAAATGCGATAAGGACAATATACCAAGTGCGATAACCTTCAATAGCGATAACGAAGTAGAAAGTGCGATAAAACTATCAAGTGCGATAAATAATGACAAGTTAAATATGTTATCTTAAAGTGCGATAATTTATTGCAAACTGCGATAAAATATCCAACAGCGATAAGATAATATATCAAACTGCGATGATTTATGGCAAGTGCGATAGATTTATCACAAATCCAAGTTCGATAAATTCTCAACTCTTGTACAAGAGAAGAGAAGCAACTAAGTCGAAGTATTACTACTTTCTAATACAAGAAAGTCTAATACTGAGTCCCAAATGCGATAATTGAAGATTTCCCAAATGCGATGAAACCCTAATCTTTCTTGATTCAAACTGCGATAAAACCCTTAGTTATCTGGATTGCAACTGCGATAAAACCCTTCAACTGCGATGAAACCCTAACTTGTCGAAGTTCACTCAGAAACCAAAACTAGCACTTTTCATCAACTTTTCCAATACGCTAATAATACGGATTACACTAAATCGTCTAGATAACCAATAAACTCGATTGTTTTTTACCTTAAACGATTAGTAATCAAAAGATTTAATGAAGATTAAGCTATCTTAACGTAGAAAATATGAAAAAAACGATGATGATGAGTGAAATTTTGACGAGATCCAAGCTATTTTCAACAAAAACGAGAATTTTCACGTTAAGATGTGAACAAAACTTTTCGAAAACTATAAAACCAACGTAATTAACACTACTAATGATTCAAACACACGATCCTAATTATCCCTAGGCGAATGATACCACTTGTAGGTCACGACTAAATCTCAAACACACACTCGATAATTCTAATAAGTACTCGATCTACTACACTAGAATAAGCTACGTATGAATAGAAATAAGCTAATAAGATTATGAGAGATGAGAAGAGAATAAGATGAGAAGAAGAATGGTCGGCTTTCAATTAATCACTTGTTACTCGAACATAGCTTACGCACATAACATGAAAAACCAACAATATGAATGACTCCCATGCCTTCTATTTATAGGCATTGGGAGGGGAATAATTCTTAGGAATATTCTGTTGGGAATAAAATGATCAAAGTCAAAGAGCCTGCCAAGTCGATGAAGAGCCTGCTAGTTGATTTTGTTATGTACGAAGATGTTCTACCAGTACCTTCTGGGTAGAAGGTACTGCTAGCTAATGAAGAGCCTGCCAAGCTTATGTCAAGTCGATTAGATATTTTGTAATAGATATTTAGTTGAATTATTAGTCTTTGTACATTGTTATACGTTATGTAGAAGTAGAATAGTCTTCTGTGGTGACAGAAGAATATATCAGAGTGTACATGGGTAGTTGTATTTAATTGTAGGCGCCAATATAGTCAAAGTATAGTATTATATTCATCTACTTGACAACATGTAATAAGATATCCTTATCTTATAAAAGGATATCTTAGTCACTTCTTCATGCATGCATCTTTCACAACCAATAACCACAAACCAAACTATCTCTCAAGTAACTTAGTTACTTCAAATCACAAATCCTTTTACAATCTTAGATTCAAGATTACTTTGTAATCCCGGTGATATTTAGATCATCCGTATTATTTCATCAATAATATTGAATCGTTTTGTGTTAACCAAAAGTTGTGTTATTTGTTCATTGCATTCACACATTTACTTAAACTCACCACCTTGTGTTCTTTTAAAGTGTGTTGTAGTAGATTCCGCATGCTAAACACATTCAATACATAAATATCTCTCAAACACATTACTAAGATTCATATCCCAAGTGTTTGAACTTCGAACAACAAACGTTCCACAAGTGGTATCAGAGCTAGGCTTGATATTTACTAATTTAAAAGAAAAATGGATGTTGAACATATTCAAACCAATGTTGCAGCTAAACTTCCATTACTCAAGCAAAACGAGTTTGAAATGTGGAGACTAAGGGTTGAACAATACTTTCAAGTGCAGGACTATGCACTTTGGGAGATCATTGAACAAGGCAATTCATTTAAACCCCAAATCACCACTACAACAGTAAATGATGCTCTTGTAACAAGAATACAAGAACAACCATCAAATGCAGATGAAAAAGTTCAGAAGAGAAATGATCTAAAGGCAAGGAGTATGTTACTGATGACTATTCCAAATGATCAACTTCTGATCTTTAACAAATACAAAGATGCCAAAACCCTTTTTGAAGCAATTATGGCTAGGTTTGGTGGTAATGATGCTACCAAGAAAACACAGAAAACCCTTCTCAAACAACAATTTGAGAACTTTACAGCCACAACCAATGAGTCTTTGGACAGTATGTTCAATAGACTTCAGAAGCTTGCAAGTCAGTTAGCCATCCATGAAGTGATGATAACTCAAGAAGACCTAAACTCTAAATTTCTTAGGAGTTTACCTTCAGAATGGTCTATGCATGTCATTGTATGGAAGAACAAGTCAGATATTGACCAGATGAGTCTCAATGATCTCTACAACAATTTCAAAATAGTAGAGCATGAAGTAAAGAAGACTACTGGGTCAAGTTCTGGAAATATGGCTTTTGTTTCATCCCCAAGCATCTCAAAGGTTGATAATGAAGAACAAGGTAGCAGAGATGAAGGTACTGCTAATACAACCTTTGGTACTGCTAGTACTTCTGGTAGTACCAAATCCATATTAGATGAAACAATTGGGTGTGCTTTTCTTACATCTCAGCACAATGGGTCCGTATTATCATTTGAAGACCTTCAAGAGATTCATCCTGATGATCTTGAAGAAATGGACATAAAGTGGCAACTTTCACTTTTAAGCATTAGAGCCAAGAAGTTGATGATGAGGACTGGCAAGAAGATTCTGATAGATGGAAATGAGCCTGCTGGCTATGATAAGTCAAAGGTGGAGTGTTACAACTGCCACATGAAAGGTCACTACTCTAGAGAGTGTAGAAGACCTAAGAAGCAGGATGACAAGGGTAGAGGGTTTGACAACAGGAATAAAGGAAGCTTTGAGAAGAAAGGAAGCTTTGAAAGCAAGAGTAAGGTTGTTGAAGTTGCAGAGCCAAAAGCAATGGTTGCTATTGATGGCATGGGTTTTGATTGGAGTTTCATGGGTGAAGATGAGTCAACTTCTGATGAATTGGCTTTGATGGCATTCTCCACCCCTGAGGTACAAATTATCAAATGTCCTAATGATTGTGAATCTTTTAAAGAATTAAAAATCATAAGTAAAGCTTATGATACAGAAGTATTAGAACATAGAAAAACCAATCAAACCTTATTTGACCATAAGTGTGGTATGTCCAAGCTAGAAAAACAAATCATTCACTATAGAGAAAATGAACTCACATTTTCTGATGCTAAAGCTGCTCTTAATAGACAAATATTTTTGAAAGATTCAGAAATTGAAATGGTAAGGACTGAGTGCACTAAAGTGACTTTGGCTAGAGATAATATTCAACTGACTGTTACTAAATTGAAAAATGCTTCTGAGTGTACTAAGAGCATAGTAGAGAATCAGTTAAATAAAAGAATAAAATCAGGGATAGGATACAATGAATGTCCACCTCCTTATAGAGGAATTCCATGTCCCCAAGGTAGTGATCTTGCTGTATCAGGTTTACATGAATTTGTTAACAAACCATTGGATAAACCTGTAGTGATAAGTGAACCTTCTGAGAGTGCTAAGAATGTTCCACTCTCTAAGGTGCTCACTGATAAGAGACCAGATGTCCTAATTATTGAGGATTGGGTATCTGATGATGATGAAGATGAGACTATTCCTATGAAAGGAATCAAAGTAGGACCAACCAGTCCTAAGAAAGTAGAAGTTAAAGCTAAGGCCAAAACTGTTTTGAAGACAGTTGAAAGTTGTAAAAATTGTAATAACAAACCTAGGGGAAGCCAAAGAAATTGGAACAACCTAAAGTCACAACAATTAGGTGATGACTTTGTTATGTTTAATAAAGCTTGTTATTATTGTGGTAGCTTTAATCATCTTCATGCTTATTGTAATAAATGGGTTTCTGGGAGTAAATCAAAATCTAAAACAAATGTTACTCACCCCAGAAAAAGTTTTGTTAAGTCTAACACCACAAATGTTAAACATACTGTTAGACAAGATAAGCCTGTTATTGCAAAACCAACTGATAAGGGTACAGGAAACATTTTTAAATATGTACCAAAAGTTGAGAAGAGTCCTATTCAAAAGATAAATGTGGTCAAAACAAAAGTTTGGAGTCCAAAAACCAAAGGTCCTGCTAGACCACATGGTATTGCCAAAATTGGTATTGCCAAAATTGGTACTGATAGACCAAAGACCACACAATGGATTAGAAGGGAAAGTGCTGTTAAGTCCTCAGCATGTTGGATTTGGAAACCAATCAAATCAAAAGGTGCATCAACAATCCTGAAAAGGTTTGACTTCATTGATGCAAGAGGCAAACCCAAGTCTGTCATGGCTTGGGTACCCCAAGGAAACTAATATGTTTATTCATGTGCAGGAACATTCAACTGATATTGAAGATCAAGGATTTGTTGATAGTGGGTGTTCAAGGCATATGACAGGCAACATGTCATTCCTCTCAGATTTCAAAACATTTGATGGAGGATATGTTACCTTTGGGGGAGGAATAAAAGGAAAGATCACTGGTAAAGGTACTATCAAAACCAGTAAACTAGATTTTGAAAATGTGTATTTTGTGAAAGAACTTCAGTTTAATCTTCTTAGCGTCTCACAAATGTGTGACAAAAAGAACAATGTTCTCTTTACTGACAATGAATGTATGGTTCTTTCTTCTGATTTTAAGATGCCTGATGAGAGTCAGATTCTTCTTAAAATTCCAAAAAGGAACAATATGTATAGTGTCAATTTAAAGAACATTGATCCCAAGGAAGGTTTAACTTGTTTGGTAGCAAAGGCCTCATTGGATGAATCTATGATTTGGCATAGAAGGCTTGGTCATGTAAACTTTAAAACAATCAACACTATTGCAAAATATGATTTAGTAAGAGGTTTACCCAAAAAGATTTTCCAAAACGACCAAACTTGTGTTGATTGCCTAAAAGGCAAACAACATAGAGCTTCTTGTAAGCCCAAGACCCAAAACTCTATTACTCAGGCTTTACATATGCTTCATATGGATCTCTTTGGTCCTACTAATGCATGCAGCTTGAATGGAAAGAAATATTGTCTGGTTGTTACTGATGACTATAGCAGATTTTCATGGGTTTTCTTCTTAAGATCTAAACATGAAACTAGTGAGATACTTAAAACCTATATCACTGAGGTAGAAAACCAATCTGATAAGAAAGTCAAAATCATCAGGTGTGACAATGGGACAGAGTTCAAGAATAGAGTTATGGATGACTTTTGCAAGGAAAAAGGCATAAAAAGAGAGTTTAGTGTAGCTAGAACACCTCAGCAAAATGGAGTGGCAGAAAGAAAGAATAGAACACTTAGAGAGGCTGCTAAAACTATGTTAGTAGACTCTAAGTTGCCTATTTCATTTTGGGCTGAAGCAGTTGGTACTGCTTGTTATGTACAAAACAGGGTTCTTGTGACAAAACCACATAGAAAAACACCTTATGAACTTTTCTTTGGTAGAAAACCATCTTTAAGTTTTATGAGACCTTTTGGTTGTCATGTCACTATTCTCAATACCAAAGATCATTTAGGCAAATTTGATGGAAAAGCAGATGTTGGCTTTTTGATAGGGTATTCCTTGCAGAGTAAGGCCTATAGAGTGTTTAACACTTGCACTAGGCTAGTAGAAGAAAATCTTCACATAGAGTTTCAAGAGAAACTAGCAAATGTGAAAGGAGTTGGACCAGATTGGATGTTTGATGTTGATAGGCTTTCAGAATCTATGAATTATGTGCCTGTTACAGGTACAAATGCTAATGAAAATGCAGGTTCTGAAGACAATGTTGAAACTCCTAAAGATCAAGATTACATCTGGATGCCAATTTGGAAAAGTATGGATCTATCTTCAAGTCAAGAAGGACCTTCAAACACAAGAAATGAAGACAATGAAGAAGATCAAGGAACTCAGAATCAAGAGAATCAAGAAAGTGGTGCTAATGACAATGGTACTGCCAGTTCTTCAGATGGTCCTGCTAGTGCAAGTATTGGTACTGCTGAGCCATTGAATGTTCAAATAGATGATTCTTTTCAAGAAGAGGTGGGGATTAGCAATCTTCCAACTACATATGAAGTTCCTAAAACACCAAACACTAGAATTCTCAAAGATCACTCAACTGATGATGTGATTGGAAGCATAACTTCTGGTGTTAGAACAAGATCTCAAGTTGGGTTATCTCAAGTCTTATCTTCAGATGAAGAAGGGTTTATCTCCTCTATGTATGAAGAAAAGAATAATGAGAATTCCAATATATGCCTGTTTTCATGTTTTCTATCTCAGGCTGAACCCAAAAATATAAACAAAGCTTTAGATGATGCAAGTTGGGTGGAAGCTATGCAAGAAGAGCTTCTCCAATTCAAGATTCAGAAGGTTTGGATATTGGTTGATTTGCCAAGAGGTCATAGGGCAATTGGAACCAAATGGGTGTTCAGAAACAAGAAGGATGAAAGGGGTATAGTGATCAGGAACAAGGCTAGATTGGTAGCACAAGGATATACTCAAGAGGAAGGGGTAGATTATGAAGAAGTGTTTGCTCCAGTTGCAAGACTTGAAGCAATTAGGCTTTTCTTAGCCTATGCTTCATTCATAGGCTTCACTGTCTATCAAATGGATGTTAAGAGTGCATTTTTGTATGGTGAAATTGAAGAACCAGTATATGTATCTCAACCTCCAGGCTTCATTGATGCTGAGTATCCAGATAAAGTTTACAAGGTTACCAAGGCTTTGTATGGCCTACACCAAGCTCCAAGGGCATGGTATGAAACATTGGCTTGTTTCCTACTAAAAAGTGGATTCCAAAGAGGCAGGATTAATCCAACTTTGTTTATCAAAAGAACAAAGAAAGACATCTTGCTAGTGCAGATTTATGTTGATGACATAATCTTTGGATCAACAAACCAAGACTTGTGTGTAGAATTTGAAAAACTTATGCACAGTAAGTTTGAGATGAGTTCCATGGGGGAACTTACTTTCTTTTTGGGTCTCCAAGTGAAACAATCCAAAGAAGGCATATTTATCAGCCAAGATAAATATGTAGCCGAGATCCTAAGAAAATTTAATTTTGCTGATTCTAAGGTTGCAAGTACACCAATGGATCCAGACAAAGGGCTACTCAAGGATGCTGAAGGAGAAGATATGGATTTGCACAATTATAGGTCAATGATTGGGTCCTTGATGTATCTTACATCATCAAGACCTGATATCATGTTCTCAGTATGTGTGTGTGCAAGTTTTCAAATACATCCCAAGATCTCTCATCTCACAGCAATCAAAAGAATCTTTAGATATCTTAAGGGTCAACCTAGGTTGGGTCTTTGGTATCCAAGGGAATCATCTTTTGAATTGGTGGCTTATTCGGATAGTGACTATGCTGGTGCAACACTAGACAGAAAATCCACAACTGGTGGATGTCAATTTCTTGGTTGCAGACTAATCTCTTGGCAATGCAAGAAACAAACAATGGTGGCCAATTCTACAACTGAAGCAGAATATGTTGCTGGTGCAAGTTGTTGTGGGCAAGTTCTTTGGATCCAAAATCAATTGCTTGACTATGGGTACAATTTTCTTAACACCATTATTTATATTGACAATAGCAGTAATATTTGTATCATTAAAAACCCAGTTCAACACTCAAAAACAAAACATATTGAAATCAGACACCATTTCATAAGGGATTGCAATGAGAAGAAGTTAATTCAAGTAGTTAAAATTGATTCTGAAAAGAATTATGCAGACCTTCTCACCAAAGCTTTTGATTTAGGTAGATTCAAATATCTTGTAGGAGGTATTGGAATGATAAATCTTTGAAAATCATATGTTTTTGTTCATAAAATTAACTGGTATTGACTTTTAAACATGGTACTGCTAGTTAGTCAAAAGGTCCTGTTAGTTCATAATTGGTCCTGCTGATACAAAATTGCTATGTTTTGTTCATTTAAAGGCTTGAATGTTTAAAATGCTATAGATCAAGTGCTTTGCACTTTGTTCTTTTGGTTTGCAACTAACACATTTCAGGTTGATAACAAAACAAGAGTTCTTCCAAACAGAAAGGAGCAACAAAAGTTATATTCATTTCAGGAGAGATAACAATCTCAGGGGAGGAATTGATAGCCAAGAATGGAAGAAACACCAATTAATGAAAGGAAAGACAAGAGCATACAAGATGATGCAGAGTTGAAAAAGATAGAGTTAGATCACATATCTAGAAGGGATGAAGCATTTCTCAAAGGAGAAAGTTCTATCTAGATCAAACTATGAAAGGTTTCAACTCAAAGGCATGACATTAGATGATTTCACTTGTTGAACCAATCATCCAAAATACACAGCATCATTGCCTTTCTAAATTTCCTCCATCCAAGGAAATTGCACCATCTTTGGGCCATCCTGGCTTTTGGTATTCAGCTCACCAAGTTTTCACAAACTTAAGAGTTGACTAGTCCTTAAGCAAACGGCTTTTGGTAAAGACAAATCAAATCCGTTGATGGTTGATAGTTTACCAAAAACTATATGGTTGTTAACTAACCATACTTAATTGTAAATAGTTAGCTAGTCCTTAAGCAAACGGCTTTTGGTAAAGACAAATCAAATCCGTTGATGGTTGATAGTTTACCAAAAACTATATGGTTGTTAACTAACCATACTTAATTGTAAATAGTTAGCTAGTCCTTAAGCAAACGGCTTTTGGTAAAGACAACTCAAATCCGTTGATAGCTGGTAGTTTGCTAAAAACTATAAGGGATTTTTATAAAACTTTCAAAGGTACTGGTAGTACAAAAATGGTACTGCTAGAGTACAAAGGTACTGCTAGATAGCCGTTGAGCCTGTCAGAAAAAGTTTTAACCGTTGGGCCTGGTAGTTAAAATTAGCCGTTGGGGTAGTTATGTAAATTACTGATGATTAAATTATATTATATTTCACATATAAAAGATCTTTTTAACCGCCCTTTCAATTTCTTTTTATAATCTTTATTATTGTCGGTTAAAAGTAATTCTCTCATATCTTCTTTCATCAGTCATTATCATAATTCACACACACCTTTTATCTTCTACCAGTACTACCAACAAATCCCACCATCATATTCAAAATTTTCATTATGGCTTCCACAATTGATCTAGATTTTGTCCAACGTCACAATCAGTTAGCATTTTTGGAGAAGTCAGAGGATAATGCCTCATTTCATCAAGTAGTGGACTTTTTAAACAACTCCTACATCAGGTTTGCTTTACTAGTCAATCCCACTATTTATGAAAATCAAATTTTACAATTTTGGCAATCTGCTAAAATTAAAACTTCTGAAAATGGGGACCAAAGAATAAAAGCCAAAGTGGATGGTAAGCATTTGACTCTTACTGAGTCATCCATAAGAAGACATCTTCATTTGGATGATTCTGATGGTATTAGTCAATTACCAGATACTGAAATTTTTGAAAATTTACAAAGAATGGGGTATCATGCTGAGTCTAACAAACTCACTTTTCTGAAAAAGCATCTTACTCCACAATGGAGATTTTTGATTCACACAATCCTTCACTGTTTGAGCCAGAAGAAAACCTCTTGGGAGCAATTTAGTGGCAACATGGCCTCTGCTCTCATTTGCTTAGCAACAAACAGAAAATACAACTTTTCAAAATATATTTTTGAAGGATTGATAAACAATGTGAAAATTAAAACAAAGTTTTTGATGTATCCAAGATTTATTGGATGCATCATTGGAAAATTACAACATGTGTTGCTTCCCACAGACTCAGTTTATGAAACACCAAAACTTTCTCACAAAGTATTTTCAAATATGAGAATTGGTTTTAGAGGGGAGGAAGTTCCACTTTTTGATGAAATGGTACCACAAAATCCAGAAGAACCCACACCATCTGCTGATACACAATCATCCAGTTCTTCACATGGTTACATTTCACCAACACAACAAACAACACCAATACCATCTCCAGTACCATCAGAAACACCACCACCATCACCACATCATATATCACAAACCCAATCACCTCAGACAATGCAAGAGCTGAAAGATAAGGTGAAGTTCTTAGAGAATGCTCTCAAAAGTCAAAATGAAAGGTTTTCTAAGATCAACATCAAATTGGTAAAAAGGGTCAAGAAATTGGAGGGTGAAGTGAAGAAGTTACAGGGTAAAAAGTCTGCAAAGGTTGTTTTATCTAGTTCTTCACAGTCAGATACTGATAGGATAGATATCTCTTCCAAAAAGGGGAGGAAGGATAGGTCTGAAGATGTGAATGAAGAGGAGGAACAGGCTCAATTTGAATTCCATGATGGAACTCAAGTTTATGATGAAGAGCCTGTTGGAGCAGGGCAAGAGCCTGTTGGAGCAGGGCAAGAGCCTGCTAGGGCAGAAGAAGAGTCTGCTAGGAGAGAAAGGCTATTAGCTATGGGGTATAAAGGGTCTGCTGAGAGAGTGTACAAGAGAAAGAGGGTTTTAATTGCTGATGAGCAATCTTCTGCTCCATCACAAGATTCACCTCCAAAGGATAAGGGCAAAGGTATTCTGATTGAAGATGAGCCAAAGTCCAAGAAGTTGAAGAGAACTCAGCAAATTCAGATGGTTTTAGGAGAAGAAGAGGCCAAAAGAGTTCAAGAAGAAGAGCTAAAAGCTAATGAAGCTTCAAGAATGCTTGAAGCAATGAAAGAGCAGAAAGATGCTGAAGAAGCTGCTCAAGCTCTTATTGATTCTCAAGCTGCACAAATATTTGATGCACAACTACAATGGATTATCTCTATTGATCCAATTGTAAGAGGTCAAGCCTCTGTGTATGTGGATGATGAGTCTCTCAGTGTAGAAGAGAAGACAGCCAAGCTTGAAGAATTCATCACCAAAAAGTATAGAGAAGAAGCCTTAAATGATGTATTTCAGCAGATCATGCAGTATAAGGAGAAAGGGTTTAAATTGCCACATGATCAGAAAGAGCAGATGAAGTTCTTCAAGTTATATCTGAAAAGGTCAGCAAATTGGAAGGATCATCAACTCAAAAGAAAATCATTTGAAGAGTTGCAGCATCTATACATTGAAGCATACAAGAAGAACCACTGCACTCCTCCTGAACACACACAAGAAAGGTCTTCAAAGAAGAAGCAAGATGCTCAGAAGAAAGAAGTAGCAAAATTGGATCAAGGGCAAGTAAGTAAAATGTTGATTACTTTACCTACTATCATTCATGCTGATCCAATTAGGTCTAGACACCCTATAATTGATTGGGAAATACACCATGATAGATTTGGTAAGTCATGGAAAATATCAAGGGTTGGGGGACAGTCTGCTATCTTCAAGAATTTTGAAAATTTAGTTAGAGCATCTGATAGAGCAGATTTGGAAGAGTTGTGGAATCTAGTGCAGATTAGGCTAGCCACAAATTCTAGCAATGATGTTAAGGAACAGGAATTATGGGTTGAATTCAATAGGATGTTTGATCCTGATCCCAAAGATGATTATTGGAAATTTCCATATTATGATCCATCTACAACCTGGGAATTCCTAAGTCATTGCAGTGTTCATCATTTGTACACATCAAGTGGGATTGAACTCTTTATGTTGGCTGAGAAAGAGTATCTACTTAGTTATGAAGTGCTCTCAACTATGATCTCCAAGAGATTAAGGTGTGACAAAGATGATGAAAACTCAGAAATTGTTCAAAGTTTGCTAAGGAGCATATTTGAACAATGTGAAAGAAAAAGGAAGGATAGGAAGTAAAGGTTTTTGGAAGAGTTCTCAAATCCTCAAGGTATGTATTTTATTCATCAAAAACTTGTGTATTTTAATGGAAATAACAAGTTTAGGGGAGGATTGTTGGGAATAAAATGATCAAAGTCAAAGAGCCTGCCAAGTCGATGAAGAGCCTGCTAGTTGATTTTGTTATGTACGAAGATGTTCTACCAGTACCTTCTGGGTAGAAGGTACTGCTAGCTAATGAAGAGCCTGCCAAGCTTATGTCAAGTCGATTAGATATTTTGTAATAGATATTTAGTTGAATTATTAGTCTTTGTACATTGTTATACGTTATGTAGAAGTAGAATAGTCTTCTGTGGTGACAGAAGAATATATCAGAGTGTACATGGGTAGTTGTATTTAATTGTAGGCGCCAATATAGTCAAAGTATAGTATTATATTCATCTACTTGACAACATGTAATAAGATATCCTTATCTTATAAAAGGATATCTTAGTCACTTCTTCATGCATGCATCTTTCACAAACAATAACCACAAACCAAACTATCTCTCAAGTAACTTAGTTACTTCAAATCACAAATCCTTTTACAATCTTAGATTCAAGATTACTTTGTAATCCCGGTGATATTTAGATCATCCGTATTATTTCATCAATAATATTGAATCGTTTTGTGTTAACCAAAAGTTGTGTTATTTGTTCATTGCATTCACACATTTACTTAAACTCACCACCTTGTGTTCTTTTAAAGTGTGTTGTAGTAGATTCCGCATGCTAAACACATTCAATACATAAATATCTCTCAAACACATTACTAAGATTCATATCCCAAGTGTTTGAACTTCGAACAACAAACGTTCCACATATTCCCTTACATGTGATAAGGATAAACTAAATAACATGACCGGTCCAAGGACTACTATTGAACCGGTCCATAAATACAAACAATATAGTCCTAATCGTGCAACATTAAATCTATATGAACAAGACTTGTATTTAATTAAAACATGTTCCTAACAGGTTACTATCATTTTGTAAAGTGGAAAACGACGTTACCTTTTCTATTCATTATCTATATATATTAAAACGCCTTGTCGGATACTTAAATAATGAAACGTTGAAAAAAAAAGGGGTATTAAACTTTGGCCTGTATATTAATTTTTGAATGATATAAGAATATTTTCTTAACTGATATACTTGTTTTTATTTTTTTTATATAGTTAAAAATGTCAAACTCAAAGCTTTCGAATATCGATTTTGCTGTTCTTGACATTTCTGGAAAAGACTATCTCCCTTGGACTCTTGATGCTGAGATCCATTTAACTGCAAAAGAATTGGGAGAAACGATCAAAACTGGAAATACGGCCTCTGCACAAGCACGTGCCAAAGCCATGATATTCCTGCGTCATCATCTTCATGAGGACCTGAAAAAGGAATATCTAACGGTGAAAGACCCGTTAATATTATGGCAAAGTTTAAAGGAACGGTTTGATCATCAAAAACAAGTAATCCTTCCTAAAGCTCGCTATGACTGGATGCACCTCAGGTTGCAAGATTTTAAAAGTGTCAGCGAGTACAATTCCACAATGTTTGGCATCACATCTAAACTAACATTGTGCGGAGAAAAGATTACTGAAGAAGACATGCTAGAGAAAACTTTCTCTACTTTTCATGCTTCAAATATGCTCTTACAGCAACAATATCGAAAAAGTGGCTACAAAAAATACCACGAACTAATATCTGTCCTCCTTGTTGCTGAACAAAATAATGAGCTTTTGATGAAAAATCATCAAGCACGCCCGACTGGTTCTACTGCATTGCTTGAAGTGCATGCAACATCAAATGTAAGGGGTCAGGGTCGTGAACATGGTAATAACCGTGGAAATGAACGAGGTCGTGGTCGTGGCCGTGGACGTGGTCGAAATATGGTTTGGCATCGTGATGGCTATAATCCTAAGCCATATGATTTCAAGAAAAAAGATGATAAAGGCAAAAGGATTCAACATCAAGCTCCTAAGAAATCTGGAAATGTGTGCCACAGATGTGGCATGAACACTCATTGGGCAAAACAGTGTCACACATCCAGACACTTTGTTGATCTTTATCAAGCATCACTAAAAAAGAAAGGAAAAGAGATTGAAACAAATTTCATTGATAATTTCGATTATGATGAGCCAATTCCCAATGCGCGCTTCGACTCCTCAGATTTCTTTGATGATGTCGACGATGTTGTTGCTTCATTTTCCAATGATGGAAATAATAACTAGCTATCTAGTTGCATTTTTATATTTTCCGCAATAAGCGTTTAAGTTTAAATTTTGTGTTGAATAAGCTAGGTTTGTTCTAGCATTGTTACTCATGTTTTGAATTTTAATCAATGAAGTATTTATATTTTCTTTTACTTTGAATTGCTTATTTATTATTTTTTATTTTTTATTTTTTATTCAAGGACATGAAACGCATTTTGGAAAACGGTGAAGACGAGTGTTTAGTAGATAGTGGAACAACAAATACTATTTTGAAAAACAGAAAATACTTTTATGAATTTCGTATAGCAAATGCAAATGTCAACACAATTTGTGGTACTAGCAACTTGATTGAAGGCTCTGGCAAAGCCTGCATTGTGTTACCTAAAGGTACACAATTAATAATAAATGATGCGTTATATTCTAGTAGATACAGGCGAAATCTACTAAGTTTTAAAGATATAAGACGCAATGGTTATCATCTTGAAACCATGACTCAAAATGAAGTTGAGTATCTCCAAATTACATCCATTGAAAATGGAAAAAAGACCATAATGGAAAGAATGAAAGGTCTATCTTCTGGATTGTATTTTACATACATCAATTAGACATAAATAAATATGGTTTCTACCCGAAAGGATATAGATCCCAAAATATTTACCCTTTGGCATGATCGATTGGGTCATCCGGGTGATATTATGATGAGGAGAATAATTGAGAGCTCAAATGGGCATCCACTAAAGGATCTCAAGATCCTATTATCAAAAGAATTAACATGTGGAGCATGCTCTCTTGGAAAAATGATAACTAGGCCCACAATCAATAAACTTGAAAAAGAATCTCCTTTGTTTCTAGAAAGAATTCAAGGAGACATTTGTGGGCCAATTACTCCTCCGTGTGGACCATTTCGATACTTTATGGTATTAATTGATGCATCATTCCGATGGTCCCACGTCTGTCTGTTAGCATCAAGAAATGTTGCTTTTGCGAGGCTATTAGCCCAAATAATCCAATTAAGAGCACATTTCCCAGATCATCAAATCAAAAAGATCAGACTTGATAATGCAGGAGAATTTACATCTCAATCATTTAATGACTTTTGTATGTCACTTGGGATTACGGTTGAGCATCTTGTAGCACATGTGCATACACAAAATGGTCTAGCTGAATCTTTAATAAAAAGATTACAACTTATTGCTAGACCACTACTTATGAAATCAAAATTGCCATCCTCTGCATGGGGACATGCTATCTTACATGCTGCTGCTCTTATTAGATTAAGACCAAGCGCATCTCATAAGTATTCTCCACTCCAACTGGTTTCTGGAAGAGAACCAAATTTGTCTCATCTAAAAGTCTTTGGTTGTGATGTCTATGTCCCAATAGCACCACCACAACGAACAAAGATGGGACCTCAAAGAAGATTGGGAATTTATGTTGGTTTTAATTCTCCATCAATCATAAAATATTTGGAACCATTAACTGGAGATGTTTTTACAGCACGCTTTGCTGATTGCCAATTTGATGAAACAATGTTCCTAATCTTAGGAGGAGAAAATAAAAAGTTGGACAAACAAGATGTAACTTGGAATGCATCACAAATATCTTTTCTTGACCCTCGGAGTAGTCAATGTGAATTAGAGGTTCAAAAGCTCATTCACTTGCAAAGAATAGCAAATGAATTGCCTGATGCATTTACAGATACAAAAAGAGTTACAAAATCATATATTCCAGTTTTAAATGCGCCTTCTCGAATTGATATTCCTGAAACTCTGAATGAGTCAAATGTACGCAGAAAGCGTGAAAGACCAATGGGTTCTAAGGATACAAATCCACGAAAAAGGAAAGAGCAGAATACAACTGGCAAAGCCCAAGAAGTTGTTATCAATAAAATCCCAGAAGAGATTAATAATAACACAGAAAATGTGGAAAAATCTCTTGAGAAGGGCCATGTACCTAATGAATATGAGATCTCAATAAATTTTGTACAAAATGGTACAACATGGAATCGAAATGAAACACGTGTTGATGAAATTTTTGCATATGCTATAGCAAGTGAAATAATAAATGATGAAGTTTCTGTGCCAAAATCTATTAGAGAATGTCGAAAAAGAAAAGATTGGCAAAAATGGCAAGATGCCATACAAGCTGAACTAGATTCACTTGAAAAGCGCCAAGTATTTGGCCCTGTGACATTAACCCCAAATAATGTGAAGCCGGTAGGCTATAAATGGGTATTTTCTATAAAAAGAAACGAGAAAAATGAGATTGTAAGATACAAAGCAAGACTTGTAGCACAAGGTTTCTCACAAATACTCGGGGTAGATTATGAAGAAACATATTCACCTGTTGTGGATGCAACGACTCTCAGATTTTTAATTAGTCTTGCAAATGTTGAAAGGCTCCAAATGCGCCTTATGGATGTTGTCACAGCTTATTTGTACGGATCACTTGATAGTGACATTTACATGAAAATCCCCGAAGGATTGAAAATGCCGGAAGCTTGTAAATCTAAGCCCCGTGAAATGTTTTCAATTAAATTGAAAAGATCTTTATACGGTCTAAAACAATCAGGACGAATGTGGTATAATCGCCTGAGTGAATATCTTTCAAAAGAAGGATACAAAAGTAATCCAATAAGTCCGTGTGTTTTTATCAAAAGATCAAAGGGGAGTTTCACAATCATTGCAGTGTATGTTGATGATCTAAATATCATCGGAAATATTGATGAAATTGAACATACTGCAAATTTGTTAAAGAATGAATTTGAAATGAAAGACCTTGGTATGACAATGTTTTGTCTGGGCTTGCAAATTGAGCATTTGTCAAGTGGAATATTTGTCCATCAATCAAACTATACGAAAAAGATATTGAAATGATTCAATATGGATAAAGCTCATCCACTAAGTTCACCAATGGTCGGTCGTTCACTTAACCGGGAACTTGATTCGTTCCGCCCCAAAGAACATGATGAGGACATTCTTGGTCCTGAAATACCATATCTGAGTGCGATAGGGGCTTTAATGTACCTTGTTGGTAATACACGCCCAGATATTGCTTTTTTAGTGAACTTTCTGGCAAGATATAGTTCCGAGCCAACACACCAACATTGGAATGGAATCAAACACATTTTTCGTTATCTTTGTGGTACCCGTGATATGGGATTATTTTACCAAAAGAATTCGAAATCAAAGTTGGTTGGATATGCTGATGCTGGTTACTTGTCTGATCCACATAAAGCACGATCCCAAACAGGGTATGTTTTCACATATGGAGACACTGCAATTTCTTGGAGGTCGACAAAGCAATCTTTAACTGCAACATCATCAAATCATGCTGAACTTATTGCACTTTATGAAGCTAGTCGAGAATGCGTTTGGTTAAGATCGATGATCCAAAACATTCAAGAAGAATGTGGGCTCGAGTCTATTAAAGGGAATCCAACCATGTTATGTGAAGACAATGCGGCATGTATAGCTCAAATCAAGGAAGGGTATATCAAAGGGGACAAAACAAAACACATTTCTCCGAAATTTTTCTTTACATATGATCTACAAAAGGATGGAGTTATTGATGTCCATCAAGTTCGATCAAGTGACAATTTAGCAGATTTATTCACAAAGTCTTTGCCAACAAGAGTTTTTGAGCTACTGGTTCGGAAGATCGGCCTTCGACGCTTAAAAGATATGCATTAATTTGAGGAGGAGCATTATGTGTACTGCACTCTTTTCCTTCATCAAGTTTTTATCCCACTGGGTTTTTCTTGGTAAGGTTTTTAAGGAGGCAGTTTTTATGGCGTGTAATGAACGATGAATATCCAAGGAGGAGTATTGTAAATATGGGCTTATGGGCTATGGGCTTGTAGGTTAGGTGATGTCTATTCATCTTCTCTTAGGGTTTTGTATCATTATAAATACACCCCTAATGTAACCTATTTGATTACCACTTAATAAGAATTCTCCCTCCTCTCATTATTGTGTTCATTATTGTACTCTAATTACAACACGGGTATATATGTAAGGCAAAAGTTCCATGTAGATCTAAGATTTACCAAAGATCACATCCATTCATCTCGTCCGTCCATTTCTATTCCTCCCAGCCGTTAGATTAATTTTTTTTTTAAATAATAATGAAAGGGCAACGTGGTAATTTCCCAACCATACACTCTTTACACGGTCTCATTCTACCACACATCTCACTCTCAATCAATCAATGCTCTCACCCACACAATAACCGTCTCAATCAATCGCTCTCTCTCGCTCTCACCCACTCTAAACCATCTCATTCAATAACCGTCACATGCACCATCAAATCCGTCGTTATCCCTCTCTCGTTCAATAACCGTCACATCATCACCATCAAATCCGCCGTGAACCGCCGTGAAATGGCATCGAGTAAGGATAAAACGAAGGCCTCTTCTCTCGTTTCTGTTAATTTCCTTCATATTACGGTTATTTTTTTCATATTTCGGTTATTGTTAGTTTGATTATCATTAGATATTGTGTAAATTTGCTTATCAGTTATTTTGTTGTTATTTTGTTACTAGTTATAACTGATTAGTTTTGTTAAGTGTAATTATGACTTATTAGCTGATTTCAGAAGTTAACTGTTTGTTATATGACCGGTTTAATTAGCTGTGTTAGTTAGTTAATTGTTTCAAATAGGTGTGTTTATGATTGTTAGTTACAGTTCTGATATGATGAAATGAAATGTGTTTTAGTGTTGTTATGTTTGTTAGTTACAGTTATGTGCTGTGGTGAGCGTTGCGAAACGTTTTATTTTGCGAGTTATAGTTATGTGAAGTTATGAGCTGATTTGAGGAGTTATTATAAGTTCATGTTATATATGTTAAATTAGTTTTTATAGTTATGTTAGCTGATAATTACAGTTATGTGCTTCGGTGAGCGTTGCCGGTTATTAACGTTAATTTTCACGCGTTATAGTTATGTGTAATGATGAGCTGATTTCGTCTGATTTGGATAAATAGTAGTTTTATTAATAGTTGTTTTTATCTTACATTTGGTTGCTTGTCGCACTAACAGTGGGATACTTGAGCCTTTTCATAGCATCATATTAGCCTCTCTAGTGTAGCTTGTTGTTTTATTTTTTTGCTGCTATAAATAGATCCTAGTACTAGCTTCTTATTTCTGTGCTTGTTTCTCTAATTTGAGCTTGTTTGCTTAGCTTAATTCTGTCTGCAAGTTACCTATTTAGTCAGTTGGATGTTATTGGGACTGTGCTGAGTGTATTTTTTTAGAATCATATATGATTCACATAGAATCATATATGATTCTCATAGAATCATATATGATTCTATGTGAATCATATATGATTTTATGAGAATCATATATGATTCTATGTGAATCATATAATATATAATTGCGTTAGATTATTTTATAGTTATTAACATTTAAAATTTTTATGCAGGTCGATCAAAAACGGTTTATCAGAAGGCTGCGACTTCTGTTAAATCAAAGTCAAAAGTTGTCAAACCTCAACCCCAACGTTCTGTCAAACCTCAACCCCAACGTTCTGTCAAATCTAAAGTTGTCAAAATGAAAGAGAGTGAAGATGAGAATGAAAGTGAGTCTGGTGAAGAGGAAAAGGAAAGTAGCGAAGGTGAAGAGGGTGAAGATGATAAGGGAGGTAAGTCTGAAGAGGATGAAGATGATAAGGAAAGTAGCGAAGGTGAAGAGGGTGAAGATGAGAAGGGAAGTGAGTCTGGTGAAGATGAGAAGGAAAGTAGCGAAGGTGAAGAGGATGAAGATGATGAAGGAGGTAAGTCTGAAGAGGGTGAAGATGAGAAGAAAAGTAGCGAAGGTGAAAGAAGTGATGATGAGGTACTTACAAATTATGTATCAAAGGTTGTATTAAAGAAACCGAAGGTTAAGAAAGCCGTTTCTGAGTCTGACAGCGATTCGAAAGAACAGAGGGCTAAAAAACAGAAGAGTGTCCCAACGACTAATAAACGGAAGCGTGTTTCTGAATCTGATTCTTTGGTTGAAGAAGAAAAGGTCTCAAAGCCTAAGATATCTATGAAGAAGGCTATTGTTGAAGTGAAGCCTGAGAAGGTTTTGAAGCCGAAGAAGGAGCGTGTTGTAAAGATAGAAGAGAAGGTTTCGAAGAAGGTTTTGAAGCCGAAGAAGGAGGTTTCGAAGAAGCGTAAGTCTGAACCAAATGAGAAAAAGAAGAAACCTCTTAGCGCCGAACAGATTGAGAAGATTGAGTATCTGAGCGAATTTCCGGCTTTGCTTTCTAGGACAGTTCCTGCGAGCTTGTTTTCTACTATCCGTGATGCAAGAGTTGATATGGAATCTTTCTTGGCGGATATTGGGTTTTCTTCACTGTACGGTGTTAATATAGAGACACTGCCTTCTCGTATAGCAAGGTTTGTGGTGGAAAATTTTGATAAAGAAACTTACAAGCTTTCGTTGGAGAAGGGGGAGATTCTTGTGACTCTTGAGAAGATCCATGAGATTTTAGGAGTTCCTCTTGGTGGAATTTCTTTTTTTGAGTTGGCCGAGAGATCTCTTGAGGACCCTTTTGTGATCATGTGGCTTAAGCAATTTTCTCCAAAGAAGTGGAAGGATATCCGTGCTAGTGATGTTGCTGGAAAATTGATCATCGCAACGCAAGTTGACTTTATGTTTAAAGTCAACTTCCTTACGCTATTTTCCAATGTTATGGCTAAAGCTCATACGATGAAGGCGCTTGTAGATTTGACAATTGTTAGGCGTATTAGTGAAGATACTATCATTGCAAACATTGATTGGTGTGGTTATATTTACGACCTTCTTAAAGACAGTGAAATACCTAATACGCCTAAAGGCTTCTACAATGGCGCTTTGTGCTTCTTGATTGTAAGTTTTCCCTTTTTTGTTTATAGATTTTGTGAATACTTTTTATGATCTCATTGTGTGTTATTTACTATTAACAGCTCCTGTATTTTGATACCACAAAATTTGAGCGTTTTCCCGTTATTCGTTACCGTCCTGCTATCCGAAACTGGAGCTCAAGTTTGATGCATCAACGTCAGAAGCTTGAGATTGAACAAAAGGACATAGGTAAATTGGAATTGCACGGGAAGTGGAGTGAATCTGAAGTACAAGCTACTGAAGGATTTTATGATCGTCATGTCAAAGTGAGCCAGGCTCGTAGTTCCCGTGTGCCTCCTACCGACAAACAGGTTTGATTATTTTCTGTACTGCATCTTTTTTGAATTTTGAATTTAGTAAAATCATATATGATTCTGTGTGAATCATATATGATTCATTGATTGATTTCTGTACTGCATCCTCAATTCGTTTCTTGATTGATTTCAATTCTTCCACAAACTTTCCTAACTTGCCTTCATCTTTACCCAACAAATATAAACACTCGTCTACCACGAAAGTAGCCTCATTTGTTAATTTCTCAACTGGTACATTTTTTTCTCCATACCTGTTTGTGTTTCTTCTCAATGCAGGTGGTATTATATCTCTCCTCCAACGCCTCAAAATGTACTTTTCCGGGATCATTTTAACATCACGGTTCTTCAAAGCACAAAATGCGTGTCGACATAAGAATCCGAATCGAAGAAAGTGCCTACAAGTGCATTCTACTGACCCGTCTTTAGGAGAACGCAGAACCTTATTACAGAAAAGAAAGGGAAGAAAATTAGAACTTTTTTAGTTTTGGAATCATATATGATTTTCATGATTTTCTTATGATTTACATGAAAATCATATATGATTTTAAAGAGAATCATAAATGATTCCACAAGAATCATATATGATTCTCAAGAGAATCATATATGATTCCACAAGAATCATATAAGATTCTCAAGTGAATCATATATGATTCTCAATAGAATCATATATGATTTTTTATATACAATAATAACAGCTAAAATCATTTAATAATATTCAAGTAAATTTACATTGTATTCTACTACTTTTTCAGATTCCTGCACCTCCTCTTCTCCTTTTTGTTTATTCAGAGTCCTATAAGAAGCCGCATTCCTATCTCTGACCCTAAGCATCTCACATCCCTCTTCTGTTCTAAAAATCTTCTATTGTGCAATTCCAACAAGCTTCTTTAATTTCCTTTTGTACAAGCAGAAACATTGTTCTTGTATATACTTTAGATGCATGGCGTTCTATATTCAACTCTGTACAAAGTTTTGGAGCTGAGTCAAATGTGTTAAAGTTCATTCGTTCTTGCTGATACCTTTGCCTCTCCATTGCAGATTCGAAGCACATCATGAAATGAACCAATGTCGACCCGTGATTTGTGAAATGTCTAAAGAATGCATTTTCACTCTCAGACCTTGAAGTAGTTCTCATTAATCCAAATAATGGTGAGTCAATAAAATACGCTGGTATCCACATTTCTCGAAGTCTAAACATCTTGTTCATCCATTTGTGGTTTTGCAATTCAAAATCTTCAACCAATTTTGTCCAATTTTCTTCAAACTTCAATGGTTCCATGAACATATTCCACACAATCTTGTTCAACCTCTCTTTGAAATCAGTTTCATCATAGATTTCTTTACAAATCTGAAAAAAAAAAATGTTATCCCTGTGATTCTGAAAGAATCACATATGATTCTTTCAAGAATCATATATGATTCTTTCAAGAATCATATATGATTCTGATAGAATCATATATGAATCTGACAGAATCATATATGATTCTGACATAATCATATATGATTCTTGAAAAAATCATATGTGATTCAACTGCTAACTTTTTAAAATATTATATAAATTGAAATACCTTTGCTGGAATTTTTTGGGAGATATGCCACATGCATAGTGTGTGTTTGGATTCAGTAAGTACAGATTCAATTGCTAACTTCATGGCTCCATCTTGATCCGT
This sequence comes from Artemisia tridentata subsp. tridentata, assembly GCA_021014915.2. Taxonomy (NCBI): domain Eukaryota; kingdom Viridiplantae; phylum Streptophyta; class Magnoliopsida; order Asterales; family Asteraceae; genus Artemisia; species Artemisia tridentata. Next base: position 41,519,504 of record CP139508.1, read on the forward strand.
TACAATCATTTTTGGTTGTTTCCCATGTGCAGTCATGAATGATGTCAGTAGCCATTTGTATGCCTCTGCATCTTCTCTTAGAAGCATTCCCGCACCAAATGTCACAGACTTCTTGTGATTATCTATCCCAGTGAATGGAACAAACACCATGTCGTACCTGAATATCAAAAGTTTCACACAAAAATTTCAAAATTGAATCAAAAGTTTCACATGTTATTCTATGAGAATCATATATGATTCCACAAGAATCATGTATGATTCCACAAGAATCATATATGATTCTTGTGGAATCATATATGACACTACATCTCCAAATTTCTTATAGCTGCATCAAAGTTACTTACTTGTTTGTTCTGAATGTTGCATCAAATGACACTACATCTCCAAATTCCTTATAGTTGCATTTGGCAACTTCATCCGCCCAAAAAATTGCAACCAACTCACTTTTTTCAACCTTATAATGAAATGTAAAGTTCGGCACATATTTCTTTCGGTTTTCCATTTTGTTTATCAGCATTTGCGCGTCACTTTCACCTATGCACACATTTATATCCCTTTGATGATTCTTGAAATCACTGCTTGTGCCATGAACATATTGATAACCACCTTTAATGCCACATAACAAACGGTGTGCCTTTGTCGCACCAAGTTTCATATTTGAAGTTTTCATAACGAACACCTTTTCCGCTTGAGTCATCTTCCTTTGTTTCTTTGTTAGATGCTGATACTCTTTCGGAATCATTAAATGATTGTGCTTAGAATTGAATTTATGTACTACATATTTTCCAGAAACATCATCCAAAGTTATTAATACCCGCGCCATACAACCTGTTACCCGTTGTCTTGTATTTCTTACTTGCTTATCACTGTTTTCTGGATCCAATGTGTTTATATTTATCTCTTTTGGAATCCCTTGCCTATTACACATAGAGTTGAGATCCATGAAGAACCCCTCCTTGCCATAGAACCAATCAACAAATCCCAACCATATAATCCAATTTGATCCAAAGGCTTAGATTAAATATGATATTTACACTTGAGGGGCAAAAACGGAAACTACATAAGCAAAAAATATAACGATATATTCATTATTTCCCAAAAAAGATTAGGGCAAAAAACACACACACCCCTCCACCGTCAACATCAACCGTCCACCTCCCAACCGTCATCCCCAACCGTCCACCTCCACCGTCTACCTCCACCGTCGACATCCCCAACCGTCGTCATCCCCAACCGTCGTCATCCTCAACCGTCGTCATCCCCAACCGTCGCCATCCTCAACCGTCGCCATCCTCAACCGTCGCCATCCCTAAAACGTCGTCATCCCCAACCGTCGAAACCTTAAATTCCGTCATCACGCCATCGTTATGGAAGAAGAAAATTTAACTGAGATAATGGTGGATGCTGATGTGGAAGAAGGTAAATCATATATGATTCTTCTGTGTTTCTGTTTTTCTGATGTGGAAGAAGGTAAATCATATATGATTCTTCTGTTCTTTCTAGTTTACTGTTTTAACTCACATGTGATTTTCTAAAAAAACAGATTCTCAGATCGTTATGGTGGATGATGAGGTTATGGATGAAGCTGAGATGTTGGTGGATGCTGTTGTTGAAGAAAATATATGATGAGGTTATGAAAATCATATGTCCTTTTCTTCTTCAACAACAGCATCCACCAACATCTCAGCTTCATCCATAACCTCATCATCCACCATAACGATCTGAGAATCTGTTTTTTTAGAAAATCACATGTGAGTTAAAACAGTAAACTAGAAAGAACAGAAGAATCATATATGATTTACCTTCTTTCACATCAGAAAAACAGAAACACAGAAAAACAGAAACATAGAAGAATCATATATGATTTACCTTCTTCCACATCAGCATCCACCATTATCTCAGTTAAATTTTCTTCTTCCATAACGATGGCGTGATGACAGAATTTAAGGTTTCGACGGTTGGGGATGACGACGTTTTAGGGATGGCGACGGTTGAGGATGGCGACGGTTGAGGATGGCGACGGTTGGGGATGACGACGGTTGAGGATGACGACGGTTGGGGATGACGACGGTTGGGGATGTGGACGGTGGAGGTGGACGGTTGGGGATGACGGTTGGGAGGTGGACGGTTGATGTTGACGGTGGAGGGGTGTGTGTGTTTTTTTGCCCTAATCTTTTTTGGGAAATAATGAATATATCGTTATATTTTTTGCTTATGTAGTTTCCGTTTTTGTCCCTCAAGTGTAAATATCATATTTAATCTAAGCCTTTGGATCAAATTGGATTGTATGGTTGGGATTTGTTGATTGGTTCTATGGCAAGGAGGGGTTCTTTATGGATCTCAACTCTATGTGTAATAGGCAAGGGATTCCAAAAGAGATAAATATAAACACATTGGATCCAGAAAATAGTGATAAGCAAGTAAGAAATACAAGACAACGGGTAACAGGTTGTATGGCGCGGGTATTAATAACTTTGGATGATGTTTCTGGAAAATAAATTGTAGTACATAAATTCAATTCTAAGCACAATCATTTAATGATTCCGAAAGAGTATCAGCATCTAACAAAGAAACAAAGGAAGATGACTCAAGCGGAAAAGGTGTTCGTTATGAAAACTTCAAATATGAAACTTGGTGCGACAAAGGCACACCGTTTGTTATGTGGCATTAAAGGTGGTTATCAATATGTTCATGGCACAAGCAGTGATTTCAAGAATCATCAAAGGGATATAAATGTGTGCATAGGTGAAAGTGACGCGCAAATGCTGATAAACAAAATGGAAAACCGAAAGAAATATGCGCCGAACTTTACATTTCATTATAAGGTTGAAAAAAGTGAGTTGGTTGCAATTTTTTGGGCGGATGAAGTTGCCAAATGAAACTATAAGGAATTTGGAGATGTAGTGTCATTTGATGCAACATTCAGAACAAACAAGTAAGTAACTTTGATGCAGCTATAAGAAATTTGGAGATGTAGTGTCATATATGATTCCACAAGAATCATATATGATTCTTGTGGAATCATACATGATTCTTGTGGAATCATATATGATTCTCATAGAATAACATGTGAAACTTTTGATTCAATTTTGAAATTTTTGTGTGAAACTTTTGATATTCAGGTACGACATGGTGTTTGTTCCATTCACTGGGATAGATAATCACAAGAAGTCTGTGACATTTGGTGCAGGAATGCTTCTAAGAGAAGATGCATAGGCATACAAATGGCTACTGACATCATTCATGACTGCACATGGGAAACAACCAAAAATGATTGTAACGGATCAAGATGGAGCCATGAAGTTAGCAATTGAATCTGTACTTACTGAATCCAAACACACACTATGCATGTGGCATATCTCCCAAAAAATTCCAGCAAAGGTATTTCAATTTATATAATATTTTAAAAAGTTAGCAGTTGAATCACATATGATTTTTTCAAGAATCATATATGATTCTGTCAGAATCATATATGATTCTGTCAGAATCATATATGATTCTGTCAGAATCATATATGATTCTTGAAAGAATCATATGTGATTCTTGAAAGAATCATATGTGATTCTTGAAAGAATCACAGGGATAACATTTTTTTTTTCAGATTTGTAAAGAAATCTATGATGAAACTGATTTCAAAGAGAGGTTGAACAAGATTGTGTGGAATATGTTCATGGAACCATTGAAGTTTGAAGAAAATTGGACAAAATTGGTTGAAGATTTTGAATTGCAAAACCACAAATGGATGAACAAGATGTTTAGACTTCGAGAAATGTGGATACCAGCGTATTTTATTGACTCACCATTATTTGGATTAATGAGAACTACTTCAAGGTCTGAGAGTGAAAATGCATTCTTTAGAAATTTCACAAATCACGGGTCGACATTGGTTCATTTCATGATGTGCTTCGAATCTGCAATGGAGAGGCAAAGGTATCAGCAAGAACGAATGGACTTTAACACATTTGACTCAGCTCCAAAACTTTGTACAGAGTTGAATATAGAACGCCATGCATCTAAAGTATATACAAGAACAATGTTTCTGCTTGTACAAAAGGAAATTAAAGAAGCTTGTTGGAATTGCACAATAGAAGAGTTTTAGAACAGAAGAGGGATGTGAGATGCTTAGGGTCAGAGATAGGAATGCGGCTTCTTATAGGACTCTAAATAAACAAAAAGGAGAAGAGGAGGTGCAGGAATCTGAAAAAGTAGTAGAATACAAGGTAAATTTACTTGAATATTATTAAATGATTTTAGCTGTTATTATTGTATATAAAAAATCATATATGATTCTATTGAGAATCATATATGATTCACTTGAGAATCTTATATGATTCTTGTGGAATCATATATGATTCTCTTGAGAATCATGTATGATTCTTGTGGAATCATTTATGATTCTCTTTAAAATCATATATGATTTTCATGTAAATCATAAGAAAATCATGAAAATCATATATGATTCCAAAACTAAAAAAGTTCTAATTTTCTTCCCTTTCTTTTCTGTAATAAGGTTCTGCGTTCTCCTGAAGACGGGTCAGTAGAATGCACTTGTAGGCACTTTCTTCGATTCGGATTCTTATGTCGACACGCATTTTGTGCTTTGAAGAACCGTGATGTTAAAATAATCCCGGAAAAGTACATTTTGAGGCGTTGGAGGAGAGATATAATACCACCTGCATTGAGAAGAAACACAAACAGGTATGGAGAAAAAAATGTACCAGTTGAGAAATTAACAAATGAGGCTACTTTCGTGGTAGACGAGTGTTTATATTTGTTGGGTAAAGATGAAGGCAAGTTAGGAAAGTTTGTGGAAGAATTGAAATCAATCAAGAAACGAATTGAGGATGAAGCGCCTAAATCAATCATTGAATCATATATGATTCACACAGAATCATATATGATTCACACAGAATCATATATGATTTTACTAAATTCAAAATTCAAAAAAGATGCAGTACAGAAAATAATCAAACCTGTTTGTCGGTAGGAGGCACACGGGAACTACGAGCCTGGCTCACTTTGACATGACCATCATAAAAACCTTCAGTAGCTTGTACTTCAGATTCACTCCACTTCCTGTGCAATTCCAATTTACCTATGTCCTTTTGTTCAATCTCAAGCTTCTGATGTTGATGCATCAAACTTGAGCTCCAGTTTCAGATAGCAGGACGGTAACGAATAACGGGAAAATGCTCAAATTTTGTGGAATCAAAATACAGGAGCTGTTAATAGTAAATAACACACAATGAGATCATAAAAAGTATTCACAAAATCTATAAACAAAAAAGGGAAAACTTACAATCAAGAAGCACAAAGCGCCATTGTAGAAGCCTTTAGGCGTATTAGGTATTTCACTGTCTTTAAGAAGGTCGTAAATATAACCACACCAATCAATGTTTGCAATGATAGTATCTTTACGAATACGCCTAACAATTGTCAAATCTACAAGCGCCTTCATCATATGAGCTTTAGCCATAACATTGGAAAATAGCGTAAGGAAGTTGACTTTAAACATAAAGTCAACTTGCGTTGCGGTGATCAATTTTCCAGCAACATCACTAGCACGGATATCCTTCCACTTCTTTGGAGAAAATTGCTTAAGCCACATGATCACAAAAGGGTCCTCAAGAGATCTCTCGGCCAACTCAAAAAAAGAAATTCCACCAAGAGGAACTCCTAAAATCTCATGGATCTTCTCAGGAGTCACAAGAATCTCCCCCTTCTCCAACGAAAGCTTGTAAGTTTCTTTATCAAAATTTTCCACCACAAACCTTGCTATACGAGAAGGCAGTGTCTCTATATTAACACCGTACAGTGAAGAAAACCCAATATCCGCCAAGAAAGATTCCATATCAACTCTTGCATCACGGATAGTAGAAAACAAGCTCACAGGAACTGTCCTAGAAAGCAAAGCCGGAAATTCGCTCAGATACTCAATCTTCTCAATCTGTTCGGCGCTAAGAGGTTTCTTCTTTTTCTCATTTGGTTCAGACTTACGCTTCTTCGAAACCTCCTTCTTCGGCTTCAAAACCTTCTTCGAAACCTTCTCTTCTATCTTTACAACACGCTCCTTCTTCGGCTTCAAAACCTTCTCAGGCTTCACTTCAACAATAGCCTTCTTCATAGATATCTTAGGCTTTGAGACCTTTTCTTCTTCAACCAAAGAATCAGATTCAGAAACACGCTTCCGTTTATTAGTCGTTGGAACACGCTTCTGTTTTTTAGCCCTCTGTTCTTTCGAATCGCTGTCAGACTCAGAAACGGCTTTCTTAACCTTCGGTTTCTTTAATACAACCTTTGATACATAATTTGTAAGTACCTCATCATCACTTCTTTCACCTTCGCTACTTTTCTTCTCATCTTCACCCTCTTCAAACTTACCTCCTTCATCATCTTCATCCTCTTCACCTTCGCTACTTTCCTTCTCATCTTCACCAGACTCACTTCCCTTCTCATCTTCACCCTCTTCACCTTCGCTACTTTCCTTATCATCTTCATCCTCTTCAGACTTACCTCCCTTATCATCTTCACCCTCTTCACCTTCGCTACTTTCCTTTTCCTCTTCACCAGACTCACTTTCATTCTCATCTTCACTCTCTTTCATTTTTACAACTTTAGATTTGACAGAACGTTGGGGTTGAGGTTTGACAGAACGTTGGGGTTGAGGTTTGACAACTTTTGACTTTGATTTAACAGAAGTCGCAGCCTTCTGATAAACCGTTTTTGATCGACCTGCATAAAAATTTTAAATGTTAATAACTATAAAATAATCTAACGCAATTATATATTATATGATTCACATAGAATCATATATGATTCTATGAGAATCATATATGATTCTAAAAAAATACACTCAGCACAGTCCCAATAACATCCAACTGACTAAATAGGTAACTTGCAGACATAATTAAGCTAAGCAAACAAGCTCAAATTAGAGAAACAAGCACAGAAATAAGAAGCTAGTACTAGGATCTATTAATAGCAGCAAAAAATAAAACAACAAGCTACACTAGAGAGGCTAATATGATGCTATGAAAAGGCTCAAGTATCCCACTGTTAGTGCGACAAGCAACCAAATGTAAGATAAAAACAACTATTAATAAAACTACTATTTATCCAAATCAGACGAAATCAGCTCATCATTACACATAACTATAACGCGTGAAAATAAACGTTAATAACCGGCAACGCTCACCGAAGCACATAACTGTAATTATCAGCTAACATAACTATAAAAACTAATTTAACATATATAACATGAACTTATAATAACTCCTCAAATCAGCTCATAACTTCACATAACTATAACTCGCAAAATAAAACGTTTCGCAACGCTCACCACAGCACATAACTGTAACTAACAAACATAACAACACTAAAACACATTTCATTTCATCATATCAGAACTGTAACTAACAATCATAAACACACCTATTTGAAACAATTAACTAACTAACACAGCTAATTAAACCGTCATATAACAAACAGTTAACTTCTGAAATAAGCTAATAAGTCATAATTACACTTAACAAAACTAATCAGTTATAACTAGTAACAAAATAACAACAAAATAACTGATAAGCAAATTTACACAATATCTAATGATAATCAAACTAACAATAACCGAAATATGAAAAAAAATAACCGTAATATGAAGGAAATTAACAGAAACGAGAGAAGAGGCCTTCGTTTTATCCTTACTCGATGCCATTTCACGGTGGTTCACGGCGGATTTGTTGGTGATGATGTGACGGTTATTGAACGAGAGAGGGAGAGAGCGAGAGATGACGACGAATTTGATGGTGCATGTGACGGTTATTGAATGAGATGGTTTAGAGTGGGTGAGAGCGAGAGAGAGCGATTGATTGAGACGGTTATAGTGTGGGTGAGAGCATTGATTGATTGTGAGTGAGATGTGTGGTAGAATGAGACCGTGTAAAGAGTGTATGGTTGGGAAATTACCACGTTGCCCTTTCATTATTATTAAAAAAAAATAAAAATAAAAATAATAATAATAATAATCTAACGGCTGGGAGGAATAGAAATGGATGGACGAGATGAATGGATGTGATCTTTGGTAAATCTTAGATCTACATGGAACTTTTGCCATTACATATAAGGTACTTACTTTTTACCAAAACACTTCTTGTATTTTTTTGGGCCGATTTTTTAACTTCAAATCCTGCTACTTCAGCATATTTGTTGTACATTTCAACACATTCCTCTATCGTATTAAACTTTTTCCCCTCAACAGGTAAATAAATATCATCAACAACAGGTTCCCAAGTAACAGATCCACCGGGAGTTTCTTCATGTGCGTATAAAGTCGGCCTTGGTGTCGTCACAGATGCTGAAATATAGTATTTTTCGTTAGAATCATATATGTTTCCACAAGAATCATATATGATTCAAGAATCATATATGATTCACATAGAATCATATATGATTCTTGAGGAATCATATATGATTCTATGAGGAATCATATATGATTCTATGAGAATGAATCATATATGATTCTTTGAGAATCATACATGATTCCACAAGAATCATATATGATTGTTTTCTTCTTTGATTTACAGAATTTATAAAACAAAATATATGATAAAACAGAATCTATTAATAAGCTTAAAAAGCAAAAAAATAAGCTGAATCACATATGATTTACCTTTAATAACAGCAATATTTTCTTCTTCAACAACAGCATCCACCAACATCTCAGCTTCATCCATAACCTCATCATCCACCATAACGATCTGAGAATCTGTTTTTTTAGAAAATCACATGTGAGTTAAAACAGTAAACTAGAAAGAACAGAAGAATCATATATGATTTACCTTCTTCCACATCAGAAAAACAGAAACACAGAAGAATCATATATGATTTACCTTCTTCCACATCAGCATCCACCATTATCTCAGTTAAATTTTCTTCTTCCATAACGATGGCGTGATGACGGAATTTAAGGTTTCGACGGTTGGGGATGACGACGTTTTGGGGATGGCGACGGTTGAGGATGGCGACGGTTGGGGATGACGACGGTTGAGGATGACGACGGTTGGGGATGGCGACGGTGGAGGTGGACGGTTGGGGATGACGGTTGGGAGGTGGACGGTTGATGTTGACGGTGGAGGTGTGTGTGTGTTTTTTGCCCTAATCTTTTTTGGGAAATAATGAATATATCGTTATATTTTTTGCTTATGTAGTTTCCGTTTTTGCCCCTCAAGTGTAAATATCATATTTAATCTAAGCCTTTGGATCAAATTGGATTGTATGGTTGGGATTTGTTGATTGGTTCTATGGCAAGGAGGGGTTCTTCATGGATCTCAACTCATATATTGTATTGGTTGGGCACCAGGCATGGGAGGCCTCATATTAGCATGCAACATTTGTTCTGCGGATGCCTGCTGGGGTGCAGAACCTGAAGACAAAAGGTTCGATAACATTCAGAACAGGTTGTCTTCATCAATTTTTATTTTCTCAACTATCTGAGGGACCCTTACTAAAATTAACATGTTTCAACCCAGCCCGTTTTGGCACGTCTCAAGCCACCCGACTCCCCATTTTGCAACTATAAATATATGTCTACATGATGTATAGAGGTATACCAGGATTAGCTACCTAACCAGCAGGTCTATAAGAAGGATTGGGTGGGCCTGTGAGAGACAGCAGGTCTATAAGAAGGATTAGCCTCATCCAGCACGTGCCAAGAGCAATATTACATTTACATTTGCCGGTCCATTAGCAATCAACCACTACGCCTTTTGTATGTATAAAAGACCAAGATTAATCTTGACTTTCACTGTCATATCGCCATCTTCTATAATACAGGCTCATTTATAACTTCTTAGTAGAATTGCACAGTTTCCACTTGATGTTATTTAACGAACATTGCAACATTTAACAAATTGTTATAAAAATGGTTTGGGATAAAGGTAACTAGTTGATAGTGATTGTTGCAATTCATTGATACAATTGGGTATGTTTTAAAAAAGTCATTATATAAGATATCATCGACAAACATTTCTAGAACAACATGTAACAGCATATATAGGCAAATGTGTGTAACCCTTACAGAAGTGAAAACACCCAAAAATTGGAAATCTTGACCAGCGTATACAATTGGGTATGTTTTAAAAAAGTCATTATATAAGATACAATTGGAAATCTTGACCAGCGTGAAAATGATGAAACTCACTTTTCTGGGGCTACTATAAGTATTAACCTGACCATGGGCAGAAGTGAAAACACCCAAAAATTTCAAATAACTCAATACACGGAACTATAAGAGGCAAATGTGTGTAACCCTTACAGCCATAGCAACAAGTTGGCCCAAGTAACATTCAAGTGAGTTAAACTCATGATGAGACATTATTAATAGGTTTCTAAAAGTGGTCATGGCTGAAAATTCGGGATAGAAGTAGAAGTCCAACTCTTTACACTTAAGACACTCGAATGTCACAAGTAAAACCACAGAGTCAAAAACGACACAAGTGTCGACCAAAGGGGGAAGTTGCCCTTAGTAGAAAACTGAGGACTTGTAAATAGTAACTCAAGTTTGACTCCATATTTGATAGCCCAAAAGTAGTTACAAATCACACGGCTTGCTATATAAACTCAATTTCTTTTTTAACACCACATATTCAATCCTACAAACGCATAAAAAAAACCCTCAACGGTATTTGATACTAAAGCCTAACAAAATTCAGGATAAAAGTAACAACGAACTAACAATCTATGATTTCGAATTACAAGTATCATCAAAATTCAGTTATGATAAAAAATGAAATAAATCCTAAACCAGTCAACAATGGAATAAACAAGTTTCTACAAAATGAAAAGAGTATGTAACCTGAGCGAGAGTGGGTTTGGGCAAATTGAAAAAAGGCAACGGCTTCAATCAATCAGATCAAAAACACAATCGATTTTTATTTTACATTTAGAATCAGATTGATCCAACCAAACCGGATTTTTATTTTTATTTCTCTTATTTTAACTACACTACTTATTAAAATAGCGGTTTCCAAAATTTGCATTTCAAGTCGCTCCCAATAATAGTTTTCTGTCATTCTTTTTCACACTTTGTTACACTCCTCATCCTTTTTGCTAACACCTTTCACGTGAGGGTATATCTGTCTTTTCCGTTTTCCCTTTATATTACTCACTTCACGCAGTTCGATTGCATATCTCATCCTTACAATTTCAAAATCACTAGATCTTCAATGATGATTTGACATTGATGTCGAGTCATCAGTGACTTGCATTTGTTCAAAATTTAAAATGATTGTGTGATAAAATAAATTTCTTAATTACAGTCATCTATGTTGAGAAAAGTGACACCGGATTGAAATGTAATAAAAGATGACACACGGATATAACATGAAAAACTCTAATCGGGTAAAAACCACGGGTAAGGAAAAATACGTTTCACTATGATGAAAATTAGGAGTTACACCTTCTCTTTAATTACAAAGATAAACAGTAATCTCTTGTAAGTAGGAGATACACATGTAACACCCCCAAAATATCGCAGCGGAAAGTAATATCATTGGGGTGCTACTCATAGTACAACAGTCATAATCATAGAAAACGACTCTAAATGAGACTTTTTAAACGTTTATCATTCGATCATAATAAAATATCAGAGTTACAAGAGGTCCCAAATAGTTTTAGAAAACATAATGTATTAACATAAAAGTTTTCAAGAGTTTATCAAATGATAACACAATGGAAGCTATCAAAACATTCTCCGTGCGACTTCATGTTTGCCAATTACCTTAAGGACCTGAGATAAAACATGTTAAAAAGTCAACACAAAGGTTGAGTGAAATTCACAGGTTTATAAATAAATAATGGACCACAAGATTTCTGTGACAAATAGTAATTTTCCATTTAAATAATAATCGGAATACACGTATTTATTTATTTTTCCGATTTGTGAAAATGAGAGGTTATCTCGTTTTGAATAGTTATTATTCAAAAATAACTTAAAAACGTAAAAACGTGACAAAATCACGAATCGAACCAGTACGCGAAACACAAAAACTAAAAATCATAAAAACTAAACTAATAACTCAAAACTGCTCACTGTTCATCGACCCAACAGTTAGCCCAACTCACTTTAACCCAACCCAATACTAAGCGGGCTGAGTTACTATTCATGGCCCATTTATAATTTTTTTTTCTTTCTTTCTTATAGCGACTAGAATAGAACCATTTGGTTTTGAGTTTTCTTTCCCGATTTCGACGAATGAGCCACCAAAAAAATTTCACAAATCGATTCTTAAGTCTTTTAAGAATTCATAGGATCAAGCCTCGTCGAAAAACTCGAACTCTTGACCCATTTTCGAAGCCAAAACCAATTCGGTATATTTTAAAAATCGATACACATTTATTTCCAGAAATTTGTTCTAATTCGATATATATTACATTATGGCTGTTAAATTTACATGAAATATACATATTACATATACACAAAACACAATAATCACCCCATGTGAAGTGGAACACCCATTTGGTATCTTTTTAAGAACACCCGATCGCATATCTTTGCTTTTTAGTTCTAAATGTTCTATATTCGACCACCCATTCAAAGTCAGCAAACCAACACATTTTCTATTCTATAACATGTGATAAGTGGCAGAAGTTAGGTCTTGTGGGTATTCAAGGCATGCACTATGAATAAACAAACATAATAATCATACCTTCGGTATCTAATATAACCGAATGAGAAGATCTCATTTCCATGCATTCTCAAACACACAACTTACAATCCATAGTCATTATACTTCATTTTAACAAGTACTTGAAGGCCAGGAGAAAGCTAGAACAATCGGGTTTAATATTTCAAGTCGAACGAGATATCATAGTTTCATACGATTAGAAGTTGAGTGAGTTCCTTGGTATTCTGATCATCCCATCGATCCACACTCAGTCTATCCCTCTTGTGAGTCTATTTGAACATCCTTTTAACATTTCTAACGTCTAAAAATTTAATCATGCATGCTTATCTTCTTTTTGATCGAACGTATGAATCATTATACATGAATACGTATGTATATAATGTTAAATATTGGTTGCGTACGTATAGAATAACTTTAAGAACTCAAAAACATCACTAACTAACGTGCACATAACTCAAAAAGGTCAAAAACGAAGCATGTATAAAACCAAAGTCAAACCGGGTTAATATATATAAAACTTAGAAAAATTTACCAAGTGTTTTGACATAGGAACATGGTTCGAACCACTCACTTTAGGCCTTAATTCCTTCGTAATTTACCAAGTGTTTTGACATAGGAAGATGGTTCGAACCACTCACTTTAGGCCTTAATTCCTTCGTAATTGTACATATAACGAACGTATGTTATTACATAATACAAAAGTCGACCTAGCCAAGAGCATGTTTCATATTTTGGTTCAGTTCCGATAAGCTCCAATGAGCTCGTAAAAAGCCCTTAATTGTAAGCTACTCGATCGGGTAAATATGGAAAACAAATTCTAAATCTTTTGGGTTTATAAAGTTGCTCGACTAGCCCTTTTCATGCCTTTATTATTTCGAAAACGTGAATAGAACGTATGGGTATTTTTGCATATATAGTATCACGACACAGCTGCCTTTAACTTTTATTCTTGGAGATACCTCGCTAAAGCTCTAAAAATAGCTTAAGTTTTATGTGTATTGACTGCTTTAAAAGACCTAGAATATAATTGAGTTTTTCAGATTTTAATACGTGCGAATAGGCCACCAAAACGTGATTGTAATTTCGAATTGTTGAACGTAACCCCCATATGTTTTTGCACCTGTTGATTTACAACCTAGCAAGCTACATTTTTTGTATTTTAACTTCATCCCCATAAGCTCTCTAAAGTGTTCAAATTAATTCGTTTTATGTTGCTCTCGCTAGGACCAAATTACAAATCCAGAAATTAAAGTCTATATTTTTGCGGTTGTGGGCTAAGATTAAGCCCATTAAGAATTTGCGAATGGTAAGCCCAATAGACCCATATGATACACTTTTAGAATCACAAAAATAGGCCAAGTACAAAACTGTTCTCAAATAGATTACAAAACCAGAAACTATAAACATTTGATCTCAATCAAGCTTATCAGAACGATACAATAGAATCAAACACTTTGATCAAGATGATCAATCAATCTCGGGTTTTTTGAATGAGAGAGTAGAGAGGATTATTTATTTGAGAGAAAGTCGTATCAGGATTATGAGGTGATAAACTGAGAAAATAGTAGGAAAGTTTATAAAGTAGGAAAGTTTGCTACTTTCTTTTGTAAAAAATTAAAAATATTTACAATTAAACCCTTTCATTATATCACAAATAGTAGGCAAACTTTATAAAGCAGGCATTATTTTCCATTTTTAAAAGCTCAGTATTCACTCTTTCACACCAAATAACCTCACTCACTCACTCCCAAATTCATTCATTAAAAATTAAAATTCAAATTTAATAAAAAATGGGACACAGTGGGAAAAAGAAGAAGAGACGCTGGCGGCGTAGAACTCCGGCCACCGATCACACCTCCGTCGACGTCGAACTTTTGGTGAATGAAATCACCGCACGGTTAGTAACTACTATTCCATTATCATCATTTTTTTAATCATTTCATTTGTTAAATTCCAAATTTAAGCCCTAGAATTATGAATATTAGGTGCCACGTCAGCATATCATGTTTAGTGTGGTAACATTGTTATGAAAAGTCGGCGCCACGTCAGCGTAACACTACATTTTTTGCATAACGGTGCAAGTCGAAACGGTGACAACGCGGCGTTATTGATACCTAGCGCTCTAATTTGTGCTTTGAGTGTGATGTTAAGATGTCGAGCTAGATACATATGTTAAGATAGTGAGTGATATTTAGGCGAGACTGACATGTTGTTATAAATGAATATATAGTCATCATCATTTAGTGCCTGAAACATAATTTGATTATACTGCAAACTTACTGTTAGTATTATCAAATCATTATTAATTGTATATTAATACTGTTATTATTGTAATTGTGTTTGATTATTTGTGAAATTAGTAAGCCGAATAAAGTGCTTACTTCTAAGGGCAAACTTGATAGTCTGGAAGAAGAGAAACTTGATAGTCTGGAAGAAGAGAGTAGTAGTACTGATTCTCATACATCTGAATCTGAGGAATCAGACGAGAATTTTAGCATTGGTGAGGTAAGCTCACATTGTATGCTATATATTGGCGAAAGTAATCATTTTCTGTTATAATATTAATGAGCCCATCTCTGTTAGAAAAATGGGCGGGTGATAGCAGGTCAAAGCATGTAATTCTTTTGTATGAGTTGATTCGGGTCAGGTCGGCGTGGCACACTTCATGTTTAAAATAGTTAGTTTGTCAATAAGATGACAAATAGTATATTATTTACAACGCCTATATGTGAGATTAGACACTATGTTCTTGTATTGTTGATAGCTACTCTCATGTATTATATTTGTTTTGGGCTTTTGTTCTGAAGTTATAAGAATTTAATCATTGGCAATTTGTCTTTATTCTTAAATATCATTTTCTTTTGTGCAAAACTACACAGGAGGAGGATGCAGAAGAAGAAAGCGACTCCGATGAGAGCGAAAGTGAACATTCAGGATCAGCATCAGCTTCATCAGTTGATGATCATCAGAATTTACATGCTGAAGAGAAAGATTTGATTCTAGTATAAACTCACGGCTTTCTCTTATCAATCCTACTATATGAAACGTGTCTAAAAAATAACACCTTAAAATTTTCAGGCTCATTTACTGCGACTTGCTTGCTCCTCTAAAGGTCCACTTGCTGATGCCTTGACTGATGTGGCGTCCGAGCTGGCTAGCTTGGGGGTATGTTCCTTGCACTTTAATATATTAGATGTAGCAAAATTGGGCGGGTCAGGTATCAAGTCAAATGGGCCAGGTTGAGTCACCAACACTTTTTGTGTATTTTTATTGAAATTTTATAAATAGTTAACATGTTAAGGGGGTGTTTGTCTAAGCTTATATTTTAGGTTCAGGCTTATATTTCATAAGCTCCTAAGCCCATGTTTAGTGTTTGGGTAGTTCTATAATTTTCCCGTATATACAATATAACTGAAACCGACTGGTTTCAAATGGTTGTTACCCCTAGTTTATACCTTTTTCTTTTGGTTTCTAGATTGTTTCTGAACGGGTGGCAGATTTAGCAACAGAATCGTCATCACAATTTGACGAAAGCTTTAATCAAGCTTTTGGACATCGTGCGGTTAGTGCTCTGTGTTTCTTTTGCAGTAATTCTATTAGCGGTTTCAGTTTTGACCATTTACTTATGTTTTGTTTTAACTTTTAACTAAAAAGGTAAAGGTCATAGGGGGTTGAGCTAGTCAAAAACACGTCAAAAGTCGCCCATAGTGCTGTTATAATGCTTAAAAGTTTCTAAATCATTTTATCAAAAGTACTCCATATTTGACAACCTAACTTGTTATAAAATATTTGAATATTTTTGACCTGACTCGACGTGTACAACATATGAGTTGTTTTGACTCGAACCGATTTTGCCACTGTTACCAAACCCACCCTTTTTTGCCATCTCTAATTATTTTTACAATAGTTTCTTTTACATAATGAAAATGAACGCACTTCCTCTTATGCCACGTAACAGGTAGCCTCAAGGATATCTAAGTTTTGGAAAACAGCTTCTGATACATCACCTGCATCTAGTTCTAGGTATCTGAATGATTTTGAGGAGCTGAAACCACTTGGTGAGTGATCAATCGTATTTCAATTATATGGAAGCTTTCTGATGCCATTTGTTGGAATGCATTTT
The DNA here is from genome assembly GCA_021014915.2 of Artemisia tridentata subsp. tridentata. NCBI lineage: Eukaryota > Viridiplantae > Streptophyta > Magnoliopsida > Asterales > Asteraceae > Artemisia > Artemisia tridentata. The sequence goes on from CP139508.1 coordinate 41,536,307, forward strand.
GCTGAAATACCTTTTTTTATTTTAAATATTTGGAACACATGTTTTGCTTACGGTGTCGGTTATATGAATCTACTCCATATAAAAGTATTACTCTGTTTTGATTCCTTATGCTGTCATGTGTCAGGCTGTGGTGGATTCGGCCGTGTTGTGTTGTGCAAGAATAAGCTGGACGGAAGAGAGTATGCTGTTAAGAGGATTCGAATAAAAGACAATAGTCAACCTTTAGATGACAGGATTTTGAGGTAACATCATTTTCATTATGTCAAATGTGAATTAACAACCATGTGACACAAAGTTTCTTTTCATTTTTAAACATTGCCACTACTAGGTTTAGGCTTTTACTAGGTAACATCATTTTTAATCTGCATGATCAAAACAAAGTATCTGTAAAAGAAAAGCCTAAACCTAGTAGTGGCAAATGTTCTTATACAATTATATAATGCATATGCAAGTTAGATATTCATAGCGTTGTTTGATTAACTTATTTTTCCATTGCAACTACTTTGAGGTACTTAGAGAAGTAGCCACTCTCTCGCGATTGCAGCATCAACATGTTGTGCGGTACTATCAGGTAAAGTTATATGCTCTGTCTCTATTCCTGTTCTCATTTAATTGGCAAAATGGGTAACAGGACAGATGGCTAATTTATTGAACGGTGGTTGACCCGAAACACATTTTGCTAAAAATCGTTAATTTTGTCAAAAAGTTTGCGTGTCAAAATATTTATGAAAAGTTCTTGATTTAATATTATGTGATGAAATTTTATGCATTAAAAGTACACTTTGCGCGACTTTTGGCCTGATGCTTTCTAAGTTATTTATTTTATTCGGCTTCTTAGAGATAAAATATTACTTGAATTTACCCGTTCATGAGTAGATGGTCATGGTTGAAATATCCGCCTCTACTTGTAACTTAGCTTGCTTTCATGTGAGGTGAGTGCTTGTACCATTTAGCGACTAGCTTTTGAAGGTAACTTGATATTCTTTCCATTGGAAATTTCAGGCATGGTTTGAAACAGGAGATGCCGGTTGCTTTGGTGAGGCTACCAAGGCTGCAGCTAGCTCCAGTTTAAGTTCCTCAGATCAGAGTTCAACAGATGTCATAGGCCAGGACAACAATGTTGGTACATACCTCTATATTCAGATGGAATACTGTCCAAGGTTGGTTACCCCTGAATTTCTATATATTTTCATGTCTGCCTTGTAGCATTTTTTTGATCTATTTCTTTCTGTTTATTGTATAGAAAGACCCTTCAAAAAACGTATGAAGCATATTATAAAGTTAAGAATTATAGAGTTGACAAGAAACTGGCCTGGCATATGTTTCGTCAGATCGTAGAAGGTCTGGCACACATACTTCAAGGGATTATCCACCGTGACTTGAAGCCAAACAACATTTTCTTTGATGCTCGGAATGATATTAAAATTGGGGATTTTGGTCTCGGTAAGCTACATTACTTATAAATTTATATTGTTACTGCTCTAAGTTAGTTAATTGTTCACTTTAGCACATGCCATGAACTGTGGAATAGTATTATCTCATGCGCCAATTTACACACATAACACCATCTAGGCCTTGTATACAGAGGTGAAAATGTTGGGGTTGGGTAACATGTCAAACTGGTAGCATTTGGTACACGCTGACCTCAAACATATTTATTCAAAAGTTCTATACTTCATAAGAATATGCTATTATACCAACTTTAATAAAATGATTTAGGAAGTTTCATGTATTTTGAGCCGATCAACCCATTTGCTGACTTCCTTTTAAGCGAGCCACTTTCTTGATTTTATTCTTTTGAGCCCCTATAGATAAAATGTAAGCCCGAATCAGCCCATTCTTGAATAGATGGGTCAAAATGGCCATCTCTATGATTAACTATGTCTATGTTCTCTGTATCAGCCAAGTTCCTGAAGTTAGAGCAGTTGGAACAGGACCTAGATCCTGCAGAAACAACAGGATTGTCCGTTACCAATAGTGGTCATTATGGTGCATATGCATACAGAGCACCAGAAATTGAGAATCAATGGCAAAAAATTAACGAGAAAGTGAGTATATTATACTTTATGCATATTTTTTGGATTTAAAAAAGAACCCTTAAAGCCACTTTCTTTTGCATGTTAATGTATTGATGTACTCTGTGTCAGTTAAGCCTTTATATCAGTTTGTTAAAAAACATTAGTATTAGTTTTGTAATCTTAAATGACACACTAATAATCAATAAATATATTATTGCTAATGGAGTATTCCTGATAGCATGAGATGAAAGATGATACCCTTCGGAAGCTCAATAACCGCAGTTGACTTGACATCAATTCCATGTTTTTTGCAACGTTCAGTTAAAGCCTTCAGTAGTTCCTCGAGATCGGATTGGATACGATCAGCACGAACCTGGGTCAGCCGAATATATGTTTAATGATTTATTATTTTATATTTATTTGATTAAAAACAAAAGGTGAAAAAAAATGATGGGTCAGTCAAGCTGTCCTTAAAACTTACTAAAATCTGTTACCCGGGTTCATTTTCACAAGTGCCTGATTCAACTCCATCTTCCTCTCCTAAAAGTCAACAGAAAATTTAATTCAATTAACATAAAATAGATCTAAAGTGCACTAAGCTGCCAGTCCAGTAGAAAGTAATAACGCAATGCTATTTCTTAGGCCATTTAGCAATTTTAAAGTAGAGGGAGCAATTCAACGCAATTATGTGGAAACTGGCCAAATGGTTTAAAAGTCGACGAGTGTTTACAACATACTAAATTGACTTGTTCAAACAAAATTAATAGACATTGTAATAAATCTTAATAAATTTACCCAGCCCATCCATGTGCCACCTATAATTCCCAGCATTTTCCGTTTCACTACGTCTTTTAAGTAATGAGAATAAGTGTAATGTTGATGACGTATAGTCCGTATTCGGGTCACGAACCCGACCCATACTCAGGTCCATCACGAATGGACTCAAGCCCATTACGAATGGGCCATCACAATAGCGGTTTGGGCTCACGATGGCTCAAACCCAAAGCTATTTATGGTTTTGATATAGATATCCCTTATTTATGGATATATATCATATAACCGCCCTATGCGGGATATGCTGAGGAGTGAAGGACACGAAACCAACTAGGGTTTCATGTGTATATAAAGAGTCCTTCGACTCTCATTAAAGGTACGACTTACAAAACCCTAACTCTTCTACAAACCCTAAATCGATTACTTACTCTCACGCCGGAGGATAATCGTGGGAGACAATCCCACGATAAGCCTAACGGTGTTTTTCTGTTTTCTTAGTGCGCAGGTCTCAAAGCATTAAGATCGAATTGGTACGGAATCAAGGAACGCCCAACTTTTGTATCAACAAGTGGCGCCATCCGTGGGACCCTACACTAAGAGCTTTGCTAAGAACTAGAATGACGAAGCACGGAAAGGAGCGGACTCCGCATGCGAAGAAAACGCATGACAAATACTAGGGAAGAAACAGCAAACTGATGCGGCCTCCAAGCAGACCTCTGGAACAACCAGTGCGCCTAGAAGCTTAGGAGCGTACTCAGATCTGATCTTTACTCCAGTAGAACAGCCCACTATGACTACCAATGCTACTACAACAAGTACTAGCGCGGTAGACCCACAGCGCACTCCTCTCGCCATGCCAGAAGTGAACTTCACTGATCCACCAAATGCGCCTGTCCGAAACAAGGATCTTGTTTTGGAAACGGACTCCATCGTGCTAGAAGGAGTCACGCCTGAACTAGCGCCAAGTGACTTCGTATCTCAAAACTACGAAGCCTTGGCTGCGCTCATGCAAGAGGAGGCAAAGAAGAGGTCAAGCCAAAGTCTGCACGCCAGGCTCAACTTCGACCCTGAGTACGAAGTATCCCCACCGCGCTACCGAAACGAAAGACGCGAGAAGGATAGCCGCAAACAACCAGTGTTTACCAGGATTGGAAGGAAGGTTGTGGATGATGAAGCAGCCGACTTTCAGCATCTGGAGGAGCATGAAGATGGGGAACGGCGCGCTAATGTCCACGCTAGGCTTGGCAGTCGCAGGGTCCAGGATAGGCTTGGACGACGGTGCTCCCTAAGTGAAAGCCCTTCAAGCTCTGACTCTGAGGATAGTCGGCGCAAGCGCCGCAGAGGAGCAAGCTCAGATTCTGATGATAGTCGACGCAAGCGTCACAAAAGAGTACGCTCATCTTCAAGTGATTCCTCGGACAACGAGGACAAAGAAACTGGACACTGGAAATCAAGAGGGAAATACCGCGACCAGGAAGACGAAGACATGTCTCTTCCCTGGCGTCGCCAAAAAGTTGATGCGTTTACTAGGCGCATCAGCGATTTTTCGGAGAATAAGAAAAGGCGCATGCCTGCTAACGTCAAAACATATGATGGGACAGGTGATCCTGATGATCACCTAAAAATTTTCGAATCAGCAGCCACTATCAAAAATTGGCCACAACCTGTGTGGTGCCATATGTTCAACTCTACATTAGTGGGGAATGCGCGCAACTGGTTTAGTAAGCTTCCACGCAGAAGCATCGGTGGGTTTGAAGAGTTGCGCAAGGCGTTTCGTTTAAACTTTACTCAAAGGAAGAAGTGCGCCAAAAACCCTGTCGAACTCGCTATGGTTAAACAGCGACAAGGGGAATCCACAAGCGCTTTCATGGAACGCTTTAAGGACGAATGCATGCAAGTCAAGGCGTGCCCAGAGATACTAAAAATATCGGGTTTTATGAATGCAATCAATAACCCAGATTTGATAAAAAAGTTAAATGATAAGGTTCCCCTAACCTTTGACGAACTCATGAAGCGCACGAGGTCCTTCGTCCAAGGAGAAGCAGCCGCTGCGGATAGCAAGAAAGGCTACTCGAACCATAGGTCACAAGAAGAGTCAAGGAGACAATCCAATGACCAGAGTGGCAATCGTAACAAAAGTTATCGCAACCAAGGAGGCGGAAGGGGAAACGACAAGTACACCCCATTAACAAAAACTCCAAAGGAGATATTCGCGACGGAAGGTGCGAACTTTCCAAGACCCCCACCTATGCGCACCCCTGAGGATCGGCGCGTAGGGAACGGATACTGCGAGTATCACGCACAGAAGGGCCATACCACTAATGAGTGTGTCCAGTTACGCCAACTAATCGAGAAACTAGTGAAAGAAGGCAGGTTGGACCACCTCGTTAAAAATATTAAGGAGGGGAAAGACAAGCAGAGAACCGGAGGCAAGAAAGAAGCGCCTAAGGAAAAAGCTGATACTATCTACATGATACAATCATGGTAGCGAAAGACTAGGCAAAAGGTGAGCCAGAAATTCTCTCATGGAAGCGAAATCTCCTTCCCCACCTTGACTGCGGACAACGCAGTGGCAGAACCACTAACCATTGAAATAAATGCGGGGGGTCACGACATCCACCGCATGTATGTCGATGGGGGCGCATCAGCGGATATAATGTATGAACATTGCTTTAAGAGATTGCGTCCTGAGATACAAAGACAGTTAAGTCCAGCCACGACTGCGCTTACTGGCTTTACAGGAGAAAAGATATGGCCTATGGGGCAACTGCGCCTACTAGTCGCTGTCGGTAATAAGGAACACTCCACGACAGCCTGGATGAACTTCATGGTGATCAAATCTCCCTCGCCATACAACGGCATTATTGGAAGGTCAGGAATCTCGGCGTTGCGTGCAGTACCATCCACAGCGCATGGGATGCTCAAATTCCCAGTAGAAGGCGGCATTGTCACCATTTACAACAACGCTGCGCCACCAGAAGAATGTAACACGATTACATGTGAGACGACGCACGTCCCAGAACAGAGCGCAGCTAAAGTTCCAAACTTGAAGGTCGCAATTCACCCTGATTACCCAGAGCAAGAAGTATCAATCGAAGGATCACTGTCTGACAAAGGCATAGCGGTCGTGTGCGCACTCTTATAGAGGAATCTAGATATCTTTGCCTGGGAACCAAAGCACATGACTGGTGTGCCACGCTCGATCGCAGAACACAAGCTAAAAATCCGACAAGGATATTCCCTAGTGCGGCAGAAAAAGCGCGGCCAAGCTCCAGAGCGCGCAAAAGCCATTCTGGAGGAAGTACACAAACTTGTGGACGCAGGAATCATGCGTGAAGTCTATTACCATGACTGGCTCTCTAATCCAGTCATGGTCAAGAAGGGTGATGGCAGTTGGCGGATGTGTGTGGATTTCACTGATCTCAACAAAGCATGTCCACAGGACTGCTATCCGCTGCCAGAGATAGACTGGAAGGTAGAATCTCTGTGTGGATATCCATTTAAATTTTTCTTAGACGCATACAAAGGATACCACCAAATCCAAATGGCCAAGGAAGACGAGGAAAAAACAGCTTTCCACATAAGCCAAGGGGTCTACTGTTACACAAAGATGCCCTTTGGCCTGAAAAATGCGGGCGCCACCTACCAGCGATTGGTAGATAATGCATTTGAAAAGCAAGTGGGCCGCAACTTAGAAGTTTATGTGGATGATCTTGTCATAAAAAGCCATACTGAAGACGAAGTGGTGCGCGATATAGAAGAAACATTTAGAACGCTACGGGCGATAAACATGAAGCTAAATCCCAAGAAGTGCACTTTCGGTGCTACAGAAGGCATGTTCTTGGGATATCTGATAGAACCAGATGGCATTAAGCCATGCCCAGAAAAAACAGAGGCTGTCATCCAAATTCCTTCACCACGCACGCTGAAAGAAGTCCAGTCCCTAAATGGGAAACTAGCCGGTTTGAACAGGTTCCTGTCCAAATCAGCGGATAAGTCACTCCCTCTTTTTAAAACACTCAAGAAGTGTACAAAAAAGGGAGACTTTCGTTGGACTGCGGAAGCGGAAGAGGCTTTTACACAGCTTAAGCAACATATAGCAGCGCTTCCTAAGCTTGCCGCACCCCGACCAGGGGAGGAATTAATCGTTTACTTATCTGCGACTCATGGAGCAGTCAGCGCGGTACTACTGACAGTGAGGAACTCTGTACAAACACCGGTATACTTCGTAAGCAAAGCGCTCAAGAAGACAGAGATTAACTATAGCCCAATGGAAAAGTTGGTCTTAGCATTAGTGTTCGCCGCCAAAAGATTGCGCAGATACTTTCAAGCGCATCCAATAGCGGTAATCACAGACCAACCAATAAAACAAGTTATCTCTAAACCTGACGCATCGGGGCGATTACAAAAATGGAGTGTGCTGCTAGGCGAATATAACATTTCCTATAGGCCACGCATTGCGGTCAAGGGGCAAATACTAGCAGATTTTATCATCGAAAAGCCAGACACCGATGTCGCACCCCCACAAAACAAGGTAGAACTACAAGAGCCATGGATCTTATTCACGGATGGATCTTCATGCGTGGATGGGTCAGGCGCTGGCCTTATACTCACTAATCCAGAAGGAATGGAGTTCACTTACGCACTGCGTTTTGAATTCACAGCCACGAACAACGAGGCAGAATATGAGGCCCTAATCGCTGGATTGCGCATTGCAACCCGAATGGGTGTACGCAACTTGGAAGCAAACGTGGATTCTCGATTAGTAGCCAACCATGTGTTGGGAGAATATGTGGCTAAAGAGGACAACATGGTTCAATACCTTGAAAAGACAAAGTCACTAATTCAAAGTTTTGATAGGTTTACCATCAAACAAGTTCCTAGAGGGGAAAACAAAAAAGCAGATGCACTGAGCAAGATTGCATCTACAAGCTTTGCGCACCTGTCAAAACAAGTATTGGTGGAGATTCTAAAGAACAAGTCCATCTCGGAGATGGAGATATCTACAGTGATAGAAGAACAGGATCCTACATGGATGACCCCTATCATCGATTTTATAAGCAAGGGCAAATTGCCCGAGGAGCAAAAAGACGCTCGACGGATACGGCGCACGGCGCAGAGGTTCGAACTCAGAGATGGTATCCTATATCGGCGCTCATTCCTACAACCATGGCTTCGGTGCGTTGGACCTCTTCAGGCAGATTACGTACTCCGAGAGATCCACGCTGGTTCATGCAGTATGCATTCAGGACCACGGTCCGTCGTAGCACGCGCATTGCGCTCAGGATACTACTGGCCTACTATGCACCGTGATGCGCGCGATGTGATAAGGAAATGCAACGACTGCCAAGTTCATAGACCCATCCCGCGCAGACCACAACAAGAGCTAACGCCTATTACTTCTCCATGGCCATTCTATAAATGGGGCATTGACATTGCGGGTCCCTTCCCTGTCGCAGCAGGAGGACTAAAATTCCTTATTGTGGCAATAGATTACTTTACTAAGTGGATTGAGGCGAAAGCAGTTGCGACAATCACAGGAAACCAAGTAAAACGATTTGTCTGGGAAAATATTGTATGCCGCTTTGGATTACCTGGGGAAATCGTTTCGGACAACGGAAAACAATTCTGTGATAACCCGTTCAAAGACTGGTGCGCGGAGCTAAATATCACACAACACTTCGCATCAGTTAAACACCCACAAACCAATGGGTTAGTTGAGCGCGCAAATCGCAGTCTAGGCGAAGGAATTAAAGCGCGCCTGGACAAACACAAAGGCAGATGGGTGGACGAATTGTCGCATGTCTTATGGGCGCACCGCACAACAATCAAGGTTAGCAATGGAGACACTCCTTTTTCCCTTGTCTACGGGACAGAAGCTGTAATACCAGCTGAAATTGGGATGCCAACTATCCGCACCGCGGAAGTTAATGTCACGACCAATGACGACGAACGACGGATAGATTTGGACCTACTGGAAGAAAGGCGCGAGCGCGCAGCCATAAGAGAGGCAAAAACCAAGTCAAAGATGAAAGGATATTACGATGCCAAAGTTCGAAGCACCTCATTCAGACCTGGCGACTTTGTGTATTGCGCTAATGATGCAAGCCACGCAGAAGACACAGGTAAACTTGGACCAAAGTGGGAAGGACTTATGAGGTCACTGAAGCACTAAGACAAGGCGCGTACAAGCTGCGCGACATGGAAGGCCGTGAGCTACAACGCACATGGAATATCTGCAATCTCAAGAGATGCTATCTTTAGGAAAGGTTACGACCCAATGCATGGACACATACGCACTTTAGTAAGTGCCAAATAAATATCCGTGTATTTACATTCTTTGTTTCATTTAGACAAATGTTTTTTTACCTTTTTACAAAAACTTGCAAGTATTAATAAAATGTTGCGGTTTCTAGCTAACTCCGTGACACACTTTACTTTATTGCTTACATATAATTTATGTCTCAATATTGTTTGTTATATTATCTTTTGCCTACATGGCGTGCATGCACTAATTAAAAACCTACGATGGTAAAAGGATGAGTAAACCTAATAAATGACTCGTTGAGTAAGAGGGTTGCAAACCCATCAACACCGGATCACGCATCCTTGTTAAACACCTTATTCTCAAGACGTTGGAGTAAGTTCCATGCGTACCCCACGACGGATACACATCAATGCACACTGTGCGCGTTTAACAAATTAGGAGTTAAGACAACTAACCCCTTAGTATGGTCTTAGTAGCACGCTGCAATCCATACACTTGTGCACCCCACGATGGGTACACAGCAACTTGTAAATTTCATACACAATTATGTTATATACAACCATGTCATACACGACTATGTCATAAATTTCATACAAGCTAAGTATAAGTGATTATGAATCCTTGTAAACCTTCTTCAAATGCGTTTATACAAGCGATTTGACTCTTAGACATCTTTTATGCAAAGATAAAATAACTAAGTACAAACGTTATAACCATAGCCAAATTTGATATAATATGCATACAATGGTATTATTCAAAATCAACGCTTCATTATAACAAGTTCATCAAAAGTACACATCCAACAAGCATATGTACAAGGAAAAAGTGGACATATAACAAAATACCACTACACCAAAACTACCAAGACATGCTACGAGTACGCCTGAGCCCTGAGCTACCTGCCTGGTGCGCCACACGACCAACATCTGCAAGCATCTGCAACAACTCAGCATCCTTGGGCGCTACTGTTGGTACGCTAACAGGCACCCCATCAGATCTAGGAATGTGGGCTGCGCCAAGACCACACAGGATAGCCTTCCCCTTCTGACCCCTCTTCTTGGCAAGCCTCATCTCATGAGCTTCCAAGGATGTCTTCAACGGAATTTCTTTCTCAAGAGCAAAAGGGTTGAGGATGTCACGAGGGCGAGCAAAAATAGGCACATGTAGCTGCGACACATCTGGCTTCAGAAAGTAGTCAACCTGTTCCTCAGCGTCCTCGGATGAATGCCTAGCCAAGGTCAAACCCTCCATAATCACACTGATAGGGAAATCCTGGTCACGCTCCAGCTGCGCTATATGAGGAAGCTCAAAAAGTTTTAACTTCTCCATAGCAGAAACAAGCTCACCATAAGCATTCTCATTATAACCAGGCACTTCTGAGGGAGACATCGCCAAAACCTTGGCCGCGCACAATTCCTCTACTGCTTCCGCCTTACCACGCGCTAAGGCACATTGAACCACATTCCCAAAGGACTCCTTAACCTCTCGAGACTCCAGCGTGGTCATGGCGGCAAGACGCAAACCATGGCTGATAAGCCACCTGCGCTCAGCTATAGTTGATACCAAATGAGGATACAACTCCTCATCATACTCAATGCTGAGTTTGCGCAGCTTGCTCTCCTGATTCTCCAGCAAGCTCTCCACAACCTTGCGGAATTCATCCAAATCAGACATGAGCTTCCCCTTGTTCAGCTCCATATATCTCATGGCCCAAAGGCAGGAGGCCTTGTACTCTTTCGCTCCAGTGCGCTCTTTAGCCAGATCAGACATGAGCAACATCTTCTCATCAGCAACCTTCTGGTCATACATAGCGGATGTTCTCAGTTCAGCCTGCGCCTCAGCCAACTGCGCCCTTAGAAGCTCAATTTCCTTATCCCTCTGGGCAACCAGGCTGCTCTCACCAGCATACTCAGCCTGTAGCCGCGCAACCAATGAAGCCTGGTGCGCAGCAGCCAACGCCAACTCCTCAAGAAGGCTACTTCTTGGCGCATCTCCAGCAGATTTTCCCTCATCCACTGGACTCTCAGGCCCAAACTCACCAACATCAGTCTTGGGGGGCGAACTCTCTACATGCGCATCATCATCAACAGCAGTCTCAGCCCTACACGCAAATAACAAAGTTACTCTATAATACTAATAGCGAAATAAAGGACTATCTAAAGACACAAATGCTTACGTGGGGAGGAGGAGTTTTATGCGATGACGCATCCTCTTCGGCTGGTTGCTCGACAGAAAGAGCAGGGCGCTTACTTGATGTCCCTGCGCCATCATCACCAAACGACCTCTTGCGTTTCCGCAACAAACCTTCCTCTCCAGACTCATCCATAGCACTCTCCGACGAGTCCACATGCAACAACTCAACAGGGATCTGTGACCCAGCAGAGGGAAAGCTACGCAGAGGGGTTGCCATAGTGACACCTGCGGGGACCTCCCCCATTTCCTCTGTCTCCTCTGTCTCCTCCTGCGCAATCACCATTGTGCGCCCTGCAGTAGCCTGAAGCAATGGCTGCTCCCCATCTCTCAAGGGGCGTACCCCTACGATCACCTTTGTGGGCTTCGCCAAGCGAACAACATCAAACAAGTCCATCTCTGCGCAACAAAGCAACAAACAAATAGCAAATGCGTTAGTAAAACTACAAAGGGAAGAATGCTTACAACTACTAAGTGAAGAGGAAGGAAGAGACAAGCACCCACCCCGGCTGTGTTCATCCAAGAATGTTGGCACCTCTTCCGGACTACCAAAGTAGTTGCGACTGATGCCCATGTGCACCAGAAAATCTTCTGGATACGGTTCAATAGGTATGCGATTGGTGTTTATCGTCTCCGCATCCGCCACATTATACAATCCGGGGTCTGGGCGCTCATCTCTCGGCAACGATTCTTGAGTATAGAACTCAAATACCCAGGGAAAAAATGCACTATCAATCCAGAAAAAAAATTTCCCTCCATACCCTTAGTGCGTCTAATTTCTTTGTATAACACTGCAGAGACCCCGCGCGCTTAGCAAAAGTGACCCACCCGTTCAACCACGACGTGTGGTAAAACGCGCGAAATAGATGCACTGTGGGTTCAATCGCCAACAGGCGACAATTTACCTCAAAATTGGTAACTTTCGCCGCACCTATACAGTGCAGTTGCGAGATGTGCAAGCGATAATGGTTTAAGACATCGCACAAAAACAGGGAAATGGGAACACGCTGGTTCGCAAATTCGAAGAAGCGCGTATAAACCCCCACCTTCCCTTGCGGGAAATTCGCTATTGATGCATTTGCGGCCGGAACTACCGGATGCAATGCGAGAGGGATATAATAGTCTGAGGTGAACTGACGAAGTTCATCCTCAGATATATCGGAACTAATCTCAGATAATTGAAGAACCATGATACCTATTATCGGCGCACGCGCTATTATCTTCGCTTTTGTTGATTTGTTTCTTGAAGGTTTAACAATGGCGAAAAATGATGATTTCTTTTTACTGTGGTAACCACAGTCAAATGACGGCTTCAATTTATATAGGGTACACATATTCGTGGATGTACGACATGTGTACCCCACTTGCTCTAATCGAACGGTTGGGAACTCAAAAGGTAAAGCACTTTTTCACCCACCACACACGATTTTCGAAGAAGATACTTGGACTAGGTTAACTCGCTACTTTTGGCGGGAAATACTTAAAACTTCCCCGCTACGCATCGAGGAATATATTTTTTTTAAGTTGTTAGTCTAGTACCCGCAATCACGCATTGCGCACACTAGACTGGGGGGACATGATGACGTATAGTCCGTATTCGGGTCACGAACCCGACCCATACTCAGGTCCATCACGAATGGACTCAAGCCCATTACGAATGGGCCATCACAATAGCGGTTTGGGCTCACGATGGCTCAAACCCAAAGCTATTTATGGTTTTGATATAGATATCCCTTAATTATGGATATATATCATATAACCGCCCTATGCGGGATATGCTGAGGAGTGAAGGACACGAAACCAACTAGGGTTTCGTGTGTATATAAAGAGTCCTTCGACTCTCATTAAAGGTACGACTTACAAAACCCTAACTCTTCTACAAACCCTAAATCGATTACTTACTCTCACGCCGGAGGATAATCGTGGGAGACAATCCCACGATAAGCCTAACGGTGTTTTTCTGTTTTCTTAGTGCGCAGGTCTCAAAGCATTAAGATCGAATTGGTACGGAATCAAGGAACGCCCAACTTTTGTATCAACAAATGTGATAGTGAGTCTGGTCCCATTTTTTGACGTAAGAAGAAAAGGGACAACACCCACCCAAGTCGTATAGTTTTTTTTATCGTTTTTCTGGGTGAAAAAATAATTTATTTTGTGTGAGAGAATAAAACAGGTGATTCTACCTAAATATCACGAAAAGATGCCTCCTCAATAGTTAACTTAGAGGACTTCTGCCACCTGTTTGTACTTCTCTTCATATTTCTTAGCAAGCATCTCTGCCTGGAATTAGATAATGACAAATATCAAGGAACGTGAAAAAACCAAAATCAAAAGATAGAAAGAAAGAAGACATGATTTCAAATCACCAACATACCTCACGTTTATCAGCTATCGCTCGTACTGTAATCTCATTAAGGCGGTTATCACATCTGCTTTTGTATAAAACCTGGTGAAGAAAGGAGGTGAGAACACATGTCTTCCCATATATAGTGTATAATGCAGTAAATTTATGGGCAGGCGTTGATCCATATATTGAGAAGAATGGCTACTCACGAGATCTTGCATTTTATTCCTGTAGAAGGCCATCTTTTCTCTAGAATCCAGAATCTCCTTCTCATCTTCAACCTTTTAACACCAATGGAAACCAATCGACAGTGAGCATTCTAAAGAGGATAAAAAATGTTGCATGGATAAATTGACAGTATATGCATAATTAAATTCCAAATCTATCAGAAACAAATAAAACTTTACCACTTTTTCTGCTTGGGTTGTCTCTAGAGCAACTGAACGAGAAGTATTTTGATCACCATTACTGAGCTGATGCCTCATATTAGCATCGGTCCTTTCGGCTGATTATATAGTATTGGTTGGGCACCAGGCATGGGAGGCCTCATATTAGCATGCAACATTTGTTGGGCGGATGCCTGCTGGGGTGCAGAACCTGAAGACAAAAGGTTCGATAACATTCAGAACAGGTTGTCTTCATCAATTTTTATTTTCTCAACTATCTGAGGGACCCTTACTAAAATTAACATGTTTCAACCCAGCCCGTTTTGGCACGTCTCAAGCCACCCGACTCCCCATTTTGCAACTATAAATATATGTCTACATGATGTATAGAGGTATACCAGGATTAGCTACCCAACCAGCAGGTCTATAAGAAGGATTGGGTGGGCCCGTGAGAGACAGCAGAGTTTCATCAAGCAGGACATTACTAGGAAGTGTTGGTGGAAGATAGAGAGCGACACAGAACTCCCTCACCGAAAGCATGCTGTTATTATCTTGATCAGACAAGTCCCACACCTGTTTCAGAATTTCTGTAGAAGAACAATGAGAACATTACGGCTTGGCGTGTTTATAGGAAATCTATTATGGAAAGCCATTTCACTAGAGAGTAAATCATTTTACAAGAAAGAGTTGAATAAGGCATTAATGATCTATTAAATTAAGCTACGAGTATTTACCTCTTGGTAGTCTCCAACTTAAAAATAAGCTGCGAGCCTGATCACCAGTGATTTTCCCATCTCTGTCAGAGTCGACTTCCATGAACACTTTCATATACTTGTTAATACCAGCCCGCATCATTTTTGGCCATTGAGGTAACGATGGCCCACCTGACTGTAGTGGAGCATTTTGAGTTGGGGCCTGTTGATTTGGTCTTGGTAGAGATGGCCCCGCTGACTGTACTGGAGCACCTGTGGGTTGCCTTGTAAAAGCATTCAATGCACCAAGTGGGTCTATCTTGGCTGGAGTTTGTGGCTCAGAAGTTACAGGAGCAATTGCAGAAGAAACGGGTGGAATGCTTGCAGTTTGTGTTGGCATTGAGGATGATGACGGTTTGGATATAGATTGGGAAGCAGAAAACAAGTCACCTCCAAACATAGCGGCAGAAGTAATTGCATTTCCTCCAACAGATGGTCTAGGAGCTGTGAAAGATGAGGATGATAGCGGCTCTTGGGGTTTCGGTACAGTAGCCCCAACACCTCTGCCCCCAAGCCACTCACCCGAGACATTAGAGTTTGATAGACCAGCACCGGCCAGACCAGCACCTGCCGGAAAACTAGGACCACCAACACTCTGTGATGAAAGAGGCCCGCTCTGAGGTGGTGGCTGCCTTATTGACTGATTTCCTTGAGGTGCAAAATACCTGTACAGAAGGTGGAGCAACTGAAGGAGGAGCCATTGAATTAGGAGGCCCCTGTGATCTTATGCCGAAAGTTTGAGTTTGCATTGAATTAACAACCCCGGGCTGTTGCGTGGGAGGGCGTGGGGCCATTGAATTGACAATCCCAGGCTGCTGTGTAGGAGGACGTGGTCCCATTGCATTTGGTTGAGCCGGAGGCAGAGCTGCAAGATTAATCTGTGGAGCAGGGATTTTAGATGAAGCAGGTCCATATAATGCCGCCTTTATTATATCTGGTGTTAGTTCTCTTTTACTTTGTGCAACAGTTACAAGCTTAAGAGCGTTATAGAATTCCTGACGGCCAAGGAAGCCAGTGCGGTTCTGATCAGCGTGTTGCCAAAACTGTTCATTTTTGTCAAAGTATAGTCCTATAATCTTCTTAGGATTCGATCAGAGATCAAAGACACACCAAGAAGAATGAGAGACTATTCACGTCTATCTAACAAAGTAATTTTGTATGCATAGTAAGCGGCGTTATTTTGTATACAGTCTAGATGGAACAGTTTTGACTCATCTAACATAGGTCGACTAGGGTTGCATTATCTCCAAGTCGAATGGGTCAAACTGGTCAAAAGTGGCTCAAGCATATTCACATCTACAACCTCCCAAAATCATTTCATCGAACTAGTAATCATATTTAATACATTTGTTATTCATAATATTATAGGAGAGCGTCAAGCATATTAACCTTTCTTACATGACGCAAAAATAAATAAAAAAAAAATCCACAATGGCATGTAAATTACTAGAATGTGAATAACATTTAGATATGCAGCTAAACGCTCGCCTAAATATAGATTTCATGCCTGGCTTAACCTCGAAAGTGAGATCGCACCTGGCTCAACTGTTCATGGGTAGAGACTAGAGAGCACTAACCAGTGCAATACTCTTTAGGTTGGTATCATTATCACTTGTTATCGAAGGATTACTCTAAGGAACTATCAGACGGTTTGGACCAAATTGTAAGTTGGAAGACCTTTACACTTAAAAAATTGGAAAAACATTGGACCAGTAATCATTACAAGGCATTGTCTCCCCACCATGCCTCCTCGTTTTCATACAGGAATCAAGTTCAACAGTTATATCAAAACTATTACTAGCCTCATCCAGCACGTGCCAAGAGCAATATTACATTTACATTTGCCGGTCCATTAGCAATCAACCACTACGCCTTTTGTATGTATAAAAGACCAAGATTAATCTTGACTTTCACTGTCATATCGCCATCTTCTATAAAACAGGCTCATTTATAACTTGTTAGCAGAATTGCACTTGATGTTATTTAACGAACATTGCAACATTTCACAAATTGTTATAAAAATGGTTTGGGATAAAGGTAACTAGTTGATAGTGATTGTTGCAATTCATTGATACAATTGGGTATGTTTTAAAAAAGTCATTATATAAGATATCATCCACAAACATTTCTAGAACAACATGTAACTGCATAGTCTGTCTCGAGGAAAAAAAAATGATAGTAGCAATCGAAAAATTGAAATTATGAATTGAATAATTTACCTTTGAAGAATAAGCGGAGCTGAAGCCGTTGTTTTTATCAATTTAAATTTTACTCGTAATGTTTTATTTGGGGCTGTAATCATCCTTTGAAGTTGAAATTATCAATTGAATAAAGAAAAGAGTAAATTACACCGATGGTCCTTGTGGTTGGCGTTGACTTTCATATATGGTCCCTTGACTTTTTTTTTTGCACTCCCGGTCCTTAACTCAGAAACTACTAACACAGATGGTCCCTTGACCAAACGTCCGTTTGGTCAAGGCGTTAAGTTGTATAATTGTGAGGGTATTTTCGTCCATTCACTGTAGCATCTATCTCTCTCTCTTTACATAAATCCGATCATTTTCAACCTTCTGTTCTTCAATATTCAGCCACCAAAGATGATTTCAATCACCAACATCAAAAATCCTCTCGATCAAAAATTTAACCACACAAATCCACCAAAACCGATTTAGATCTAAAATATTGGGAAACACACTCCAAAACCCAGATCTATACAAACACATATATATATCACCATCACTCCAAATTCACTCGATCACATCGATTATGTTTGTGAAACAAGTGTAGAGAAGGATAAATTTGCACCAAGGTTTGATGGATTAAGGTTCATTGAGACATTGGTGACAACCCACAAGTGAGGGGTGAGAGGGGTGATACAGGTTTTCAAATTTTTATGCTTGAGTTTCATGCCAAAGTTGCAGTTTATAATCTTTTCTTGTTTCATTTATGAAGGGAGTAATTGGTTGTAGGGTTGTAACATTTTGACTTGGTGTGATGTAGGTGGATTCTATTTTTCCTATTTGAGTCTAAGATCCCAATTGATGGGCGCCGAATTGTATTATTATTTGAGAATGATACATTATAAACACATATTTATTCAATTTGAAGTATTAATTCAGAAAATGCATTGCTTGTTTTGGCTAAAGGGAGTAACTGATTGTACCATTGTGACATTATATATGCTGAGACAATGAGACGCCTTTGAAATCTCTTTTTATGTGCTTGGCTGCCTTGGCATTGCATTTTTTAAGTATGTTACTATTTTTCGTTCTCTTTTTCGCCTTTGAAATCTTTTTTTATTGTCTTGCTCTAGTTAGTGAAGTTGCTATCTGACTTGTTATTTCGGCTTCAATAATTAGTCCAAGAATAGCTGATATAGATAATAGAATGGCCAGGGGTTCTCGGATAATGGCAACATAGATGAATCATTGTAGCAAACTTTTTATTGTATTTTTTATGATTTTTACCTTAAAGAATTTAGTTGAAGAGATCTTTAGATGAATCATTGTCTTTCCACCTGTTTCTTGTATTTATGTGAAACCCAACCGGGAATGTGCTGATGCGTTTATTAGAAGTTTGTGAGAATGGCATATGTATATTTTTCAGAGCTTGTTTCAGATTGCAAGTTTGACACAAACAAACATGAACCTAGACACCAAGAGAAACATATCTAGTATCTTTTTATCAGCACAATACTTTTCTTAAATTTGTTGGTGGCGATTTGATGGTAGTGTGGTGGCGATTTGATGGTGGTGTGGTGGTGATAGTGATGGTGGTTTGTTAAATCTGGAAAATGGGGTGGTGATGTTGGTTTTCAGATATGGTCCCTGTGGGACATTAAAATGACCATAATACCCTCATGTGCAAGTCACATGAGGGGCTTTAACGGTCAAACTTGACGGACATTTGGTCAAGGGACCATCTGTGTTAGTAGTTTCTGAGTTAGGGACCGGGAGTGCAAAAAAAAGTCAAGGGACCATATGTGAAAGTCAACGCCAACCACAAGGACCATCCGTGTAATTTACTCATTGAATAATGAACTTAAGATACAAAAAATAAAAAGACATTTGTATGGTTACTTATGTAATTAATTTGATGCAACTAAGAATTGGGTTTTTGGTGTGGGAATTGAGATTGATAATTGGCTTCTTTTTTTTTTTTTTTGCTATATCTAATTTTAATCATGATTTGTTACGAGTATTATTATTATTTAAAAGATAGTTTGATGCTAATGTGGTTTAGATGTAAATCATCTCTAGTGGTGAAGGTTAGTTAGTTAAGCGAGCCACGGGTGACAGTAGTACCGGGTGGGTGACCTACCAGGAAGCTCTGTTGATATTAGGCAATGAAGAAGAGAGTTTGTAAGCCAATAGTTGCGCACGTTCGAATCCCAGCCGCCCCGGTTTTCATCCGGCCGTTACTCCAGCAAATTATAATCGTGTGGAGGCGGTACGGTTTCCGGGCGGACGCCGTTAAAAATCTCCACTATGCCAGCGTGGACCCGGTTTAGACAATATAGTCTGTGTATGTGGAGGATGAGGGGCGTGGACCCAGTTCAGACAACATAGTCTGGGTATGAGGGCCTGCCGAGGTGGCGGGTGCGACTCTAATCCAAAAAATGAAAGTCACCGTTGAAAAAAAAGACGTAAATCCTCACTTTTTTTTTTTTTCTTTTTTTTTTCTTTTGGTTTTTCTCAAAATAATAATACTTTCTCTCTTACTAATAATAATACTTTCTTTCTTACTTATTCATATTATTATAAGAGTAAATTACACTGTTCGTCCCTGTGTTTTAGGGTAAATTTCACTCTCAGTCCTTATTTTTTTCTTGCACCGTTGGTCCTTATTTTGAAATGATTGCACACCGGTGGTCCTTATCTTTAACTGACATTATCTTTTCCGTTAGTAAGTGGCAACGTTAGTCCATTAACCAAACAAGCGTTTGCAACGTTAGTCCTTTTACTAACAGCCGTTTGCAACGTTTGCAAAGTTAGTCCTTTTTTGAAAAATATTTTTTTTTTCCAAATAATTTTTTTAGAAAACCATTTTTTTTCGAAATATTTTTTTTCGAAAATATATTTTTTTTGAAAAATATATATTTTTTTCGAAAAATAAACTTTTTTTTAGAAAAATATTTTTTTTACGAAATAATTTTTTTTTTCTAAAAATATTTTTTTTTTCGAAAAATAATTTTTTTTCGAAAAATAATTTTTTTTCGAAATAATTTTTTTTTCGAATTTTTTTTTTTTTTTTTTTTTTTTTTTTTTTTTTTTGAAAAAAAAAATTTTTTTTTGAAAAATATTTTTTTTCGAAATTATTTTTTGATTTTCTATTTGAAACTAGTAAATAATACTTTTGATGTTTATGCGATTTTATGAAACACGCATAATATAAAAATGTTGATCACATTTGAGTAGTTTGCCAAATTTATTTTAAGTTCTTTATTTTTTACTTTTCACTATATAGGAGTATGACAAAATTGCGAATTTTATATGAATTTAATTCAGAAGTTTTTAGTTAACATGTTTAATAGTTATGTAAATTAAAGCCACAATGGAATCAAAATATATAAATTTTATTACATATTAAAACGAAATAAATTCGTAGTAACGCGCGGTTAACTATTAATAGTTATGTAAATTAAAGCCACCAGGGTGTCGATCTGACCCTTCCTAACTCAGATATACATGGTGTAAATGTGTAATTGAGGCATCTTTGTAACTGTATCCGACCTTCCTTGACCAACCTCAAATGTGTACATAATGAGGTTTTAAATGTATATCATTTATAACGTCCGTTTAAAAGTGTCTATCGTCTATTCTTTAATCATGATTTGGCATCACAATTTATTTTCAGGTTTCTTTTTTATTTCGGAAAAAAAAAAATTATTTCGAAAAAAAAAATATTTTTCTAAAAAAATTATTTCAAAAAAAAATTATTTCGAAAAAAATATATTTTTCTAAATAATATTTTTCGAAAAAAAAAATTATTTCGAAAAAAAATATTTTTCCAAAAAAATATTTTTCATAAAAAAATATTTTTCGAAAAAAAAAAAAGAAAAAATTACACGGATGGTCCTTGTGGTTTACACCAATTTTAAGTTTGGGTGCTATTGCATTTTAATTACGCCAGACATACCTAATTTGGCAAACGTTTAACGCGTTTGGTCCCTAATTTGGATGGGCGTTATCTTTCTCCGTTAAGTGTTTGCATCGTTAGTCCCTCCGTTAGTATTTTTTGCATCGTTAGTCCTTATTTTATAAACTAACCGTTGACCACGTTTTTTTTGCTTATGTGTCACTTTGACCCATGTTTTCGTCCGATTCTTTACGTTTTCGTCCGACTTTTTACGTTTTCGTCTGACTTTTTACGTTTTCGTCCGATTCTTTACGTTTTCGTCCGATTCTTTACTTTTTCGTCCGATTCTTTACGTTTTCGTCTATTTTTTTACGTTTTCATCTGGATTTTTACGTTTTCGTCCGATTCTTTACGTTTTCGTCCGATTTTTTACATTTTCGTCTGATTCTTTACGTTTTCATCCATCTCCTAACGTTTTCATCTGTTTTTTTTACGTTTTCGTCTGATTCTTTACGTTTTCGCCTGTTTTTTTACACTTTCGTCGGAATTTTTACGTTTTCGTCCGATTCTTTACGTTTTCGTCCGATTTTTTACGTTTTCGTCTGACTTGTTACGTTTTCGTCCGATTCTTAACGTTTTCGTCAGAATTTTTACGTTTTCTCCCGATTCTTTACGTTTTCGTCCGATTTTTTACGTTTTCGTCCGATTCTTTACGTTTTCGTCCGATTCTTTACGTTTTCGTCCGATTTCTTACGTTTTCGTTTGATACTTTACGTTTTCGTCTGATTCTTTACGTTTTCATCTGATTTTTTACGTTTTCTTCTAAATTTTTACGTTTTCGTTTGATTTTTTACGTTTTCGTCTGAATTTTTACGTTTTCGTCCGATTCTTTATGTTTTCGTCTGTTTTTTACGTTCTCGCCTGAATTTTTACGTTTTCGTCTGATTTGTAAAAAAATTAAATTCGAAAAAAAAGTAATTTTTCTAAAAAATTAATTTCGAAAAAAAAAATTAATTTTTCTAAAAAAATTAATTTCAAAAAAAAAATTTTGTAAAAAAATTAAATTCGAAAAAAAAAGTAATTTTTCTAAAAAAATTAATTTCGAAAAAAAAATAATTTTTCTAAAAAATTTAATTTCAAAAAAAATAATTTTTGTAAAAAAATTAAATTCGAAAAAAAAGTAATTTTTCTAAAAATATTAATTTCGAAAAAAAAAATAGTTTTTCTAAAAAAATTAATTAAAAAAAAATAATTATTGTAAAAAAAATCGGACGAAAACGTAAGGAGACAGACGAAAACGTAAAAAATCGGACGAAAACATAAAGAATCGGACGAAAACGTAAAAATTCAGAAGAAAACGTAAAAAAACTTACGAAAACGTAAAGAATCGGACGAAAACGTAAAAAGTCAGACGAAAACATAAAGAATCGGACGAAAACGTAAAAATTCAGACGAAAACGTAAAAAAACAGACGAAAACGTAAAAAGTCAGACGAAAACGTAAAGAATCGGACGAAAACGTAAAAATTCAGACGAAAACGTAAAAAAACAGACGAAAACGTAAAGAATCGGACGAAAACGTAAAAAGTCAGACGAAAACGTAAAAAAACAGACGAAAACGTTAGGAGATGGACGAAAACGTAAAGAATCAAACGAAAATGTAAAAAATCGGACGAAAACGTAAAGAATCGGACGAAAACGTAAAAATTCAGACGAAAACGTAAAAAAACAGACGAAAACGTAAAGAATCGGACGAAAACGTAAAGAATCGGACGAAAACATGAGTCAAAGTGACACATAAGCAAAAAAAACGTGGTCAACGGTTAGTTTATAAAATAAGGACTAACGATGCAAAAAATACTAACGGAGGGACTAACGATGCAAACACTTAACGGAGAGAAAGATAACGCCCATCCAAATTACGGACCAAACACGTTAAACGTTTGCCAAATTAGGTATGTCTGGCGTAATTAAAATGCAATAGCACCCAAACTTGATATTGGTGTAAACCACAGGGACCATCCGCGTAATTTTTTCAAAAAAAAAATTATTTCGAAAAAAATTATTTTTCTAAAAAAAATTATTTTTTGAAAAAAAATATTTTTTCAAAAAAAAAAAATCGAAAAAAAATTTATTTCGAAAAAAAAATTATTTTATGAAAAAAAATTTTTTTCATAAAAAGATATTTTTCAAAAAAAAAATTAATTCCTAAAAAAAAATTTCTAAAAAATATTATTTTTCGAAAAAAAAAAATATTTTTCAAAAAGAAATATTTTTCCAAAAACAATTATTTCGAAAAAAATTCAAAAAGGGACTAACGTTGCAAACGGCCGTTAGTAAAAGGATTGACGTTGCAAACGTTTGTTTGGTTAATAGACTAACGTTGCCACTTACTAACGGAAAAGATAATGTCAGTTAAAGATAAGGACCACCGGTGTGCAATCGTTTCAAAATAGGGACCAACGATGCAAGAAAAAAAATATGGACTAAGAGTGAAATTTACCTTAAACCACAGGGACGAACGGTGTAATTTACTCTTATTATAATATATACTAAAAGTGGGAATTGATCAGGCATAATGGTTTGGTATTATGGGGTGTTTAATGTGCTAAACTTTAACCCCATTCGTCCACCTGTTAACTTTAGTAATAAAAAAATAATATTAGTATATACACAGCCATTGTGGCCGTCTATCATTGGCCGAATGCAAGGAGGAAATTTCATGTTCACGTACGGCCTTTCCTAATTGCCTCCTAATACACACTACACTAACCATGTATCTAACAATGAAGCTTCTTGAATACTGATAGTGGTAAACAATATCCCAGAAAATTCCAAATCCACTCACCCTCTTCTAATACCAAAAAACACACAGTTATTTAGATTTCACAAAAAAAAAAAAAAAAAAAAAAAAAAAAAAAAAAAAAAAAAAAAACAAACTTGGTTCATCATCTAAACCCCACCCCCAAACGTATCCGCGACAACACAGCTCTAAAAACCCGTTAATCAACTGAACACTTGAACGTCGAAATATGCGCCCGATGCTAAGCAGCTTCGCATCAAATAAAAAAAGTCAGAATCACAAGCAGGTACAAGTATTCATATCTTTTAATTTTTATTGTTTACTTTGGTTCTAATTTGGTTAGGGTTTTAACCTTGATTGCAACTGAAGATTACGGTTTAGTTGTGTTTTTGTTTTTATGATTTCGTTATTTTTAAAATTGAGTATGGCCACAAAGTGTTACCACCGGATCTTCATTGTAAGGTTTTTTTTTATGTTGCTATTATTTAGGTTTATGCGTCAATTTATGCTTAATTTTACATTGATTATATTTGCAATTGACACTGTTGGTTTAGGATAAGTCTAATATTGTTGAATGTTGTCGGTAACTTTAAGCAAACATGTCTAAATTCAGGAAAATGTAAGAAAAGCTGATTGAGTGAAAAAGTATAAATCTTGCTTTTGTAGTATGAGTTTGTTTTGCAACATGCACGTGTATGTTTGATGTTTTTGCTTAACTGGATTTTCTTTTTGATGCAGGCATATGTTCAGCATCTGGAAAGCAGTAGAAGTAACCTTGACGAGTTGCTTAAACGAGCAAACCAGCAGGTATACCTATTGTTATTGTACCCCATTCGCAACTTTTTCCCTATGATAACTGCCTTGGAAGGTAACCAACGTAATGATAGTTTTTTAGGTTTCCTTTTAATAATGATTTTTGGATGTTTGGAGTGTTGTTTTAGGTGAAAAAAAAATAAAAAAATAAAAAAATAGAGGATTCATTTATGGTCAGTATGTTATCTACAAAGGCTGTGTAACTCTCCTTTGGATTCAGGTACCATTTTGACCATGTTTTTGCAAATTTGAGTATTGAATTCTTAGGAGAAATTCATGTTAGGATAATGAAATGGTAGCATAAGCATTATTGTTATAATGTTATTTATACTTAGTTCTAATATTACATTCAGTTGTGAATTTATAGGCAGATAGCCAATTCTGTGGGTGACACAATGTCAATTACTAACCATTGAGGCGACGCCAGAAAAATAGTTAGTGACATTTACGTCACCGGTCCTTACTAGAAAATCAATCAGAAAACCTATTGAATTTAACTATGTGTTTGGTTGTGCTTTTTTATTTTATTTATTTATTTTTAATTTGGTTATGCCAAAAGGCTATTTTTCATAATTTGGGGGTTTTGTTAATTCCAGGGTTTTTCATAAATTTTTGTGGTTTTTATAAATTTTGGGTTTTTTTTTGCAGGTCTATACTTATTGAATTGGTTACAAGCCAAAAAGTCCTCAACAGCTGTTGATTTCCCCAAGTATGTAAGCCTTTTTTTTCGTTTGAATTTATTTGCTTTGTTACCATCTTTTCAATTTGCACCTGTTGATCTATATTAGTCAAATGAATTGTAGGTATCCTAGATTTATATGGTTTGAGGTTATGTGTTTCTATCTGTAGAAATGAAATGAATTTTCTAATTTTAGTAGCCTGTGTTTGTTCTTATGAAATGACATTTAGTTATGAGAGGTTGTGCTGTTGTGAATGTTACAAGTAGGTTACGTGTCACGGGTAATTCAAGGAGAGATGGACGTGTCACATATAGTAGAACTACCAGCAACAAGAGACGTCATGCATTTTTGTAGAAGTATTTCCATATGTGTAATAAGTAAAAAAAGCTTGGAAATTTGTAACATTGACGTTCCTAGACATTGATGTTCATTGTGACGATTCAGAATAACTATTTTGTATTCGTGCGAGGATGAAGCCACATAAGTATTACTTCTATAGTAATTTAGAATATTGGTTATGAGGTTAATATGATTTGTCGACGGGCAAAAAACTTTCTCATGATGATTTTCTAAGACAAGCCAATCCATAGTTAGAAGGTACCACACAATGAGTATCAAATTTGACTATGCCCAATGTTTAAACTTTAGCATACATTATTTTTACAATAAGCATCTAACAATCAAAAGCATGTATTTATAGTAATCGCAATCCAATATTAGAATTTCTAGTCAAGATTATACCAAAGAAATATCGTAAAGTTCCCATGCAATGGAATCAAAGACAAGCAAGTGATACAAACACAAACTATCAAGCAGGTAGAAGAAAAGAAAATACATGGTAATCCCCATAAACTGTTATATTTAGCTAAGCATGTACATGTAATCTACCTATAATATATAGTTGCAACTGAAAATCATGTGTATGAGAAGAATAACTAATATCTTTATATCAATCCATACAGCACATTTTGTTGCTTGACATCATTTTTTTTTCAGGATTTCTGGCGAATTATATATAATTTTTGAAACTTAAACAAGTTTGCAATGTGTATGGGACTCCCACCCATCCTTCATGAATACAAAAACCCTCTTCACAGTATAATAATACCACCAAACTCCAAACTAAAATGCCCATTTATCAGTTTCATTTTTCCCCGTTTGACTTTCTGACGACACCTTAAACGGTCCGCTTGACCCAAATGGATCTGAGTCATCAAATGAGTATGTATGACCATGGTCAAAACCCGCATTGCTACTCATTGAATCAAACCTTGCGAAACTACGGTCTTGTGCCGTGCTGCTCATTGAGTCGAATCTTGAGAAGTTATTATCATGTGTGGAGCTGCTCATGGAATCAAATCTCGAGAAGGTTTCTTGTTTGGGAGAACCTCGGTCAGTGGCACTGAAAGAATCGTATCTCGAGAAATTATCAAAGAAAGAATTCTCTGCTCCTCCCCCACTGTACCGTGGTGAGGTGCCAGCTCGAGAAGCTGGTGAGCCAGGAACCGAATCATCAAACCCAAATGGACTCTTTTTCTGGAAGAAACTATTACTGCCTTGCGGGGAATCACTTTTCCTTGGACTTGCAGTGAAGCTACTGGAGTCAAAGAAATAACTCTCTCCATGCTTCTCATGTTCGGCATCCTGTAAAAATGAAGTTTTTTGCATTCATAGAGATACGTTTCCAATTGTTTTTTATCTTCAAACAGCTTTGTTCTAGGTTTATGTTTTTCTAATTATGACAAGCATACCAAAACAGTTCGCAATTGATACAAACCAGATATGGATTGGTTCAGTTTCCAGGTCCACTCTAGAGCAGTAAGTAGCATTAATTTTCAGATATGGATTGGTTCAGTTTCAGTATTAATTTTCACTCTAAAGCATTTATTTATCTTTTCATTTAGTAGCACATATGTAGCATTTTTCCACCTTACGTTGTAATACCCTTCTATAAACTTATACACTATCCATTGAATGCAATGATATAATTGAAAAAAAAAAAAAAAAGATATGAACTCACCTTAGCTGTGTCACTATTGAATCCCCACACCGAATCTACATCATCATTGTTGTCGAAAGTACCCCATCCTTGGTCATCAAAACCCCTAATAGAAGAAGATCGAACTCAATAAACAAGAGCAATAGACTAGTGCATGTTTAGATCTTTCCAGCAAACAAGGTATAGGTACACGTTTTGTTGTATTTAGACAATGAAAGATCAGACCATAAACAGAATCCAATTGGTACCTTTCTGTGTCAGCATCAAAGCTCTTTCCGAAATGGTTAAATGAATCCTCCTTGGTTGGACTTTCAAATATCTTTTGTGTTGTGGGACTACCAGCTGGGCTTTTAGCCGACTCATCTTCCCTATGTGCGTATGCTGATTCAGTCTCGAATGGCTTCTCTGACTTCCTGTCAGCATTTGAATATGAATCCTCGGAAACATCATCCATAGTAGAGGAGTTTTCTGCCTGAGATGTGGATTTGGTATTTGCAGGCACCGTAGCATCAAATGAGAAACCTGTCATTGCAAACTAGTTTAGTGCAAAGTGCAAATGTGGTTGAAGAGAATAACGTGAGAACACAGGTCAAAACGGATATTTTGTGTGGAACACGGGTCGTATTGACCCACCAACGATGATATCTTTTAACAAAATGAGCTGACATTGCTCCTTCTCTGATATATAGTTACTACGAGTATAAAAGAAAGAGTGTCAAACCTTCATCTTCAAATTTATCCCAATCCTCATCCCACACGGCAGATATCTCTGGAACTCCAGGTTGCCAACCTTGACAAACAAAATAGGTGAACCATAACGCAATATCAATAATTTTATTATAATATTATACAGATACAGTGACATTATTGCTAATAGAGTATTCCTGATAGCATGAGATGAAAGATGATACCCTTCGGAAGCTCAATAACCGCAGTTGACTTGACATCAATTCCATGTTTTTTGCAACGTGCTGTTAAAGCCTTCAGTAGTTCCTCGAGATCGGATTGGATACGATCAGCACGAACCTGGGTCAGCCGAATATATGTTTAATGATTTATTATTTTATATTTATTTGATTAAAAACAAAAGGTGAAAAAAAATGATGGGTCAGTCAAGCTGTCCTTAAAACTTACTAAAATCTGTTACCCGGGATCATATGGAAGTAAATGAACTTACTTGAAGGATACCATCAGCGCTGCCACCCTGATCCATTTTCACAAGTGCCTGATTCAACTCCATCTTCCTCTCCTAAAAGTCAACAGAAAATTTAATTCAATTAACATAAAATAGATCTAAAGTGCACTAAGCTGCCAGTCCAGTAGAAAGTAATAACGCAATGCAATTTTAAAGTAGAGGGAGCAATTCAACGCAATTATGTGGAAACTGGCCAAATGGTTTAAAAGTCGACGAGTGTTTACAACATACTAAATTGACTTGTTCAAACAAAATTAATAGACATTGTAATAAATCTTAATAAATTTACCCAGCCCATCCATGTGCCACCTATAATTCCCAGCATTTTCCGTTTCACTACGTCTTTTAAGTAATGAGAATAAGTGTAATGTGATAGTGAGTCTGGTCCCATTTTTTGACGTAAGAAGAAAAGGGACAACACCCACCCAAGTCGTATAGTTTTTTTTATCGTTTTTCTGGGTGAAAAAATAATTTATTTATTTTGCTCACCATTACTGAGCTGATGTGCATGAGAGTTATCCATGGAGGGCATCGGTCCTTTCGGCTGATTATATTGTATTGGTTGGGCACCAGGCATGGGAGGCCTCATATTAGCATGCAACATTTGTTGGGCGGATGCCTGCTGGGGTGCAGAACCTGAAGACAAAAGGTTCGATAACATTCAGAACAGGTTGTCTTCATCAATTTTTATTTTCTCAACTATCTGAGGGACCCTTACTAAAATTAACATGTTTCAACCCAGCCCGTTTTGGCACGTCTCAAGCCACCCGACTCCCCATTTTGCAACAATAAATATATGTCTACATGATGTATAGAGGTATACCAGGATTAGCTACCCAACCAGCAGGTCTATAAGAAGGATTGGGTGGGCCCGTGAGAGACAGGCAGACAGCAGAGTTTCATCAAGCAGGACATTACTAGGAAGTGTTGGTGGAAGATTCTGGCCTTCTCTGTATCGCTCCATCAGATAGAGAGCGACACAGAACTCCCTCACCGAAAGCATGCTGTCATTATCTTGATCAGACAAGTCCCACACCTGTTTCAGAATTTCTGTAGAAGAACAATGAGAACATTACGGCTTGGCGTGTTTATAGGAAATCTATTATGGAAAGCCATTTCACTAGAGAGTAAATCATTTTACAAGAAAGAGTTGAATAAGGCATTAATGATCTATTAAATTAAGCTACGAGTATTTACCTCTTGGTAGTCTCCAACTTAAAAATAAGCTGCGAGCCTGATCACCAGTGATTTTCCCATCTCTGTCAGAGTCGACTTCCATGAACACTTTCATATACTTGTTAATACCAGCCCGCGTCATTTTTGGCCATTGAGGTAATGACGGTTTGCCTTGAGTTGGGGCCTGTTGATTTGGTCTTGGTAGAGATGGCCCTGCTGACTGTACTGGAGCACCTGTGGGTTGCCTTGTAAAAGCATTCAATGCACCAAGTGGGTCTATCTTGGCTGGAGTCTGGGGCTCAGAAGTTACAGGAGCAATTGCAGAAGAAACGGGTGGAATGCTTGCAGTTTGTGTTGGCATTGAGGATGATGACGGTTTGGATATAGATTGGGAAGCAGAAAACAAGTCACCTCCAAACATAGCGGCAGAAGTAATTGCATTTCCTCCAACAGATGGTCTAGGAGCTGTGAAAGATGAGGATGATAGCGGCTCTTGGGGTTTCGGTACAGTAGCCCCAACACCTCTGCCCCCAAGCCACTCACCCGAGACATTAGAGCTTGAAAGACCAGCACCGGCCAGACCACCACCTGCCGGAAAACTAGGACCACCAACACTCTGTGATGGAAGAGGCCCGCTCTGAGGTGGTAGCTGCCTCATTGACTGATTTCCTTGAGGTGCAAAATACTGTGCAGAAGGTGGAGCAACTGAAGGAGGAGCCATTAAATTAGGAGGCCCCTGTGATCTTATGCCGAAAGTTTGAGTTTGCATTTAATTAACAACCCCGGGCTGTTGCGTGGGAGGGCGTGGGGCCATTGAATTGACAATCCCAGGCTGCTGTGTAGGAGGACGTGGTCCCATTGCATTTGGTTGAGCAGGTCCATATAATGCCGCCTAATTGCATTGAATTGACAATCCCAGGCTGCAAGATTAATCTGTGGAGCAGGGATTTTAGATGAAGCAGGTCCATATAATGCCACCTTTATTATATCTGGTGTTAGTTCTCTTTTACTTTGTGCAACAGTTACAAGCTTAAGAGCGTTATAGAATTCCTGACGGCCAAGGAAGCCAGTGCGGTTCTGATCAGCGTGTTGCCATATCTGCAATCAAATACAGTAATATATCATCATAAGAAACATGACCCAGATGCATGGTTAAACTGTTCATTTTTGTCAAAGTATAGTCCTATAATCTTCTTAGGATTCGATCAGAGATCAAAGACATACCAAGAAGAACGAGAGACTATTCACGTCTATCTAACAAAGTAATTTTGTATGCATAGTAAGCGGCGTTATTTTGTATACAGTCTAGATGGAACAGTTTTGACTCATCTAACATAGGTCGACTAGGGTTGCATTATCTCCAAGTCGAATGGGTCAAACTGGTCAAAAGTGGCTCAAGCATATTCACATCTACAACCTCCCAAAATCATTTCATCGAACTAGTAATCATATTTAATACATTTGTTATTCATAATATTATAGGAGAGCGGCCAAGCCTGTTAACCTTTCTTACATGACGCAAAAATAAATAAAAAAAATTATCCACAATGGCATGTAAATTACTAGAATGTGAATAACATTTAGATATGCAGCTAAACGCTCGCCTAAATATAGATTTCATGCCTGGCTTAACCTCGAAAGTGAGATCGCACCTGGCTCAACTGTTCATGGGTAGAGACTAGAGAGCACTAACCAGTGCAATACTCTTTAGGTTGGTATCATTATCACTTGTTATCGAAGGATTACTCTAAGGAACTATCAGACGGTTTGGACCAAATTGTAAGTTGGAAGACCTTTACACTTAAAAAATTGGAAAAACATTGGACCAGTAATCATTACAAGGCATTGTCTCCCCACCATGCCTCCTCGTTTTCATACAGGAATCAAGTTCAACAGTTATATCAAAACTATTACTAGCCTCATCCAGCACGTGCCAAGAGCAATATTACATTTACATTTGCCGGTCCATTAGCAATCAACCACTACGCCTTTTGTATGTATAAAAGACCAAGATTAATCTTGACTTTCACTGTCATATCGCCATCTTCTATAAAACAGGCTCATTTATAACTTGTTAGCAGAATTGCACAGTTTCCACTTGATGTTATTTAACGAACATTGCAACATTTCACAAATTGTTATAAAAATGGTTTGGGATAAAGGTAACTAGTTGATAGTGATTGTTGCAATTCATTGATACAATTGGGTATGTTTTAAAAAAGTCATTATATAAGATATCATCATTTCATTTCATGGGACACAGTGAGTATTCATCATTTCATTTCATTTTGCAATATGCAAAATTGGAAATCTTGACCAGCTGATGAAACTCACTTTTCTGGGGCTACTATAAGTATTAACCTGACCATGGGCAGAAGTGAAAACATCCAAAATTTTCTAGAACAACATGTAACTGCATATAGAGTCTGTCTCGAGAGAGAGAAAAAAAAAAAAAAAAAAAAAAAAAAAAAAAAAAAAAAAAACCCTGAAATTTGATACTAGCAATCGAAAAATTGAAATTATGAATTGAATAATTTACCTTTGAAGAATAAGCGGAGCAGAAGCCGTTGTTTTTATCAATTGAAATTTTACTTTTATTTAGGGCTGTAATCATCGTTTGAAGTTGAAATTATCAATTGAATAATGAACTCAAGATAGAAAAAATAAAAAGATATTTGTATGTACTTATGTAATTAATTTGATGCAACTAAGGGAGCGTTTGGTACATTGGTTTTAGTGGGTTGGTATATTCTTTTAAAGTGAGAGAAGAGTATTGCTATATTGGTGGGTTTTTATGAATCCAATCAATCAAAAAATTGTTTTTGTTTGATAGAATTTTTTCAACCACATATTATTCATTCGTTTTTTTATTTTCTATTTTTTTTTATTTCAAACAAATAAATAAAACTTATTAAACATATATATAATTTAAATATTAATTAATTTTCTCTCTCCTTATTTTCTTAAACCTTTCCCAAATCTGAATCCAATTGCAATCCCATTTACAAACCAAATGCACCATAAGAATTGGGTTTTTGGTGTAGGAATTGAGATTGATAATTGTTTTTTTTTTTTTTTTTTTTTTTTTTTTTTTTTTTTTTTTTTGCTATATCTAATTTTAATCATGATTTGTTATTATTATTTAAACGATAGTTTGATGCTAATGTGGTTTAAATGTAAATCCTCACGTTTTTTTTTTTTTGGTTTTTTTTCAATTTTATTCTGGTAATTTGCAAAGAATTAGATTTGTGGTTCATTTTTGTGGAGTTAAAAGGGTTTAAAGTTGGTGTTATGGACTAACAAAGATTTTTTTTTTTCCCTCAGCCAATCTACTACTTCATCCGTCTCGTATTAAGTGTCCACTTTCCAAATCCACAAAGTTTTAGGAAATTCCACTAACTACACTCTCCACCAATCAAATATCATTATTACCCACTAAAGTCTCTTCTCATTGGTTGGAATACAATATGGACACTTAATTTGGGACATCCCAAGATTTCATTGTGGACACTTAATATGGGACGGAGGGAGTATATTACTAGCATATACATGGGTAAAATAGTCATTTATTGGTATTAGAATGTTTTAAAAAAAAAAAAAAAAAAAAAAAAAAAAAAAAAAAACACTTAGGCAATTAAGCAACTAAAAACGATAACAATATTATAAATTTTGAGTGAGAAAACGTTCATGTTTACTTAACCCACGTAGCTTCTTATAGCCACAATACTCTTTAAGTTCATTATGATTAGATCACATAGTCGATGATATTTTATAAGATAGGAAGCGATGAGTGGAACTAAGGAGCATCTGAAGGGAGTGGAGAGGCACCATAATTCCCTGCATCCATGTTCATTAGCTGTGGCGGCGGACACTTATAATAACATAAACAAAGAGTATTAATAAAGCACATTCCCACATCATCTGGTCCATATTTAACATCAAAATCCATGATTACACATATAAAAGTCGCATCCACCAGGTCTGTAGATACGACCTATACAAGTTTTTGCCGCCATAAGTAACTCCATACCTGCAAATGCATAATGCATAAGTCATCATTTAAGGACTATATGGTTTTGCATAATATTAAGATAGTAACACGACCAACTAATTTCTACTTTAATTTTACATTTCAGCGGCTAACAAAGATTTGTGTAGTTTTCACCTTAATTGGTAAGAAACTCAAAACTGGTTTTACGTAACACATGAACAAAAATGACGAAAAACAACTAATATGAGAAAGTTTGTCTAGGTTCTATAAGTTTCGGTCGTAAATGTTATAAAACAAAGTATGTATTGAAGATTACATGTGAACATGAAAAATACAACTCATATGGTGAAAAACGTGAATTTTGCCATGTTTAGCTGCATGTGTGATGTTGATAGAGTGTGTAGTGTTTTAAGATGCTTATGATAAATATTGAATATGAAATTGTTATCCGTTATATATACTTAATTCACGTATCTTGTTATTATTACATTGACTGCATCAAATTATGTGATTTTTTTGTATTTAATTGTGGTGCATGCTTAATTTTATGCTCATAGTGCTAGTCATAACTAAAAGGGTTTAAGTTCATACAATAACAAGATCTTTTAAAAATGTACATATATCATACATGAACTTTCAAAAATATCAATATCATGCACTTACTTTCAAAATTCGTTCTGTTATCATCATAAACTTATTTTTAATTGCCAAAGTCCACATTATATGTATATAACACGTTTTTATATGCCACTTGTTACACCCCGTGCCCGCTTAGACCAAAAATTAAAAACTTTTACGCGGAAACGCTTGACCTTTCACGGACATTCTGTTACTCTTTCGACCATTTATATAAGATATCATCCACAAACATTTCTAGAACAACATGTAACTACATATAGAGTCTGTCTCCAAAAAAAAAAAAAAAAAAAAAAAAAAAAAAAAAAAAAAAAAAAAAAAAACCTGAAATTTGATACTAGCAATCGAAAAATTGAAATTATGAATTGAATAATTTACCTTTGAAGAATAAGGGGAGCTGAAGCCGTTGTTTTTATCAATTGAAATTTTACTCGTAATGTTTTATTTGGGGCCGTAATCCTTTCAAGTTGAAATTATCAATTGAATAATGAACTCAGGATAGAAAAAATAAAAAGATATTTGTATGGTTACTTATGTAATTAATTTGATGCAATTAAGAATTGGGTTTTTGATGTGGGAATTGAGATTGATAATTGGCTATTTTTTTTTATTTTTTATTTTTTTTTTTTTTTTTTTTTGCTATATCTAATTTTAATCATGATTTGTTATTATTATTTAAAAGATAGTTTGATGCTAATGTGGTTTAAATGTAAATCCTCACGGGTTTTTTTTTTTTTTTTTTTTTTTTTTTTTTTCTTTTGGTTTTTTTCAATTTTGGTATGAAACATATTTATATTTACAATATAACAAGTGAATAATTGAATTGAAATGAATATAATTGAAATGAACAGGCAGTTGGTTTTGGTGGTGATATTATATTATAGTCAACGCAAAAAGAGGATGCAAAAAGAGTTGTGGAGTCAACGGTCAAACATTTCGGAAAACTGGATATTTTAGTCAACGCTGCTGCTGGCAATTTCCTTGTTTCCCCCGAAGACCTCTCCCCCAATGGCTTTCGCACAGGCATAAATCATAATAATAATACTTTCTTTCTTACTTATTCATATTATTATAATATATACTAAAAGTGGAAATTGATTAGGCATAATGGTTTGGTATTATGGGGTGTTTAATGTGCTAAACTTTAACCCCATTCGTCCACCTGTTAAGTTTAGTAATAAAAAAATAATATTAGTATATACACAGCCATTGTGGCCGTCTATTATTGGCCGAATGCAAGGTGGAAATTTCCTGTTCACGTACGACCTTTTCCTAATTGCCTCTTAATACACACTACACTAACCATGTATCTGACAATGAAGCTTCTTGAATACTGCTAGTGGTAAACAATATCCCATAAAATTCCAGATCCACTCACCCTCTTCTAATACCAAAAAACACACAGTTATTTAGATTTCATTAAAAAAAAAAAAAAAAAAAAAAAAAAAAAAAAAAAAAAAAACGCTTGGTTCATCATCTAAACCCCACCCCCAAACGTATCCGCGATAACACAGCTCTAAAAACCCGTTAATCAACTGAACACTTGAACGCCGAAATATGCGCCCGATGCTAAGCAGCTTCGCATCAAATAAAAAAAGTCAGAATCACAAGCAGTTACAAGTATTCATATCTTTTAATTTTTATTGGTTACTTTGGTTCTAATTTGGTTAGCGTTTTAACCTTGATTGCAACTGAAGATTATGGTTTAGTTGTGTTTTTGTTTTTATGATTTCGTTATTTTTAAAATTGAGTATGGCCACAAAGTGTTACCACCGGATCTTCATTGTAAGGTTTTTTTTATGTTTCTATTATTTAGGTTTGCGTCAATTTGTGCTTAATTTTACATTGATTATATTTGCAATTGACACTGTTGGTTTAGGATAAGTCTAATATTGTTGAATGTTGTCGGTAACTTTAAGCAAACATGTCTAAATTCAGGAAAATGTAAGAAAAGCTGATTGAGTGAAAAAGTATAAATCTTGCTTTTGTGGTATGAGTTTGTTTTGCAATATGCGCGTGTATGTTTGATGTTTTTGCTTAACTGGATTTTCTTTTTGATGCAGGCATATGTTTAGCATATGGAAAGCAGTAGAAGTAACCTTGACCAGTTGCTTAAACGAGCAAACCAGCAGGTATACCTACTGTTACTGTACCTCATTCGCAACTTTTTCCTTATGACAACTGCCTTGGAAGGTAACCAACGTAATGATAGTTTTTTAGGTTTCCTTTTAATGATTTTTGGATGTTTGGAGTGTTGTTTTAGGTGAAAAAAAAAAAAAGAAAAAAGGATTCATTTATGGTCAGTATGTTATCTACAAAGGCTGTGTAACTCTCCTTTGGATTCAGGTACCATTTTGACCATGTTTTTGAAAATTTGAGTATTGAATTATTAGGAGAAATTCATGTTAGGATACTGAAATGGCAGCATAAGCATTATTGTTATAATGTTATTTATAATTACTTCCCTCACCTTCTCAGGCAAAAAATTACGTTGCGAGAAACAAACCCGAACAACAGAGACAATTGGAAGGCATGAATTCCAAGGTTAACATTCGAATCCGATTACCAATTACATTTTTTTTTTAAGTTGACATGTTTACTTAGTTCTAATATTATATTCAGTTGTGAATTTATAGGCAGATAGCCAATTCTGTGGGTGACACAATGTCAATTACTAACCATTGAGGCGACGCTTTTAGGCTTCTTACCAGAAAAATAGTTAGTGACAGTTACGTCACCGGTCCTTACTAGAAAATCAATAAGAAAACCTATTGAATTTAACTATGTGTTTGGTTGTGCCTTTTTTTTTTTTTTTTTTTTTTTTTTTTTTTTTTTTTTTTTTTTTTTAATAATTTGGTTATGCCAAAAGGCTATTTTTCATGATTTTGGGGTTTTGTTAATTTCAGGGTTTTTCATAAATTTTTGTGGTTTTTATAAATTTTGGGTTTCTTTTTGCAGGTCTATACTTATTGAATTGGTTACAAGCCAAAAAGTCCTCAACAGCTGTTGATTTCCCCAAGTATGTAAGCCTTTTTTTCGGTTTGAATTTATTTGCTTTGTTACCATCTTTTCAATTTGCACCTGTTGATCTATATTAGTCAAATGAATTGTAGGTATCCTAGATTTATATGGTTTGAGGTTATGTGTTTCTATCTGTAGAACTGAAATGAATTTGCTAATTTTAGTAGCCTGTGTTTGTTGTTATGAAATGACATTTAGTTAGGAGAGGTTGTGCTGTTGTGAATGTTACAAGTAGGTTACGTGTCACGGGTAATTCAAGGAGAGACGGACGTGTCACATATAGTAGAACTACCAGCAACAAGAGACGTCATGCATTTTTGTAGAAGTATTTCCATCTGTGTAATAAGTAAAAAAAAAAAAAAAAAAAAAAAAAAAAAAAAAAAAAAAAAAGAAAGAAGCTTGGAAAGTTTGTAACATTGACGTTCCTAGACATTGATGTTCATTGTGACGATTCAGAATAACTATTTTGTATTCGTGCGAGGAAGAAGCCACATAAGTATTACTTCTATAGTAATTTAGAATATAGGTTATGAGGTTAATATGATTTTTTGAGGATGTGCAACGTTTGGTTTTTCGTACAGAGGCCTCATAAGGCGTATCCAGTTGAGTTAGCTCAATTTCATATCAATTAGGCAAGGGAAGACTCTGTGTACTAACTTTCTCTTCTTTCTTCTTCTTTGAACTTCTGTGGAACAGGTTATTGATTGAGTGTCGTCATATGAAAGATGAAGATGATTCGATGGTAAGAAATGTGAAACCCCTTTTTTCATTAAAGGGGTATATACCTCTGTTTTGGTTGTCAAAAAACATTTTTATTTAATTAGACAGCAGGAACTATTAGTTGTAATTGTTTTTTGCATCACTGGAACATTAATTTTTAACTGTTATTTATGAATGTTGCAGGCCGATGAAAAGATTGAAGATGTGGCAAAATTTCCGGAAATTATTCAGAAACTTACTGCATTTATCAGCATGTCGCGCCAGGAGGAGGACCAAACTAGGATGGTTTGCTTAAATGGAGTATTGCTGAGTACGCTGGCACTGCTAAACCCAGTAACTTACAAGTATCCCCATTTTTATTATTAACTGTTAATGATTGCAGAAAGAGCTTGAATCCTGATGCGGATTTATGAACACAAGTCGTAAGCTTCCTATTTGCTTAAAGTGTGTTGTGTCGGCCCTCATTTGCCTTGGTGTCTTCTGTCTGCAAAAATGCAGTTCTTACGGATGTTTGGGTGTTTGGCATGTGTTCAGGTGGATTAGATATTAGTGCCCCGGTGGTTGGCCGAAATGTAGAAGTTACAGTTCTGCTCCTTCTTTCCCAGGTAAAGAGAGAATTCAGTTTACGCTTAAAAAACTGAACTTTATACTCAGTTTCATCAATTTTATGCTCACATCATCATATGTGTGCAGGTATATCGATTCTCGCACAGTCAGTCACCGAACAACCTCTGATTATTGTTGTTAGTTCGTGCTGGGCTAAACGCTTTGCAGGTTGATTCTAAAACAGAAACATTTTGTAAACTATACATATATTTAACAGATATGACAAAAAAAATGCCAATACAGGCGGCCTACAACTGTCTGCAACTCCAGCAACAAGATACTATTTGAATCCTGAAGTCCCGAAAATAGACCACATCAAACAGTTGTAAGTGTTTTAACAAATGTCAAAATATATAACATTCGAAATGGCCTAAACTATTATGTTCTTCCATGCATTGCGCAAATAGGTACTCAGAATTGATAGGGCCGTCACAGCCATTGTTGCTTCCTTCCACTGAGACACAACATGAAGAGCAAGCAATTCCGCAAGGTCCAATATCATTGGGTGTACTGATGTCTTTGATGAAACACCCGTTTCCCGGTATACAAATAGGCCCCACCCTAGATGAAATTGACTAAGGCCTTTCGTGATTGGCCCGTCAATGGAAGTTAAGTTGTAGTCAAACCTGATAGTCAAAGTGATAGTCAAAGAATGTGTTGGAAGGTTATAGAAATATGATGCATAAACTCAAGGGACTAAACTTGTTAAGTTGTAAATATGTTATAAAATGTGATGTGGCCAAAATAGAAGGAATGAGACTTGAGGGACCAAAGGTGTCATTTGGGAGATAACTTTGTTATGAGAAAACTAATACTTGAAATGTCCAGGTTATTAGTTAATTTAAGTTATCTACAGGTGAGAGTGTGTATGTGTCGACATAGCCAAGAAGGAGGGAACATCATTTTTTCCTTGATGATTAAATTGAAGAAGAATTAATGGTCTAATACTAGTAATGTGCCCTTAGCAATGATCCTTGCAAGTAAGTAACCTCTAATTAGTGTTTAATTGATTAATTCAAGAGTTAGGGTTAATGTACCCAATTTGGGGAAATTGGGTAAATGGTGTTTTGAAGTTAAATTAAGAGGTTATAGTAATTATGTGGTGACTTATGATGGGTTAAGTTAATAAATTTATAAGCTTGATCATCATATAATCAATGTATGATTATATGATGATTAGAAGTGTTTAGAGATGAAATATGGTTAGATTGACCATTGTTATAGTTATTTGGTTATGTGTTCCACTATTTGAATTTATGATGATTATGACATAGGGTGATGATGAAGATGATGATGATGGTTATAAGGATGATGATATTGGCTTGATGTGCTTAGCTTGGAGCTAAGGTAAGTAAAATGATGATGACATGTGTTATATGGATTCCTAACATATATGTGTTATGTATGTTTTATGCCAAGAATTATGGGCTTGAGATATGCTTAAGTTATGTGATGGATATGGATTATGTGAT
The DNA here is from genome assembly GCA_021014915.2 of Artemisia tridentata subsp. tridentata. Classification (NCBI taxonomy): domain Eukaryota; kingdom Viridiplantae; phylum Streptophyta; class Magnoliopsida; order Asterales; family Asteraceae; genus Artemisia; species Artemisia tridentata. The sequence continues at coordinate 41,576,228 of CP139508.1, forward strand.
GAGTTGATGTTATGTGTTAGATGAGACTTGGGAAGTAAGCTTGTAAGTGTATGTTTAACATATATAATGCTTATGTGTTGATTGAAGTATAATTGTATGTTATGATGGTTTTACTTACTAAGCCTTTGTGCTTACGGTTTAGTTGTCTAACCGTTTTGTAGGTTGACATGTTTATATGGATGGCTTGGAATCATGGAATAAGGATTTGGATAAGCGAGGACAAAGGTAGTATGCATTTAGGAGCTTAGGTAGTATACCGAGCTCATGTGTAAAGTTCGTCCCCCCGTGAGTCAAGTCATGTCTTGTAAAGTGTAGCCGTGTGGCAAGTTATATGTTAAGGTTGTCCTATCAATTTGGTGGTCAACCGTTGTGTCGAAGTATGTTTTAAAGTGTTTATAGTCAAAGTTAAAGGGGCATTTGGATTAAGTGTAAATATACCCATGTTGGGTTGTAAACGGGTCAAGTGTTCATGGAGCATGTCTTGTATGTTAAAGTAATGATGTTGGCCAAGTTTGGTGGGCAAACTATTTGGTAAAGGTGGTTTGTAGTGTAAATGGGTCAAAACGGGTTTTGGTGCAAAATCCGTGATTGTGTAAAGTACGTTTCCGAGAGTCAAATGGTAAATGTTTTCACATGGAAATGAGCTTATGAATGAAATAAGTAAATCTGGAAGGTTTGGTGAAATATCGAGTTCGGGAGGTCGTGTTTTCAAGTACGGGACTTGGAAGTGGTTCCGGGAGGTCAGTAGCCTCCAACCGATCGGTTGGAGGGCTGTACCGATCGCTTGGAATCCATCCGATCGGATGGAGGGCCATGCCGATCGGATGGGCGGTTTTCGGCAGATTTCGGTAATCTTTGAAAAATCATATCTTTTAATTCGTAAGTCGTCACGGGTCGTGACACCCTTCGTTTTGAAGGTAATTGAGTCTAGTTTCATGTAAAAATAGCCTCAAGGTCTGAATGTTTACGGATTTTTATAAATGGTCAAAAGAGTAACAGGATGTCCGAAAAAGTCAAGCGTTTCCGCGTATAAAGTTTTAATTTTTGGTCTAAGCAGGCACGGGGTGTTATAAATTGGTATCAGAGCTTCGGTTTAAGTGAATTAGGTTTCCAATATTGGTTGCCTAGTCTTAAACCACTTGTAGAAGCATTTAATGTAAGTACTAGTGTTGCGGGAAGTAGTTGTTAAGTATGAGATGAATTATGTTTTATGTTAGATGTGTATGAGGTATAAGTCCGTGGGGGACTTGAAATGCTTGTATAATTAGTTAGCCTTGCACCTCGGTTGGTGCCGGTGATTGTATTGCGATTATGTGAATATATGATAGAGTTATGGTGATGGAATGTGAGTAAGAATGTTAAGTGGTATTAGAGATGGGTTAGTAAGTGAACTAAAATTTTATGATGCCTTAGTTATAAGGTAGACTAGAGCTTGCGGCTAACTAGAATGTTGATGTTTAGACATAGATTGACTATGTGACGTGATATATGAGCCATAGACTATATGATTATAGATGTTTTAACACTTGTTGGATAAGTGTTAAGTGTTAAGTGTTATTGTTTATGTGATGCTAAGTCTATGGTAATAGTTTATGTTATGTCTAAGTTTTATATGAAGTGCTTGAGAGCATGATGCCTAGAAGTATAAGAGTTGAGATAGATGCATTGGAATGCAAAGTATGAGAGACTTAAAAGATACGATTGATATAATAACGATTAGATGCTTGAAGGCACGAATCCTTATATGAGTAACTAAAACGAGAAAGTTAAAGTGTATAGTTAAGATGTGATGAAATCATGTTGCATATAAAACATGAATATAATCATGTCAATTCATTGGAATGTGTATGATGAGATTAATGATAGTGTTATAGAATAAACATATGTAAGGTTTATATGCGTAAAAATTGAGTAGACTAAATGAAGTAATAGTATAAGTTGTGAATATGGTCAACAAGGGGTTGACGGGTTATAGTAAAAGTGTGTTGTAAGAACACTTAGAAAATGTGTAAATTGTAATGGACAAGCATCATGTAGAACTTGTCTAAAATAAAGATGGCACATAGTGAAGGTATGAGTCAACTTGGGGTTGACGGATGAATGATAAGTTGCATTGTGAGAATGCAAATATAATAAATGGACAAGTGTCATATAGAAACTTGTCTAGATGAAAGAAAACGTGATAGTGAATGTTGAAATTGCTTAAGGCAATGAGAATAGAGGAAATGATAGTGTGTGCCTAATGATAAAAGTACATGAAAGATAAAATGAGTAAAGATGATAAAATAGATATAGCCTAGATCCAATGCTCTAGTTATGGTATCCTCGGGATGAATGTTATGGTATCCCCGGGATGAATGTTAAAGATCCTTCGGGATGAATGTTATGGTATCCTTCGGGATAGCCATGAGTTATAGTATGGTATCCTTCGGGATAGCCATGTGTTATAGCATGGTATCCTTCGGGATAGCCATGAGTTATAGTATGGTATCCTTTGGGATAGCCATGTGTTATAGTATGGTATCCTTCGGGATAGCCATGTGTTATAGTATGGTATCCTACAGGATAGCCATGTGTTATAGTATGGTATCCTTCGGGATAGCCATGTGTTATAGTATGGTATCCTTCGGGATAGCCCAGCTTGCCTTTATGGCATGGATTATAGCTTGCCTTTATGGCATGGATGAAAAGTTAGTAAGATTGGATCCAAGGCTAGAAAGATGGAAAGTAAAGTAAGTATGATTGTTGTGTCGGAAGCGTATAAGTAGGATGGTTTATGGTTTCTTGATTTAAATGGATTGGGACGCCTTTTCATTTAAATGAAGAATTGTAAATCGCCGAACCATAAGTTTATAATTCCTTACTTACATAGATTGTGACGCCTTTTTATGTAAATAAAGAGTTATAAATAAGTGGACTTATGTGTAGCTTATATGACATGAGTACGGATAGTGATATGCGAAAGTGAAAACTAAAACAAGTTAGACATCATAAGAAATGAGATAGAGGTGAATAAAACTTATAGCAATGTTAAGGTCATGTGTGAACCTTAAGTTAGACGCCTAGAATGAGTTTGTGCATTAAGAATGGTAAGATAATGGGTAAGTATTCCCAATATTTGATAAGAAAGACTGCTTAAGTGATGTGTGAGAAGGGTTTTGAAGGTGCCATTTAGATGGTACTTGATATAAATTGAATTAAGTTATCGGTTTTTGAAATAGATAAGTGTTGGTATTATGTAGAATGTGAAAGTGGCCGGTATATGACTTTATGTCATGCTAGTGCATTGATGAATGACGTGAATATAGTGTTAAAGTTTGACTTATATAAAGTCAAAATAGTAAATTTTCCATATGACTAGTCGTCAATCAGGAAAAATTTTAGATAAGCTTGTGATGAGAAGTATGTTTTTAATGGATTATGAGTAATGATTGTGTTATAGTAAGATTAGAAATGCGCGATCATCTAGATCATTGCAATGAAATGACTAAGGATTCGAAGTACGAGAACGGGCGTATGTTGTGAATTGGTTTTGGATAGTATTAGACGAGAGATTTCAGGGACGAAATCTAAATAAGGGGGTAGAATTGAAACACCCGTTTCTCGGTATACAAATAGGCCCCACCCTAGATGAAATTGACTAAGGCCTTTCGTGATTGGCCCGTCAATGGAAGTTAAGTTGTAGTCAAACCCGATATTCAAAGTGATAGTCAAAGAATGTGTTGGAAGGTTATAGAAATATGATGCATAAACTCAAGAGACTAAACTTGTTAAGTTGTAAATATATTATAAAATGTCATGTGGCCAAAATATAAGGAATGAGACTTGAGGGACCAAAGGTGTCATTTGGGAGAGAACTTTGTTATGAAGAAAACAAATACTAGAAATATCTAGGTTATTAGTTAATTTAAGTTATCTACAGGTGTAAGTGTGTATGTGTCGACAAAGCCAAGAAGGAGGGAAAATCATGTTTTCCTTGATGATTAAATTGAAGAAGAATTAATGGTCTAATACTAATAATGTGCCCTTAGCAATGATCCTTGCAAGTAAGTAACCTTTAATTAGTGTTTAATTGATTAATTCAAGAGTTAGGGTTTATGTACCCAATTTTGGGAAATTGGGTAAATGGTGTTTTGAAGTTAAATTAAGAGGTTATAGTAATTATGTGGTGACTTATGATGGGTTAAGTTAATAAATTTATAAGCTTGATCATCATATAATCAATGTATGATTATATGATGATTAGAAGTGTTTAGAGATGAGATATGGTTAGATTGACCATTGTTATAGTTATTTGGTTATGTGTTCCAATATTTGTATTTATGATGATTATGACATAGGGTGATGATGAAGATGATGATGATGGTTATAAGGATGATGATATTGGCTTGATGTGCTTAGCTTGGAGCTAAGGTAAGTAAGATGATGATGACGTGTGTTATATGGATTCCTAACATATATGTGTTATGTATGTTTTATGCCAAGAATTATGGGCTTGAGATATGCTTAAGTTATGTAATGGATATGGCTTATGTGATAAGTTGATGTTATGTGTTAGATGAGACTTGGGAAGTAAGCTTGTAAGTGTGTGTTTAATGTATATGATGCTTATGTGTTGATTGAAGTATAATTGTATGTTATGATCGTTTTACTTACTAAGCCTTTGTGCTTACGGTTTAGTTGTCTAACCGTTTTGTAGGTTGACATGTTTATATGGATGGCTTGGAATCATGGAATAAGAATTTGGATATGCGAGGACAAAGGTAGTATGCATTTAGGAGCTTAGGTAGTATACCGAGCTCATGTGTAAAGATCGTACCCCCGTGAGTCAAGTTATGTCTTATAAAGTGTAGCCGTGTGGCAAGTTATATGTTAAGGTTGTCCTATCGATTTGGTGGTCAACCGTTGTGTCGAAGTATGTTTTAAAGTGTTTATAGTCAAAGTTAAAGGGACGTTTGGATTAAGTGTAAATATACCCATTTTGGGTTGTAAACGGGTCAAGTGTTCATAGAGCATGTATTGTATGTTAAAGTAATGATGTTGGTTAAGTTTGGTGGGCAAACTATTTGGTAAAGGTGGTTTGTAGTGTAAATGGGTCAAAACGGGTTTTGGTGCAAAACCCGTGATTGCGTAAAGTACGTTTCCGAGAGTCTAATGGTAAATGTTTTCACATGGAAATGAGTGATTCACAGGAATCAATGTGTAATTATTTCCAAGTAAACACAAGTGAAGTATGTGTAACCCGGGTCGTTATCCCCAACGAAAGCGTGAATGGAATTCGTGATCTCGATTCGTGAAACGTGTTTGAATGGTGATAATAAAGAGATTTTTGGTTTTTAATCTAAAATAAGTGAACATAAATTAAAAAACGATTTAATAATCTAGAAAAACGATAATCTAAGGAACGCGAGGCTAAAAACGAAAAGAAAAACTGAAAATACGTTTAAACCGGGAAAATCTCGAGCCTAAACGTCAAAATGATGAAATACTAACTCTACGGGTACAAATCTATTTTTCCTAAGTCCTAAATGATAAAAGAAAATTTTACAAAAAAGAATTATATTTTTCTGATTTTTATTTAATTTAATATGAATTAAAAACTAAATTTAACTAATTAAATTATTAAAAATACCAAAACAGTTTAGAAAAATCTGAAAATTTTACTGAAATTACTTTATGATACAACAATCCTAGGAAAAATACTAAAAGGGTCCCATCTTATTTAAATAAGCTGAGAATAAGCTAAAGCTAACTGAAAATAAGCAAATAAGCTAAAATAGTCTAAGGGCAAAACTAAAATAAGCTAATTTAACTAAAAGCAAACTTATATAAGCCAGGGGAACTAGAATAAGCAGAATCAATAAGCAGAAAAGCACAAGAATAAGCAAAAAGGGAAAGGGGCTGCTGAAGCAACAACAGCCTCAACAGCCTACTTTAAGCTAGTGAAAAAGCTATCTAGAGAATAAGATAGGACTAAAAAAACAAAAACAGATTGAGATAAGCTACTAAATAACTAGACTACCAAATTTCAGACAATGAAAAGCTATAAACAAGCAGAAAATTAGCTTAGAAACAAGGCTAGAAAACATGCAGGCTGCAAGATGTACTGATGTAAGACAGCTATAAGGCTACTGAGGCTATTTAAAGCAGCTAAAAAGCTATCAAAAGCTAACATAAAGATCTTGAAAAAAAATAGGAACAAGTAAAGAAGCCACTAAATATCATGCATACCAATTTTCATATTAAAAGAGCTTGTATTGAGCTGATTAAAAAAAATCAAGAACAAGGGCTGAAATTAGCTAGGTAGAACCTACTTGTGCAGGCTACAATCTTGCTGCACTGAGATTACCACAAGAACTTCAAGCTCTCATCCAAAGAACCATTCTCTTGTTTAGCACCTCAAACTGCTTCAAGAGACATAAAAAAAAATACCACAACAGGTTGATTAAGCACAAGCTTGTGAAAAGCTTGTCTGAACAGTGCAGTCACCAAGATTTGCCTAGTTAACTCAATTTCTTGTTAAACCTTCAAACTAGCTCAGAAACTTCAACAAACAACTCAAACACACTAAAGTAAGGGAAATCAAAGTATACCACAGAGCAAATGAACAATGGGTGCAATTTTTACCCGTTTGACTTGTTACACCAAACAATCCTTAATATGACTGTTATGACTTTTTGCACTAACACATACCAAGCTAAGCAATGATTAAGCAACTGAGTGATTATACTAACATTATTAAGCACCAATAAGGGGAATTAAGCTAAAAAGAACATCAGAATAAGCATTAAGCTATTTTGACCTACGTTGACTATTTTGATTTTTTTGACACTGACTTTTAATTAAACATGGAAATAGAACAAAACTTGATAAAATTAGAACTAATAACTCAAAAAGGCTTTCATTAAACAGAGAAAATTAAGAATTACAATTGTTTTAACTGAAATTGAAACTGGAAATAAGCAAATAGCATTCTACACTACGAATTGGTCTAAAAACAATGACAAAAATTATGTGTGTGTCTTCATTTCTTTAAATAGCAATCCCAAAAGCTTCCTTTGATCTCTCTCATCAAATCCCACCATTCCTTTTGGCTTTTTGTCATCTCAGCCGTCCATGGCCATTTTGGCGGGAAAATCAGTGAGTGGGATTTAGCTAAGTACGAAGCACATGGAGATAGGTACTTGGCTAGAAGCTATAGGAGGAGGGGGAGGCGTGTATCAGTGAAAAGGCATGGAGAGGAGTGGGTTTGTCAGGGAGAAGGTGGGGGTAATGGTTTTGGTTTTGGCGGTAAGGTGGTTTTGAGAAGATGGGGTTGACCGGGTCAACTGGTTTGGCTGTTTTTAGCTAAAATAAGAAATGGGTTGGGCTGGGGTATTTTTGTTGTGTGGGCTGGGTGTTTAGCTAAGTTAGGATTAGAATTGGAATAGTTTTAAGGCTTAAGGACCAATTCTGCCAAGTTTCAAACTTGAGGGACCAATCTTGTATTTTCTGAAAATCATCTCCAAGGGCTATTTGTGATATTTCAATATTCTTGGAAGTTGACTTTGATAATTTGAGCAATATCCCGGTCCAAAATCATAAATTCTTCCCCGACCTCGGCTTTTGACGACTTTCCAATCTCGTGCTCGGTTTTTTCCAATTAATCATCATTTTTGTCAGTTTCTCAGTATCCGTACCTGCACATGCATAAACACAAAAACACAATATATTTGGCATATTCGGTTAGTTTTTGGTCTTTTTGGTCTGTTTTATCGGGTACAATATATGTGTAATTTAACACATATCAAAATCCCCCAGACTAAGATATTGTCGTGTCCTCACGCAATGTTATCAACTCATGCTTTTGAAAACAAAAAATTTTCAGAAACGCCCCATTTTTCCCTTTTATACACACTTATTTTATTTTTGTATTTTTCTTTTTCTTGTGACGGGATGTTGACTTTCATTATTTCACAACAACTTTTAGGATCACGGAGTAGGAAACACAACTAAAAAAGAAGTGACCATACGGATAAAATTCATCGTCCCTGATTTTTCACAAGTCCCCAAACCAAGCTTAAAAATGAAATCATTGTTAAGTACAAGTTAAGATGCTAACGCTACTCATGAATGCAATTTGTAAATTTTTCACTCCCCAATTATTCTACAAGTTTAGTACATGTGCTCATTTTCAAAAGTTTTATCAAAGAAATCGATATTATTATGGTTGTTACTTGTTTAAGTCAAATACTAATTTACCGGGAACCTCGAAAATCTAAGGATCGAAAAGGGCCTTTTCCATGTAGCGGCTTTCTTCTCGGCACATCCCAAACCAGTTGGTTTTAGGTGACCAGGCTTTTGACACCCCACAGAGAATAGTACCGGAATCAACGGGATTTCGATTTCAAAGATTTTGGATATTCCCACTAAGCTAGTATTAATAACTTAAATAAATAACAACAAACGATCATTTAGAGATTAGAGACTCAAAGGTGAGATCACTCCATGTAACGGCTTTCTTCTCGGCACATCCCAAACCAGTTGGTTTTAGGTGACCAGGCTTTTGACACCTCACAGAGAATAGTACCGGAGCTTTCGGGGTCTTTGAAATCAACAATCTACTAAATTACCGTTTAATCCTTATGACAAAATTGACGAATCCAAGTTCAACTTCCGATTTAAATTTAAGAAAAAGCAAATTTACCACATTTATTCATAACATATACATCTATATCAAAACTTATTGCATTTTGCAATATCATTCCATTTTCTTATTTTTTTCTATTTCATTTTTCTTTTCATCATTTCATTTTTTCATTTTTTTTTAATTATATATATATATATTTAATTTGCTTTCTCAAAAATTAAAATAAAAAGTTGAACTCGGACTCTATATCAAAATTGTATAAAAATTTTGTTTTGCATAACACAACGATTTCTAAGTTTAAAAATTTGAAAACAGCACTAATTTAGCTTCTGGGAGGAAAAACTACAAATTACACTTATGATATTTTTGCAAAATTTTTTAAATTTTCTCATCATCATTTTTTTTTTTTTTTTTTTTTAGTGGAAAAACAGGGTTGCGAGGGTAAACGACACAATGCAAGGTACAATCAAATCGAAAGATCACCCCCCCCCCCCAGACTAAAACAAAACATTGTCCTCAATGTTTTAAAAGGTAAGGGTCATCCTACGTAATTCTAAGGCCGTTTATGAATTATGCCAAATAAATAATGTTAATCGATAAGATTAAAGGATACCAGATTTCTTGAGACTTGAGATAGACAAAACCATGAGCACGAGAGTCTTCCGATATCGGGCCAAACCTGCACAATACAACAAACACCAAACACCAAAATGGAAGAGATAAAACTCCTCATGTCACACATTAGCACACAAAACATACAGATAAGCATGGGTTGCCTCCCATGAAGCGCTTGTTTTTTATCAAGTCACTAGCTTGACTCGACCCCGAATTCATTTGTTCATGGGGAAGCAAGTGGAAGAGAAGAGAAAATCTCAATCGGACTTTCATTCAAAATGTTTGGATAAACATTGAAGTTCTTGAAAGTTCCACTCCGATGAGATACACCCGGCTGAAAAGAAAGAGAGATGCCGGGGTCAAAGATGGTGTCTTCACTCCCTAACGAGTGAAGGGAAGGACAAGCTACCTTATAAGTGAAGAAAGGTAGAAAGATCCCGATAACAATTATGATATAATCGTCATCATTATCAGATTTGTCATTTAAGTTCTTAGGAGAAATTGCAACAAAAGTCTCGGTAGGGAGGGTTGGGCTGAAATCGTCAATAAGCAAATTCTTATGATCAAGTACACTTCCCCCTAGACTAGAATCTTCCTCAAGATCAAAATAGAAATGATCGTATTCTGGAGGAGATATAAAGAGAGAGCGAGTTCACCGGAGAACTCCTCATGATAATGATCATTCATATCAAAAAGAAATGAATCATACTTGGGAGGAGAGATATAAGCATGAGAAGTGGTATTGCCACCACTCGTCTCCTCCGAATGATCAATATCAAAGCAAAATGCTTCATAAGCCGGGAGAGAAAAATCAGAATGAGAAATGGGATTGCCACTACTCTCTTCATTAGCTTCAAAGATAAAACTCTCATATTCGGGTAAAGATTCCTTGAGCTCGAGCTCCAGAGGATTTGACGGCTTTTCCTCAACAATTATTTCTTCAATAACTTCCTTCGGGGAAGGGAAAGTGACGGCTCATCAAATATCATCTTTTCAAACAATGGAGAATCTCCCCCCGGATCACAATCATCATCAGATATACCCTCAGACTCACTTGGGATTGGAATAAGGTTCTCAACACTAGACTTTATGAATTCGTCCGATTCCTTTTCAGGAATACTGCTAAGATGCTCATCCCCCATATTGAGAGAGTCCTTGGATTCTATAGACTGCAAGAATGATGTGATTGAAATAGACTGAGGGAGTTGAGAAATGATAGTACTCAAAGGTATAACACTCTCCTCGTCATCATCGTCTGTGGAAAACTAGAAGGGGGGTTGAATAGTTTTACGTCTTTTTAAATTTTATTTTGAAAACTTTTGTTTACTTTTAAAAACTTCGATTCGATATTATGTGACTTCAATTCTTAAACAATATGAACAAGTATGGATAAATACAAGTAAGTAAAGCAAGTAAAGTAAAGTAAATCAAATGAAAGATAGAGATGGAAAGATCTAACCGAGACACAAGAGATTTATAGTGGTTCCGCTACAAGGTCACCTTCCTTGCCCTACTCCACTCCCCGAGCACCTAACTCGAGAGTTTTCTTCACTATGTCAACAAGCTCCCTTATGGCGGAGAAAACCTTACACAACTTTAGCTTACACCGGCTTAACGACACAAAGCTAGATGTCGGGTTCTAATCGTAGCTAAAACCAATCTCACAACTTGTACACAACTTAATCACACCTTCTTCACAACTTCTTCTTCACGACTTCTTCTTCACGACTACTTCACGACTTCTTCTTCACGACTACTTCCTCACGAATACTTCTTCAAGACTACTTCATGACTTATTCACAACTTCTTCACAACTTATATACTACGACTTCACACCTTCTTCACAACTTAGCACAACCTATGTACACTTCTACTTCTTCACACCTTCACTACTTACACACCTTAACTACACAACTTCACTACTTACACACTAACCTATCCCAAATAATTATACACACAACTATCTAACAAATATACTACTTATATACAAATGAATGATGACACACACAACTTAGATAGCTAAGTTGCAATACTTCTTCTCTAGATGTTGAAGGAGTATTCTTCTTTTGCACTTGAATGTAGGAAGCTTGGATCACTTAGAAACCAATGCTTAATAAGATATGATCAAAGGATTTTGAAATGTATATACAAGGATTTAAAACAGAAAGTTTTAGTGTGCAAAAGGTGAGTAAAAATCCAGGGGAAGGCTGGTATTTATAGGGAAAAAATCTGGACAGCTGGAGCCTACTGGAGCGTGGTCGGCCCCCTTAAATAGGGCGGCGGTCCCCTTAATTTTACTAGGCGGCCCCCTTAAAATTAAGGGGGCATCCTAGTAAAATTTTCTGAACGTTGGCCAGTTTTGTCCTTTTGTGGGGAAGGTTTTTCTAAAACATTTTTACTGATTTTGGTTAAAAATTTGAATTCATATTTTTATAGTTGATTAAACATTTTTATTTATTACCAAAAATGTTTTTCTAAAAGATATAAAATGTTTTTGACATTTTATAAAAAATCTAGAGATTAAGAAAATGTTCCTTTGATCATATAATGCATTAAGCATTAGTTCATTCATACCTTAAGTGATTTGAGTTGTAGAAGTGAATATTTATAACTAAATACTTGTTAACTTAATAAGTTTATGTTTTATGAGTTTACATTTTGTGATCATCAAAACATAGAGATATCAAGAGGTATTAATAATGTTTTTAGGCATTATTTATATCAACAATCTCCCCCTTTTTGATGATTACAAAACTTAAACTCATTAAATCAAAATTTTATTTTTGAACAAGTATTTAGTGAGTTTATATTCACTTCTCCCCCTTTTTGTAAAATCAAAAAGGTTAAGCCGACAAAATTTAGACGTGAAATTTGTCGGGACGAGAACTCCCCCTTGATGTGTGCTCCCCCTCGTTTGAGGGCACCAAGGAGACGAGCTATGGAAATCTTGGCTGCAAAAATGTTAGGAGTACAAGCATACATAGCAAAATATGGAATATAAAGACAACAATCATGGCAAACAATAATCATGGCAAACAAATATTAAGAACACATAGCAAGACATATATATGCATAGCAAAAATATTTAGAACATGCAAATAATCTATTCATGCATTCAAGATGATCATGTATAACACATGAATCATCATTACATCACACAATATGCTTAAAACATAAGGATTACAACATAAGTAAAAGATACTAATAGTCCTAATATTGCCAAAGAGAGCGATTGGGCTTGCTTGCGACACAAAAGGGCGAGGGATTTTATTTTGGGGCGGAAAGCATGTGGATAGGACTTAGTTATTTGATGGTGAGGGAAATGGAGCGGATGGAGTGGATCTAGCGTGGTTTGTAACTTGATCCAAGTTGAGAGAGTGGGGTAAGCAATTTGAGTAGGGTGAAGATTGAGGATCAAGGTTGGCCCTTGTTGTGTTGTGCGAGGTGTATAGCAAGGAGATCACAAAGGTCATGGATTTGGTTTATATCTTCACGGAACCTTTCCTTTTCCGTGAGAATGTGGATTTGGTTATTTGGTGGAAGTGGATGAAAGTGGGGTGTGTAGTTGGAAGTGAAGTTGGATGTTTGACCAATATGATGAGGGTTTTGAAAGGTTTCAATGAGGTTAGTTTAAGGTTGATATGTGTAGTTTGGAACGAAGGTGGAGATTGAGGTTGTTTTGTGATGAAGGAGGGCTAGAATGGAGTTGATCCAATTGAGTAAGGTATAAGGCAAGAAGAGCACAAACTCATGGGTTTCTTTAAGTTCTTTAATGAACTTCAAGTATTTGGGAGAAGGTGATGATGGTGGAGTATGGTTGTTATCTGGGATGGATGTTTGAACATGTAACATAGGAGTAACATGTAAGTTGGTAGGAGGTGGTGGTAACACTCTTGGTGGTGGAGACATTTGTGAGCTTGGGTAATTATGAGTGGATGAGGATGGAGATATGGAAGAAGGGGATATTCCAAGAGTGGTGAGTGTTTTGGATGGTGAATTGGTAGGTTGAATAAGATGTGAGGTGTTGTGAATGAGATTGAGATTCTTGTTTTGGGGTTGATCATGCTCTTCATATGAATCACATGAGTGAGATGAAGGTGTATTTTCGGGAGTAAAGGTGGATGGTTGGTTATTATGATGAGGTTTGTGAAAGGGTTCATTGGAATGAGCTTGAGGATTTTGGCTTTGGTTTGATGGGAGATGGCATGATGAGATGATGGAAGGTTATGAGGAATGGAAGTGTTTATAGTGTAGGGTTGATGGGATTAAGGAATGGATAAAATTTGTTGGATGGATTGGAATAAGATATGTTTGTGAATTTAGGGAAGGGTATGATAAAATAGGCTTAAAAATAAAAAAAGGGAACAGCACTTTCGACCATCAGATGGCCGGTCCCCTTAAATAGGGGCCGATCCCCTTAAACATTAAGGGGGCCGCCTTATGATTTAAGGGGGCCGCCCATCTGTTGGTTCCCAGATTACTGGAAATGGGTTTTTGGCAGAAAATTGTAGAAAGGGTTGTGTTTTTGGGTTTAGTTTCAAGCAAGTCCAACTCTTTAAGGCAATTGAGCATGTAATAGATATTTATGCAAAACATGTTAATTAAAGAGATTAAGCAAACAAGCAATTTCATCTAGCATGTAAACATACTCATCAAGCAAGTAATATCATCTAGTATGTAATATCATCAAGCAAGTAATATCATCTAGCATGTAAACATACTCATCAAGCAAGTAATATATATGAACTAGGAAACAATAAACTACACCAAGTATTTTCTTAATTATATGTGCCTATGTGAGGGATCCTAATGAAACAACAAACTACACCAATTAATGAACTATTTGAGGGATCCTAATGTGTGCCTATGTGCAATAAATGGGAACTTAAGATAGCATGGACTTCTAGATTTGTTACAAACAAAATCTTAATAGACAAACTATGGTCCGCTTGATTTGACTTAGTTCCCTTATAAATGTCATGTACATAAATATAGATGACAAATATGAGATCACCATGCATGATTTAAAGAAATGTTTTTAGCATTATTCAACAATGTTTGAAATGGGTTTTTTATGTAGATGTGAAAGTTATTTGAATAAAATAGATTGGGTTTTATTTCAAAATGTGTTTATGAAGAATGAGTAAAAAGAAATTCCCAATCTTTGACTTTGATCGAAATAGGATTATGAAAAAAATGAGATAGTAAAACATGTTAATAGAAAGGTGACATAATCTTTTGAAAAATCATTTTTCCAAAATGTGAAGTTTTTGCATATTTTGAAAATAGATACCATTAATTCTAGATTTAAAAAAACTTGGTTGTTAAAGATCTCATGCTCAAGGGAATTGTTTAGGCTATTGTCACATGCTACCCTTTTCTACATATCCTATGGTCATAAGGAAGTGATGACTAAATTCTATAGGTTTGATGTGAGAGTGTTGAATGGGGTATAACCTAACATCTATAGCTCCTTTGTTGTCGCACACTTATCTAACTTAATGCCATAGTCTCCGAGAGCTTGTTTCATCCATAGTTTTCTAATCCTACTTCTATGTTAATGATTAATCCACTTAACTCATTTCACTTCATCACCATGAGTTTTCTAATAGTGGACATAGAAGATTTCCATTTTAAAAGTTATTGCTAAAGAGGGCCAAAGGGAAAAGAACTAGTGACTCTAGGTTATAAGTAAATTCATATAAGCTATTATGTGTATATATATAACTAGGCATTATGAGCTAAATAGGCATGAAATAACTAGTCATTAATCTAAGCATATATTATAACAACAAACTTAAAAAGAAAGCGTACCTTTTAGTCTTCAGTAGATTATTCTTCAAACGCTTCAAAGTGTTTAGATTGACTTGTAGAAGTCAATCAAAGAAGAGATGCCGATTTCCCAATGAGTTAGCAATTTAGCCACTTGGTCCCCATTGTCTCATTGATCCAAAGTTGTTTGAACCAAACATGGGTTGCAATTGACTAGGATGCATATATGGTGGAAGTATTCCCCAAGGATTGAAGCTTGGTGGATTTGGATAATTCCACATTGGGTAATTATTATTATTATGGAGGTTTTGTCGATTTTTATTTCTTCTAGATTGAGGAGTTTTAGGTCGAGGGTGAGGATTATTTGGTCTTCTTAAGGGAGGTGTTTTTTATCTTAATTTCGGTTTAGAAAATCCGGTTTTGGCTTTTAATGATGGTTTATAAAAACTTTTTACTTCCTCATCACTCGAAATAGGTATTTATCTATCTTTTATAAGTATATACTTAGGTTTTGACTCTAATGGTTTTTGTTCACTAGATTGACATTCAAACTTTTCATTTTTATTTTCACTAGTTGAAACATTATTTGAATTAAATCCTAGTCCAGTTTTATCTCCCGATGCTCTTTGAATGCTTATTATTTCCCTAAGTGAATTACTACTATTTTCAAATTTTTTAAGTTTACAAATTTCTTCCTAAAGTATTTCGTTTTCATTTTTAGTTTCTTGACATGTTTTACATTCAAAAACTTCTTTACCTTTTTCTAAGTTACGTAGTTTAATTTTTAATTCTAGTATTTCTTTTTCTAATTTGTTATTTGTGAGTTTTAGTGATTTATTTTTACTCATTACTTTTTGACCTAATATGCATAACCTATTATATTCGTTATCTAGGTCTTTTTCATCTAATGATAAATTTTCATCACTAAAGTATTCGGTTTTGGAACGTACCTCATTCGATGTCTTAGCCATAAGACATTTCTCCTCCTTTGTAGTTCCTTTTTCATCTTCATCACTATCACTCCATGCTCCTCCAACGAACCCCTTTTGATTTTGCTCCTTTGACATCATTGGACATCTTCCAATGAGATGATTTGGATCACCGCACTTAAAGCACTTCCTCTCGCTCATGCTACCTTTGTCGTCTTTGTTTCTTTGGAATGTCTTTCTTTCGTCATGTGGTTGTCTAACGAATCTTCCTCGTCTTTTGAAGAACTTCTTGAAGTCTCTTACGGCCATGACATATTCTTCATCATCACTTTCGGAGGTTGAGCTATCCTCTTCACTTGATGCTTTCCTAGCTTTCAACGCGATTGACTTGCTTTGTTCTTTCTTTCCTTTGATCATCTCAGAGTCTTTCTTGATTATTGCTTCGTGGACCTTCAAGTTGCCAATCAACTCGTCAAGTTGAAGAGTTGACAAGTTCTTCGATTCTTCAATCGCCGTAACTTTAGCTCGCCATTTTGGATGAAGAGCCCTAAGAAATTTCCTGACAAAATTCTTACTAGAAAAACTCTTATCAAGTGCCTTTAAACTTGTGATGATTGTGTTAAACCTAGCAAACGCATTATCAATTGATTCCTCTTCGGGAATCATGAATTGTTCATATTGTTGAACAAGAAGATCTATTTTATTATCTTTGACTTGACTATTACCTTGGTGAGTTATTAGTAAAGAGTTCCAAATTTCTTTTGCGGTTTCGCACATAAAAATTCTTTCGTATTCTTTACGTGGTAACGCATTATAAATAACCATTTTAGCCTCATTATTTTTAGAAAGTTTTCTTTTTAAATCATCATTTTGTTTTTCAAAAGATACTACTTCATCCTTTTTAGTTTCTAAATTATATTGAATAGGTAAAAAATCACCATTAGTAATAACATGCCAAAGATCTAGATCTTTTGACTTCACATAAGTTTCGAATCGATTTTTCCAATATAAAAATCCATCACTTTCAAATAGTGGTGGTCTTTGCATAGATTGCCCTTCTAAATATTTTTCAGATTCCATAGATCGTTTCAAGTTTTAAAATACAGTTTATTTTAAAAATCTTGTTTGACGTGGCTCTTGATACCAATTGTGGAAAACTAGAAGGGGGGTTGAATAGTTTTACGTCTTTTTAAATTTTATTTTGAAAACTTTTGTTTACTTTTAAAAACTTCGATTCGATATTATGTGACTTCAATTCTTAAACAATATGAACAAGTATAGATAAATATAAGTAAGTAAAGCAAGTAAAGTAAAGTAAATCAAATGAAAGATAGCGATGGAAAGATCTAACCGAGACACAAGAGATTTATAGTGGTTCGGCTACAAGGTCACCTTCCTTGCCCTACTCCACTCCCCGAGCACCTAACTCGAGAGTTTTCTTCACTATGTCAACAAGCTCCCTTATGGCGGAGAAAACCTTACACAACTTTAGCTTACACCGGCTTAACGACACAAAGCTAGATGTCGGGTTCTAATCGTAGCTAGAACCAATCTCACAACTTGTACACAACTTAATCACACCTTCTTCACAACTTCTTCTTCACGACTACTTCACGACTTCTTCTTCATGACTACTTCCTCACGACTACTTCTTCAAGACTACTTCACGACTTATTCACAACTTCTTCACAACTTATATACTACGACTTCACACCTTCTTCACAACTTAGCACAACCTATGTACACTTCTACTTCTTCACACCTTCACTACTTACACACCTTAACTACACAACTTCACTACTGAGGACATCAAATAAGTACATTTTATTAGCATCATGTATCCTATGTATATTGCTTGTTTTTGTATTATTTTATATGGGAATTGATACTTAATCGCCTACTTTTGTAATTCTCAGTTATAAACAAGCATTTGGTGAAAGTTAGCGATTATGGACGGAAATTGGAGCAAAATGAATCAAGTTGGAAAAGTCTACTGAACTGAAGGAAGATGCGCCGTATCATTCTTGATAGATACGTCGTACATAAAGACTTAGACGAATCTGAGACCATTGCCTGACTTTAAAGAATGTGCCGCATGTATTTATCTCATGCGCCGCATATAAAACCTTGGTCAACGAAGAAGATCTGACTTATCTACTCCAGATACACCGTATGACATTCCTAACATACGGCGCATCAATCTCAAGACTTCACCAAAGATTATCCAAGATACTGAAGGACATGCGCCGCATAAAGATACAAGTTACGCCGCATCTGAAGACGGTGAACGAATATTCTGGAATATAATAATCTTGGACCCCAAGCGAAGTTACCTAGATACGCCGCATCGGACCAATCCGATGAGCCGTATTGGCCATATACAATCTTAGCCGAGAAATCAAGTGAAGAATAGAAGCTCAATGAAGAAGTCAAGATTACATAATGATACTCGGAGATGCTTTCGTATTTTGGCCATAAATTCTTCATCCGGACTCCGTTTTAGGTGATTCAAGCGGCCACGGAAAGAGAAAAAGGAGATCTATATTTTTCAGAAGGAGATACGGCGCATTGGCTTTGTGGATGCGCCGCATCGAGGTCGGAACAGCAGCAGACTAATTTTGGTAAACCTTGGAGGCTACTCTTCCTTACCCCTATAAATACCACAGCCCTATGGACGATTTGATCATGATAAAAATCACTATTATCAGTTGGGAACAGCCCCAAATCGTCCCCAACACCTTCTCCATCCACCATTGAAGATCGACGAAGAACATCTCCATACTTATCTTTGTGTATCATTCGGTTAGCATAATAAATTTGTCTATGGATTTCTTATGTTTAATTTTTATGTATACTTTATCTTTTGCTGAGATTATGGGCTAACACCCTTAGGTGTTAGCCATGTTTATGAAGTTTTATTAGTTTTTATGATTTTGTCGATGTGTTTACTTTGTTATTGGATTGGGTGCTTGTCGATAAAAACTCGTTTATTGCTTATAACTAGTAGAAGTCTATGTAACTAGGTTATGATCCTTATAACTTTAATTGATGTGACTTAACTACCTGTAATTGTGGTTGCTTAGGTTGAGTTATTTGCGTGTTAACCCGAATCTCTATTAGGAATCATTGTTTGGCATAAACGGAACGTGTCTACAACCTAATAGGACTAGTAGCGTGTAATACCGAACTAGGTTAGATGGTTTAAAGCAATAAGTTAGTATTGATGCTAGACGAGTCACTATGATCATGTCCTCTTTCCCACCACGATGGTAGGTTATTTAATCGTGACAGGATTAATAATTGGATTGGCGACAAAACAATTGAATGAATTAAAACAAGTAGACATAAGCATGTATAACTATAAAATGGATTAGACTTGGCTAACCCGTTCTTCCCTATTGATATCGATCTATTGTACTATCCTTAGTTTAGATATTTATTTTATTGCAATTAGTTTAATTAAAACACATAAAATCGTGATAGCCTCTCAGGCTAAAACCCCCAAAAATATTTACTTGCTTTCTAGGTTAGAATAGTTAGTTTAGTAATTAGAATACCTTTAGATCATCTTAGCTTCGCTCCTAGTGAACGACCCTTGCTTACCTAGAAACTATCTACATTGATCGGGTACACTGCTCATGAGTGTTTAGAGTCTATAGGTTAGTTCGGCAATAAATAAATTTAAAACTTGGTTGATTTTTATAGACCTAAAAAAACACATCAACTACTTACACACTAACCTATCCCAAATAATTATACACACAACTATCTAACAAATATACAACTTATATACAAATGAATGATGACACACACAACTTAGATAGCTAAGTTGCAATACTTCTTCTCTAAATGTTGAAGGAGTATTCTTCTTTTGCACTTGAATGTAGGAAGCTTGGATCACTTAGAAACCAATGCTTAATAAGATATGATCAAAGGATTTTGAAATGTATATACAAGGATTTAAAACAGAAAGTTTTAGTGTGCAAAAGGTGAGTAAAAATCCAGGGGAAGGCTGGTATTTATAGGGAAAAAATCTGGACAGCTGGAGCCTACTGGAGCATGGCCGACCCCCTTAAATAGGGGGGCGGTCCCCTTAATTTTACTAGGTGGCCCCCTTAAAATTAATGGGGCCTCCTAGTAAAATTTTCTGAACGTTGGCCAGTTTTGTCCTTTTGTGGGAAAAGTTTTTCTGAAACATTTTTACTGATTTTGGTTAAAAATTTGAATTCATATTTTTATAGTTGATTAAACATTTTTATTTATTACCAAAAATGTTTTTCTAAAAGATATAAAATGTTTTTGACATTTTATAAAAAATCTAGAGATTAAGAAAATGTTCCTTTGATCATATAATGCATTAAACATTAGTTCATTCATACCTTAAGTGATTTGAGTTGTAGAAGTGAATATTTATAACTAAATACTTGTTAACTTAATTAGTTTATGTTTGATGAGTTTACATTTTGTGATCATCAAAACATAGAGATATCAAGAGGTATTAATAATGTTTTAAGGCATTATTTCTATCAACATCGTCATCGAGCATGCAAGCTTTATTAAACAATAAACGATTGTGTGCTGCTCGTTCTATGGCGAGTAAATCTTCCATAGATTCACCATGACGATCTTCTTGGGTATGTTTATCAGCCAAATTTTTAAGTTCATTTTGCACATCTTGAAGTTTTTGGAATAAATCTTCGAAAGATTCTTCAAGAGATAGCTGAGGCTGAGTTTGAATCGTTTCATACTGTGGAGGTTGGTCATGATAAGAATAATCAAAATTGTTACAAGGACTGTGCTCATAGACAAGCATATCTCCCGTTCGACAATCAAATCCCGGATGAGGACAACCTCCACAAAATTCACACAAGAATGTCTCCATATGGTGTTGTGGGGGTTGGTGGAAAGAGTCGGGTGTTTCATTGTAAAAACAGGGATTTTGGTCATAGACAAACCCGTTTCCCGAATCCATAATGTTACAACCGGGGCAGTTTCCACCATTTGGAGGACCCCCACACCATTCACAACCGTAATGGTAGGATGAAGACATGAAGACGAAGAAAATAGAATTAAACGGATAGAGGGTGAGAGATAAAGAATCAAATGTATAAGAGGAATAAGAAGAATATTTTTGGATTTTTAAGATTTAAAAACATTTTGGAAAACACAAAGGTAAAAAGGAAAATAAATTTTGAAAAGAAAATCTTTTTGGGTTTTTATAAGAAAATATTTACGAGAGAAAATGATAACTTCTCGAGAGAAGGGTCTTCAAAACACGCATCGACAAACGAGAATTAAAAATTCGCTTCAACCTTCCCCGGCAGCGGCGCCAAAAATTGATTCGCGGAAATCAATGCGTAATTATTTCCAAGGAAACACAAGTGAAGTATGTGTAACCCGGGTCGTTATCCCCAACGAAGGCGTGAATGGAATTCGTGATCTCGATTCGTGAAACGTGTTTGAATGGTGAAAAGGATGGGAATTTGGGTTTCTAAGCTAAAATAAGTGAACATAAATTAAAAAACGATTTAATAATCTAGAAAAACGATAATCTAAGGAACGCGAGGCTAAAAACGAAAAGAAAAACTGAAAATACGTTTAAACCGGGAAAATCCCGAGCCTAAACGTCAAAATGATGAAATACTAACTCTACGGGTACAAATCTATTTTTCCTAAGTCCTAAATGATAAAAGAAAATTTTACAAAAAGAATTATATTTTTCTGATTTTTATTTAATTTAATATGAATTAAAAACTAAATTTAACTAATTAAATTATTAAAAATACCAAAACAGTTTAGAAAAATCTGAAAATTTTATTGAAATTACTTTATGATACAACAATCCTAGGAAAAATACTAAAAGGGTCCCATCTTATTTAAATAAGCTGAGAATAAGCTAAAGCTAACTGAAAATAAGCAAATAAGCTAAAATAGTCTAAGGGCAAACTAAAATAATCTAATTTAACTAAAAGCAAACTTATATAAGCCAGGGGAACTAGAATAAGCAGAATCAATAAGCAGAAAAGCACAAGAATAAGCAAAAAGGGAAAGGGGCTGATGAAGCAACAACAGCCTCAACAGCCTACTTTAAGCTAGTGAAAAAGCTATCTAGAGAATAAGATAGGACTAAAAAAAACAAAAAAAGATTGAGATAAGCTACTAAATAACTAGACTACCAAATTTCAGACAATGAAAAGCTATAAACAAGCAGAAAATTAGCTTAGAAACAAGGCTAGAAAACATGCAGGCTGCAAGATGTACTGATGCAAGACAACTATAAGGCTACTGAGGCTATTTAAAGCAGCTAAAAAGCTATCAAAAGCTAACATAAAGATCTTGAAAAAAATAGGAACAAGTAAAGAAGCCACTAAATATCATGCATACCAATTTTCATATTAAAAGAGCTTGTATTGAGCTGATTAAAAAAAATCAAGAACAAGGGCTGAAATTAGGTAGAACCTACTTGTGCAGGCTACAATCTTGCTGCACTGAGATTACCACAAGAACTTCAAGCTCTCATCCAAAGAACCATTCTCTTGTTTAGCACCTCAAACTGCTTCAAGAGACATAAAAAAAAATACCACAACAGGTTGATTAAGCACAAGCTTGTGAAAAGCTTGTCTGAACAGTGCAGTCACCAAGGTTTGCCTAGTTAACTCAATTTCTTGTTAAACCTTCAAACTAGCTCAGAAACTTCAACAAACAACTCAAACACACTAAAGTAAGGGAAATCAGGTATACCACAGAGCAAATGAACAATGGGTGCAATTTTTACCCGTTTGACTTGTTACACCAAACAATCCTTAATATGACTGTTATGACTTTTTGCACTAACACATACCAAGCTAAGCAATGATTAAGCAACTGAGTGATTATACTAACATTATTAAGCACCAATAAGGGGAATTAAGCTACAAAGAACATCAGAATAAGCATTAAGCTATTTTGACCTACATTGACTATTTTGATTTTTTTGACACTGACTTTTAATTAAACATGGAAATAGAACAAAACTTGATAAAATTAGAACTAATAACTCAAAAAGGCTTTCATTAAATAGAGAAAATTAAGAATTACAATTGTTTTAACTGAAATTGAAACTGGAAATAAGCAAATAGCATTCTACACTACGAATTGGTCTAAAAACAGTGACAAAACTTATGTGTGTGTCTTCATTTCTTTAAATAGCAATCCCAAAAGCTTCCTTTGATCTCTCTCATCAAATCCCACCATTCCTTTTGGCTTTTTGTCATCTCAGCCGTCTATGGCCATTTTGGCGGGAAAATCAGTGAGTGGGATTTAGCTAAGTATGAAGCACATGGAGATAGGTACTTGGCTAGAAGCTATAGGAGGAGGAGGGAGGCGTGTATCAGTGAAAAGGCATGGAGAGGAGTGGGTTTGTCAGGGAAAAGGTGGAGGGTAATGGTTTTGGTTTTGGCGGTAAGGTGGTTTTGAGAAGATGGGGTTGACCGGGTCAACTGGTTTGGCTGTTTTTAGCTAAAATAAGAAATGGGTTGGGCTGGGGTATTTTTGTTGTGTGGGCTGGGTTTAGGTAAGTTAGGATTAGAATTGGAATAGTTTTAAGGCTTAAGGACCAATTCTGCTAAGTTTCAAACTTCAGGGACCAATCTTGTATTTTCTGAAAATCATCTCTAAGGGCTATTTGTGATATTTCAATATTCTTGGAAGTTGACTTTGATAATTTGAGCAATATCCCGGTCCAAACTCATAAATTCTTCCCCGACCTCGGCTTTTGACGACTTTCCAATCTCGTGCTCGGTTTTTTCCAATTAATCTTCATTTTTGTCAGTTTCTCAGTATCCGTACCTGCACATGCATAAACACAAAAACACAATATATTTGGCATATTCGGTTAGTTTTTGATCTTTTTGGTCTTTTTGGTCTGTTTTATCGGGTACAATATATGTGTAATTTAACACATATCAATGAGCTTATGAATGAAATAAGTAAATCTGGAAGGTTTGGTGAAATATCGAGTTTAGGAGGTCGGGTTTTCAAGTACGGGACTTGGAAGTGGTTCCGGGAGGTCAGTAGCCTCCAACCGATCGGTTGGAGGGCTGTACCGATCGGTTGGAGCTCCATCCGATCGGATGGAGGGCCATGCCGATCGGATGGGCGGTTTTCAACAAATTTCGGTAATCTTTGAAAAATCACATCTTTTAATCCGTAAGTCGTCACGGGTTGTGCCACCCGTCGTTTTGAAGGTAATTGAGTCTAGTTTTATTTAAAAATAGTCTCAAGGTCTGAATGTTTGTGGATTTTTATAAATGGTCAAAAGAGTAATAGGATATCCGAAAAAGTCAAGTGTTTCCCGCGTATAATGTTTTAATTTTTGGTCTAAACGGGCACGGGGTGTTACATTTGAACCCACAGACTCACATGCTAAGGCACACACTTACACAGTAACATCGACATGAAAATGTTCAATAAAAAGATTTTCTTATTATATACGCTTGAACAATCTGCAAAACAAGATTATATGAGAAGATTGATTCTCATTGCCATTACTAATCTATATCTTGGAAAACAAATTGAAAGTTCATTACACTCTTTCAAGTTAATGGACGAAATAAACAGCTAAAGAGTATTCATTTTTCAGTTTTGGATCAGATACTAAACAAATGAGTATTCTTTTGTAGCGCCTTTTGAGGAAGATGACAAGGAACCCAGCATTTGGTTTCTTGATCACAACTATCATGAGCCCATGTTCTCTATGTTCAAGAGAATCAACGGTAAAACTTTAGTTTTTTTTAAAACACACCTGCTCATGAGTGTCTCCACTATTCTGCAATTCCTAACAATTTGATGTATGTTGCAGCTAAAGAGCATGTGGTTGGATGGTATAGCACCGGTCCAAAGCTAAGGGAAAATGATCTTGATGTTCATGGTTTATTTATTGAGTAAGCATCGCGATCTAAAACTAAAGTTCATAGTTTTTATTTTTAATTTTCAGGCAGGATATTGCTCGATTTGCACAAACTTTTGCTATTTTTTCCCTTTAACACATACAAATGCATAAAATTCAGAATATGCATGTAGTTGTATGTGTATGTTTATCTATAGGTGTCATTTTGTCATCACATTCTCATTTTGGCATCACATTCTCATTTATAATTTAGCTTTTTACGAGATGGTGAAACCTTAAAGATGGAATGCAGTTGCAAAGGTGAACTTGGTTTGGCCCATAAGGGTACTTTCTTTAAGCCTGCAACTGATATAATCAGAGCGACGCAGGCTTTAACCGAAACTGATATCCCTATAGGTTGACCGTCTAGCATTTCTCAGCATACCTTGGTTGCTACTGTGTGTACACCTACATGTAAGTGTACATTCATTTTGATTGGTTGCTTTTAATTACATTTTCATGTATGTTAATTGTTAGTATGTTTTGTGTATTGCAATGTATAGTTGGCCTACCACACAGACTTTAAGAAATAGGTGTCTTGCCTTTATGCACACGCATCCAGGTACCAAAAGAGCGTCACCTCAGACAACAACTGACACAAGGCTGGTGGTATCTGATGGCTGCCGAAGGTGTTTACAGGGGGAAATTGGCAACCGGTTGCGACAGGCAGGCTACAATTCTAACCACCCGTAATTTTTCAAACATTATTTTAATAATAAAAATTTATTTAATATTATCTGGCAATTTATTTGAGCACCTTTGAGCTTACTTGACTATTTCGGAAAGTTATCTGACACATTGTGAGTAACCCTCCAAGCTACTTAATTTTATCAAGAAAAGTGAAGTAATCACTTCCAGACACTTACTGACATTTTATTTACAAAACCGAGAAGTCATCTTGCTTTTTCTGAAAAACACGACATCACACGCGTACCGACACTATATTATTTATGGATTAAATCTGATAATTATTTTCGAAGTCAATGGTATTATCTTATATATATAAAGATTCACTTTTTGTACCATTAATGTGTAAGAGTAAATGTGCATAAAAGGTTGTATTGTGCAACATGGTAAAGCTTGAAAATTATTTAAAAAAAATGCATTCGGAAATACATTTTTATGATATACATTTACAATCACTAAATAGGCTATCATATAAATACACAATTAGTTAATAGGGGTTACAGAATATGAACCAAACTAGCCATGAATACTACAATTAAAGACCATCACATGAACTTGAGGATGCAACACTTCTGCTGCCCATACATACAAGTTCTGCTCCATTCGTCCATACATGTTATCCCATTCAATGGCTGACAAGGATGTGAATGCAGCTTCCCATATGTTCATAGATGAGTTAAACTGCTCCTCATCTGGCAACATTGTTGTTATGCTGTGCATGATGTGGGATGTGAAGGCTACAACCGGGCGTCTATTGAGTACCGATTTTGTTGTATCTGATGCAAAGGTAATGTTTACATGTTATGTTTGCTGTTGATATATATGATTTTTTATACGATATTACTGCAGGGTAATGTTATCCACTGCACTGCCAAGGCAACTGTGGCACACAAATTCCTCATGTTAAATGAAGGTGGTGTATACTCGATAAAAGATTTTGTGGTGCTGGCTAACAAGGAAGAATATCGCGTTAGAAAAGATGATACCTTTATGCTTGAATTTGATGGCAAAACACGCATACGGAAGTCTTTGGTGATTTCTGAAGGGTTCATTAGGTATCCTTTGCAGTTGGTGGATATTGAAAATATAAAACCTACAAGGAACAAGTATCTTATTGGTAAGTTTGTATTTGTTTTATAACATTAGTTATGCCCCACTATAAATGTTATGATGGATTCATATTCGAATTGTTACCTGGCAGATGTAGCCGGATATGTGACAAACATTGGCAGGATGAACCACACTAAGACCGGTTCCAAAAATATTGAATTCTACCTGGCAAACCATAGGTTAGCACTGTGATATATGTTTATTAATCTTTTCATGAATGAATACAACACTTTGTTCGATCTATTCTTTCAAATATATATATGAAACCTATATATATCATATTCATCAAAAGATGTTAAAGTTAGTTTATATGACTTTTATTTGAACAAAAAAAAATCGTTTTTATTGTTATGAAGTTTACAACTTAGCTTATACAACAACTTTAATCTACATCATTGGTGTTACAATTTTAGAAACTATATTAACATTTATCGTTTTTTTCCCCAGTATATGCAACAGGGGACAGTCAATAAGGGTAACGTTATGGGGAGGGTTATGTGATGTGCTTATTGACAAGAAGATGAGACACGTGGTCATGTGTCCTATTGTGATGACATCTACAACTGCAAGACATTACAACAGTATGTATTTTTTTACTTTGAAACTTATCTGTATAAATCATGTGGACATGTGACTCTGAATTTGTACATCCCATCCCAGATAAGCTGTGTTTATCCAGCAGTTCATCGACAATGCTTCTGGACGATGTTGACATACCTGCAATTAAGGAGCTGAGGTCAGAATCTGGGTAAGCATTCATAGTTGTTTCAAATACATTGTTTGAATAGTGAAACCCCCTCCTGATCTGCCATGGTTTGCAAAATTAATACCATTATTATTTTAACAACTTACCAATTCTCTGGCTGTTAGTTGTGTTGGCGAAAGACAGGCTGGCCCCTCTGTTATGGACTCTATATCTAAAACTGGGACAGTCGAAACCCTTCTGCTGTGGTCACGCAACCGGATAAATTATGTGAGTAATCCCCCAATCTTTGAATGCCTATATTATCATCCCATTGCATGTTGGTTAAATGATCTTCCCGTGTACGCAGCCTGCAACCTTCCATTTAAAGATGACAATCGACAGTATCAGGACTAATAATGGATGGATCATCCGATCATGTGGTGTGGACAAATGCAAAAAAGGTTCCACCCAAATTGAAGGTACCTTTTGGTGCTATGCATGTGAGAAACCAGTTACATCCCCTGATATCAGGTAATGTTATAGTTTAATATTATGTAACGTTATTTGGAGTGCAACAAATACAATTGATAACTTACCCGTAAAACAACTGATTTACAGCTATAGACTTGAGCTGTGTGTGTCCGACCACACTGATAAAACTGTGGTTGTGCTTTTCGATGAACCAGCGAGTCAGTTGGTAAAGTGCTCGGCGTCCTCGCTTCTGCAATTGGAACACGAGGTGAATATGTAACATATATGATATTTTGCATAACACTCTTTTTACTTACCTTCCTTTATAGTATTCAGATGGACACGGTACCTTGCCACCAACCTTAACCAAGATCATTGGCACAACACATGTATTTGAGATAAAATCTCACACATACTACGAGTGTAACAGTTTCGAAAGATTCATATGTTGGAACGTGCACCCAACTGAGTTGGCTGTGGACGGTGATTGTTCCAGCGCATTTGTCAGCCAACCTGTCACATTGAACCATTCAGTAAAGGCATCACATCAGGACCCATCAATCGCCACACCTTCTAAGTCTGCATATATTAAGGAAAAGAATATGTTAGTTGCCATTAACCATTACAAGCAATAAACATTAAACATATGAATATTGATTTACACAACATCCTGCACATATAATATATGATTTCATTGTCTTCAGGAGGGAGTTAGAAGATTCCGATGTAGAGGTGGAATTGATTGATGCAGATGAGTGGCTGAATTATGCTGGGAGTGGATCAGCTGAACGGAAGAAAAAAAGAAAGTGAGAACATGTGATCAAAACCTACAATCGTTATCCGGGCTACTCTGACATGCTTATTAATAAGTATTTGTTTATCTTATGTGTTTAGGTTTATTGTGGAGGATTCTGAGTAAGTATGTGGGTGTTGTTTACGTCAGGCTAGAAGCACACATCATCAACAAATAAGCATCAACAAATAATGTCTTCATACATAGACATATGGGCATAGTAAAATAGTTTTGTTTATAATAGTTTCCTGGTATCATTTGGATGTTGCGACAAACTATATTGATTTACCCAAAAAAAATCGTGTTCTTATTTATGTTATTTTATTTCTATATGAGCTTTCATATCATTCAACTCTACCATGAATCCTAACGGTGTGTGGCTTATATTTGTGAACCAACTAGCAAAATATTCTATTATTTGTAACAATGCTAATTGAATATAAAAAATAATGCGATTTACGGATTATGCAATGAGAGAATGTTACTAAACAATGATCTAGGACACTTTGTTATTCAAGTATGGATTAGACCTTAGACGATTCCAAATAGAGAAACAGCCGCCAAAACCAAAATAAGTAGTTATATTCTAATAGGCATGAAGGATCTAAATGATATACGTTTTTATATAGTTTTAATAACTTTATCTCTTTTAAAAAATTAACTTAATTTTCCAGGTACAAGGATACTAAAAAATACCAATTTTCAGTTTGTTTTTTATTAACCATTATTAATATAAGGCGCTAACAAAGATAGAGTGACAGAGTTAGGAAAAAAAATATCCATCATCTGTTACATCTACTCAGCCCACGATTCTGAATCAACATAACCCATCACCAAGATATGGTAACTCTTTTTGAAATTCATGGTAATAAGAACTGTGTCGTCTAATTTCAGTCACGAAGAAATGATGTAAGCGGAAGGTATTGATTGAAATACACGTTTACTATTACATATCCATTGATATACAGAATCTGGTGTGGCCTTAAAACTAAAATTATGACAATTTCCTGTATAATCCTATTATGCAATGCCAAATAACAAGTGTCAAGGGTAATCACTTACCTATGTTGTCCTATATCCGGCTAATCCCATATTCAGTAATGTTAACCTATACGTGTCAGAATATGGTGTAACGAGACGTTATGTGTTAACGTTTCTTATCATTATTTTTTTTAACATTCATATACAATGTCTATTAACATGCTATATGTTTTTATAGTTTTCATATGAAACAAACCATTTTATACTTCCTCGAAGCATCACTTCCAGTCAAAGCATGTCAATAATTAACAATAACAAATCATAAATTATGAAATTAAATTACTTTATGAGTCATTATGAATCACAAACCCTTGTTGTAACTGCTGGGAATGTCAATCACTTGGACAGGATTTAAAAAGCTGGACTCTGGCCTCCACCAACCCTCACCAGTTATTTTATCACATACATATATCAGATATCCCTATTAGAAATAGATGGAATTCAGCTTTGAGGTTATCGCCAACTACTTTCACATGCCTATCGCGGAAGCTGCAAAAGAATTTAATGTTGGTTTAAGTGTATTCAAAACCCGCTGTAGAGCCGTGGGTATTAAGCGTTGGCCCTATCGTAAACTGAAGAGTATCAAAGATTTGATTAATGGTTTACAGGTTCAAAATGAATAAAACCTAACCTTCTTCCAAATCTGTATATCGTGTTACTAAATAATTTCATTTTCCGTTTCAGGCTGGGAATGGCGGCGCACAACACTATGGAACCATGCGAGATATACTAACAAGGCTGAAAGAAGAACAAAGGCAATTAGAAGATAACCCAAACCTACAATTTGCTAACAGCACCAAGAAAATGAGACAAAAATATTTCAAAAATAAGCACGAAAGAATGAAATCCATTAGCTTGGTATTGTCATTATCAAATCAAACAATAGCAAAGGATGTAATACCATTGCAGTGTTCGTCTTCTGCCAGCAACTCCAATTATGATGACATGAATGATGGTTATCGTATTCGGAACGATGCGCATAAGTAGGTGAAGATACATATGTTCACATGGGGTTTAAATAAAAATGCTGGAAATAAAGTTGTTAATGTAGCTTACAAGCGGTTAATGACAGCAATATCAAACATCTTTGGAACGTGTGTTCATTATCAGTTGTCTCCATTACGTATTAACATATTAAGTATTGCAAATCGATTCTAACAAAAAACACACAATAAGAACAAAGGCAATTAGAAGATAACCCAAACCTACAATTTGCTAACAGCACCAAGAAACCAAGACAGAAATATTTCAAAAATAAGCACGAAAGAATGAAATCCATTAGCTTGGTATTGTCATTATCAAATCAAACAATAGCAAAGGATGTAATACCATTGCAGTGTTCGTCTTCTGCCAGCAGCTCCAATTATGATGACATGAATGATGGTTATCGTAGTCGGAACGATGCGCATAAGTAGGTGAAGATACATATATTCACATGTTAGGGTTTTAATAAAAATGCTGGAAATAAAGTTGTTAATGTAGCTTACAAGCAGTTAATGACAGCAATATCAAACATCTTTGGAACTTGTGTTCATTATCAGTTGTCTCCATTGCGTATTAACATATTGAGTATTGCAAATCGATTCTAACAAAAAACACACGTTGCTAAGTATTTGATGTATAAACCCTGCACACGACTTAAGTAACATATATTTAAAACATACGTTAATCATGTCATATTCTTCTTCACAGTTAATAAACTAATTTATCACATTCAACATCTTTAGTTACCAGGTCAGCTAAGTACAATACGGATCTGTATTGTTATAAATACACATATCATGTAGTCTTCTTCTTGACAGTTAATAAATAATTTACGAAATTATTAGACCACAACAAGGAACTCATGTAATCTTCTTCCTGACAGTTAACCAACAAATTTACCACATTTAACTACTTTAGTTTATAGCAATAT
Organism: Artemisia tridentata subsp. tridentata; assembly: GCA_021014915.2. Lineage (NCBI taxonomy): Eukaryota > Viridiplantae > Streptophyta > Magnoliopsida > Asterales > Asteraceae > Artemisia > Artemisia tridentata. The sequence goes on from CP139508.1 coordinate 41,607,801, forward strand.
CAAACATCTTTGGAACGTGTGTTCATTATCAGTTGTCTCCATTGCGTATTAACATATTAAGTATTGCAAATCGATTCTAACAAAGAACACACAATGCTAAGTATTTGATGTATAAACCCTGCACACGACTTATGTAGCATATTAACCAACAAATTTACCACATTTAACTACTTTAGTTGCCGTGTCAGCTAAGTACAAGAAGGATGAACATACTACATACACGTTAAGTTACATACAGTATAAAACATTTATGACTTACCAATACTATATATATATTTGGACAAGTGGAATTTGAGTACTTAAAAATTAAAGTTCTTAAAATAAGATTCATTCAATAACCAATAGGATTTGGACAAGTGGAATTTGAGTACTTAAAAAACTGAAAATTAAATAAATGTCTAAAAGGGTATTGTAGGTATTTAACATGCCCTAAATAAGCTCCAACCCTAAAAACAAATATACCCAGCCTCCGTATCCCATTTTCATATTCTCCCTAATTAAAAATCATCTCATCTCATTTTCCATCCCAAATCACGACCAATATACCCCACCACAAATACCAAATCACGACCGGCCACCACCACAACCATATCGCATACACACAAGTGTCAAAAAACCACCACTGCCGAGGCTTCGTTTTTTCGGCGTCACAGATCTGTCAAAACCACCGAAAACCCCACATGATTTGTGTCTCCATCGAAAAAAATAACAACCAAGCTATGCGTCTGCAATGGATTTGAGTTTCATATCTGGGGTTTCGTTTTTACGGCGGGGCTTCGTTTTCCGGCGAGGTTTCATTATCCCGCCCGATTCGTTTTCCAATGGGATTTGGGTATCACATTTTTTTCCGGTGAGGATTCGTTTTCCGGCGAGGCCTTCTATCCCTAACATCCGTTGTGTATTTAAGATCTAGTCGGTGTATATTCAAGAACTAGTCGGTGTGTATTCAAGATCTGTTACGATCTTTTTTTTTTCTGGAAAACACGAGACCTTCAGAAATTGTACACCTGTTCTTATGGATTTGTTATGGGCATATGGATCTTTCAATAATAAAAGTGTTCTAATGTTGATACATGGATTTGTTATAGCAGGTGATACCCATCTGATTTAGCCGGTGTACCGGAATATAGCAGGTGATACCCATCTGATTTAGCCGGTGTACCAGAATACCCATCTGATATATTGGTGGTACATCCAGATACATCACGGTATGTGTCGCCGGTACACCGGATACATTGCGGTATGTGTCGCCGGTACACCGGATACATCGCCGGTACACCAGATACATGGTTTGAAGATACATCGCCGTTGCCGCTGCTGCTGTTCGGTTTTGTTTTGAAGATTTATTGTAATGTAGTTTTTTAGATAGGTTCCTGATACCATATATGTGTATGTATCTCATCTGTTTATATATCGGATTTCTGGTTAAACGCATGGATTCCGGTGCTACCGGAATCTACTGCTGTTCAGTTTTGGTTTGAAGATTTATTGTAGTAGTGTAGCTGTTTTTTTAGATAGGCTCTTGATACATGTATATGTATATGTATTTCATCTGTATCGAATTTCGGGTAAAAATGCACGGATTCCGGTGTATCGGAATCTGGTGCTGGAAACATGTTGATGTGTATTAGTGTTTATGAAGTTTATTTTTTTAAATATTTTGAATATAAATGCTGCTGCTGGAAACATGGTGAAAAGAAAATGTATCAAAAATTAATTCAAAAAACGTAATTTGAATTCCCCAAAATACCCTTGACACCCTATTTAATTATAATAAAGTCACTCATTTAAGGTTAATTTCATCTAACACAAATACAATGATCTAACGGTCCATATTGGGTCTTACTTTTAGAACTTTAAGGTTGATCTCACATTAACCCTCCCGTATATATATATATATATATATATATATATATATATATATATATATATAGGATCACAACAGAAAATGCTAGGTTTCAACTCCCGAGTGTCTTATATCACAAATTTAAACTCCTTAATACAAAATCTCTGATGTTAAAAAATTCATTTTATAAGCCTGTTGTAAAGTAAACAAGACGCTCTGATCTTATCCCACGCCAAACATGCTTCAATCACCCGACCACGTATACATCACTTATTAGCCCTAACAGATTAATACTATTAGCATATGTGCAAAATCATATTGGATCACAATAACCAAATGTAGCTATATGCTATGTTATTCTCATTAAAACCTTATGCTGAACACCCCTATAATCTATAAACTAAGCATATCAAATTAAACTACTAACGCCCTCTGAAACACACTCCGAAACACACCGATTACACTAATAATGCTACAATACAAATCCCATATACAAAATAAACTGATAATACCAGTCAACATACAATACCTTAGCGAAGTAAAAAAACTCTCAAATACATGTTGATATTATTGATCAATCTTTCAGACACTTTAATATATTGTTATTATGATTCACCATTGATTGATTACATATCTGTCGTATGTAGATGAATACCCTAAAATCGATTTAGGGATCTATTATTGTATTACTTTGTGGGTGATTGTGTGAGAGAAAAATGATGCTATATCATTAACATACATACCTGTATATTCATTTCACCAATTAGTATACGTTACTCGGTTTCCATTTCAGCCAAACCCTAAGACGATTATACTTTATTTGATGGATCCTTTTTGTTTGATTTAATCAACCCCTATAACGATTAAAACCCTAATTTGGATTGACTCATATATTTGACCTTATCAGATCTAATGATGCCGTATATTGTTGTTGTTGTGTATGATAGAGAAAGAGAGCTGAGTGTATCCTATTAAATAAAAAGTGTATATATAAAAAAATGGGAAAAAAAAATTAATAAATAAGTAAATAAAGAGATTAAGCATTTTTACTAAACATACTAATATTCATATTCCATTGATAATAACTTAATAAACCATTAACCATCCATACACAGATTCGATTCATGTTGCCATCATCAAAAAACATCAACAACCATCCATACACAACAACCGAACAAAACAACCTACCCAAATATACCCTAATCAAAGAGGTCCATTATGCTCATGTGATGCTCACTCTCGGTGAGACCAGCACAGACCTCAACCAGTATAGCCATTAACGCCCCCATCCTCTTTCTAGCCCTCACCTGCTTCTCACGCATGCATTCATAAATGTCACCAGCAGCTTCTTCATCATCTTCATTGAGAAACATAACTTCCGCCATTCGGTCGGTACGTTTGTCAATAGTCCTTTGCAACTCATCGCATTTCTCGCCCAAATACCTAAGGAATGCTTCCTCTTCGGTATGTTCCTGAATGAAGAGGAACTTGAAGCATTTGTTGAGCTGATCTGAGCCTGAAGCCTCTTTGAGTTCATTGATAAGTGGAGTTTCTTGAGCCATTGGATTGTTTGAATTGAAATGAAAAGATTTTTTGTTTGAAAAAGTTATTATGAGTTATTAATAATCTGATTAGTGAATATATAACCAATACCGAGGCCAACTCAAGCAGTTTCATCATTGCGAACAGTTAATTAGAGTATTAATTCGGATAGATGGTTTGTTTTCCCGTGCATGAATATGCAATACGTTTTTAGAAGAAGTGTTGCAATGAACATAAAATTCTTCCACTGATGATACAAATGTTTTCATAAACTACACATAAATTTGTCAATATAGCATATCTAACCCTCAAAGTTTGTCAATTATGATAACCATTGCCAAAATAAACATCTTAATTATTAAATCCATACATTACACACAAACAAAACAAAGGAAAAAATAAATAAATAAAAAAAATGAATAAAATAAAATAAAATACATAAAATAAATATCAAAATTTCATTGACTCCAACTTCTCGATAAAAGATACCAGTTGACGAAGACGAATATGTATTTGTGTTAAAGCAATCATCAACTTCTCTACTACATCCATATCCTCATGTTGCATTCTCCTCAAATCCACAACACTTTGAACCGAAGAACTATGAATACCAACAACCTTCAATTCCTTTGTAATCAACTCTCTATGATGCACACGATCAATTATTTCTATAATTTTTTCTCTTACGTCTCTTCATCTGCAAAGGAAGCTTTAACTTCTCGACCATAATGTACAAGCATCATATCTTTGACATAACTCGACTCAGCTTCATTTGCTAACCGGCCTAACAAAACAAGAGGATAAACAGTAGGAGAAGTCATAGTTGTATTCTTTTGTATAATGTAAATTTCCGTGTTATACTACATATATATATAACATATGCAAAGGAATATTAAAAGTACATAGAGATTACTATTAAAATTATAATACAATTAAATAAATAATTAATATTGATTGGAATTCAAGAGACTAAATATAATTATTAATTTATTCCGTTGTTTAAGTTCCCATGTATAAATACAAAATACACATAAATTATGCAATGTAATATAACTAATCATCGAACTTTGTAAATTATGCTTAAACGTGTCACAACAATAATTCTTTTCGTCCAAACTCTCGATAAAATATAACGTTTATTAGTTTGCACTTGATCCAAACATCCACCTAAATTTAACAGTTTTCCATGAAAGACCGTGTCTAGACACAAGAACGACCAGATAGTTTTGTAAAAACGCTAATTATAAATTTAGAATACGCCGAACATCTAATTATACGCATTCATCTTAATAGCATTAGATTCTTCCTCGCGGACACCCGCTTTAGCTTCGGAAAACAAAAGTGATAGTTTCTTAATCATTGCCTGATGCCTCTGTTGAGTCTTTCTCAAATCTGCGAGCACTTCCAAAACAACACGATGATGACCTAATGCTTCCATGTTTGCAATCATGTTATGGTTTCTCAACATTACCCGCCTCAGGTGCTCACAGCTAGCTACAATCAATCTGGTAAGAGCATCATCTTCACCTCCCTGTTGCACAAACCAAATACGCATGCAATCATGCAAATTAGATGACCCTGCAACCTTCATCAAGTTTTCTAACATCTGAAACTCTGCCATTGGAAACAAAATTCGAAATATAAATGTTTTGTAACTCTCTATGGCAAAAAAAGATCCGAATAAATAGAAGGAAAAAAAAATACATTGTAACTTATGCATATTAAAATATTACAAGCCAAGAGACTCATTTAAACAAAAGGTCTCTTCATGTGTAATATCTTAATGCTAATAAAATAATTTAACTACTATAATGGCCCAAAATAACAATGTTATTAAACCATCATATTTTATTAGAGTACACAAAATATTATAACATCTCCCAATCCAATACCAATATACAACTGGTGCAACGCACGGGTTTTCCACGACTCGTTTTTATAAGAATGTACACGAAAAATTTAATTTTCGCATTGTTGCTCGAAAGCACGAAACCAGGTTACTATGATTATATTTTAGTTCAACAGGACACGGGGTACACGGGTTAATAATAAAACCAACCTATCCTTTTATCCTTATCCCAACCGACCCCTGCCCCATCTCTTTCAATACTTTTTCTTTTCAGTATATAGCTTATAGATCTGTGTCTCTCTTTCTCTCCTTCCCAAAAACAGAGCACGAGATCATCTCAAGTCTTGTCAATGGAAAGGGACTACACACTCACATCTCTATGATCATCTCAAGTCTCGTGAATGGAAAGGGACTACACACTCACATCTCTATTGGGTTTCCAGCCGCCTCTCATTCAGACCAGATTCCGGCCACCTTGAGTTAAGGACGCGCCACCACCACCGTTGCGGTCAGCCACGCCATTCCCCCTTTTCGTTCATCCGTGTGGTATAAGAAATCAATTCACATGTTTTTAATTATTTATTAACCGAATATTTAATCCGTGTGGATTAAAACTCGAATGAAACTGGTTCTGATTTTCTTTTCGTGTGGTACACTGGACAAGTAAAAGAGTGGTTGTAGTTTGTGTGATTGTTTTGAATTCGGGTCGAGTATAAACCCGTTTAGGATCAGGTCAAACCCGTTTGGGGTCTCGAATTGTATATAAGTTTCTCTGGTTTTACTTGCGTTTGGAATTGTTTAAAGTTGATTTTGCTGCTGTTATTGTGTTCTGATTGTTCTGGTCCTCGGTGGGTATAGCGAGACCTCAAGGGTGCTCGTTTGTGTTTGTCATTTGTTGGTCTCGGGTTGGGTTGCTCTTGTCATTCGGTTGTGTCTTAGATCCTTGCTTTGGATTTGCGCCTTTTGTACATATGAGGCTTAATTAAACTTAGATCCAGTCAAGCCAGACATTGATAGTTTACTCAAGACCTGAAACCTTGTGCTATATTGAGAAAAGTTATATTAATTAAATCTAGCAAAATGCTACAAATTACAAGCACTAGGTTTTGAGTTTTCGACCACAATGACCATAAAACAGTTACAACTTTAAGTAACGATCCTAAGGAAGATCCAACAATCAAAGAGAGAACAAATGAGTTAAACTTTATTCTCTGGGTCATCCATCTATGCATATGGGAAAATTGGTCATCAAAGCAGCCAAAATGGCAATTGATCAACCAAAAAAATCAGGTTTCTGACAAAATAACCAGGAACCCCACTACATTCCTTGCTACCTTATGCGGCTGAGATTTTTGCACCGAAAGAGCTTGCAAGAGTCCCATGTCAGGCCACTTTTACTATGTGAGTTCCTGTCAAGCCAATTTCATGGTTGCTCCATAAAAGCGTCCAACTTTCACCATAAAATACCACATCCACTGCAAAAAAAAAAAAACTAAACCTCGCAAGATTTGAAAACTTTCTAGCAGACCAGCCCGCAAGGAATCTTGCAGGATTCTTTGCTAGTTTGTCATAAACAGAATTGTTGCCATCTTGTCAAATTTAATTGTCATTTTGGCAAGTTTGACCAACTACCCTATTTTTGCGATAGAACTACTAAAAAAATAAGATTGATGAAAGAAGCAGAATCCTAACTTTTTTAATCTAGTTTCCACACAAGTGACAAAATGGTCTTCTCGTGCAACTGGTCAAAACAGAGTTATTTTTTTTGGTAAGGGGTTAAAAACAGTCGAGTTGCCAAAAACTGGTTTGCCAAATTTTCAATAGGGAAATAGTGTCTTGCAAGATTAAAAAAATTAGATTACGTAGGAACTATTTAGTTAACTAAATGAAGAGGTTTTATGGAGTTAATTTACATTTAGGAAACTTCCAATCTGTTTTGACCCATTTGCCCTGTTTCCATTAAGCTGTTTTTATCATATAGCTGTTAGACACTAGACGGTTACACATACCAGAGATAAGCATGAGTACATGACCCAGATCAAAAATTCATAAGTAAAGGGGTTAAAATTGCGACCTTTAATGTTCTGATGTTGTTGCTTGTGTCGTGAACAGAAAAAATGGGAGGAAAGAGGGACAAAACAACTAAACAAGCATGGGAGGATTCATACCTCATGCAATATGCTGAGCAAGACTAAGAATCTTGACATGCTTTTTCTTCCTTAGCTCATGTGGAACGGGCCAAACACCCTAGTCCCGATCAGTTGACCTTGCTTGTTGACAAGTACAACAGTATTATCATCAAACTTAACCTCACTCCATCACACCGGCCCTTCTGCATGGCAGCTCGAACAACCACGCCATACACGACCTGTCCTTTCTTTACTTTTCCGCCTGGTTGGGCTTCCTTCACTGATGCTTGTTGACAAGTACAACAGTATTATCATCAAACTTAACCTCACTCCATCACACCGGCCCTTCTGCATGGCAGCTCGAACAACCACGCCATACACGACCTGTCCTTTCTTCACTTTTCCGCCTGGTTGGGCTTCCTTCATTGATGCTACTATCGTGTCCCCTAATCAGGCTCCTTTTTTTCCCCTTCTAAGCTTGTATGCACATAACTTGTTTTGCCCCTGAGTTGTCCACCACTTTCAAATTGGACCGCATTTGTATGAAAGTCCTTGTTTGCTGTAAAAGACGCAAATTAAGGAAGTGTTTTACAATATATAAATTTAACAGATTTTATTTTTATATAAAATAATACAATATAGGAGGTTTTATGCATTAAAAATACAATTGGGTGACTTTCACACCATTTGACTAGTTATCTTTCAAGTTGAATCTTTTAATTTACCCATTCGGACAATTAGTGAAAAAAACAGAACCCAAATTGACCCATTCATGAACAAATGGGTCAAAACTACCACATCTAGATTACATAAAAGAGCAGACCTGGGTCAAGAAACTATTGCATGGATTCTCCCGTTGTGATTTTAGAATTCCGGACGAGAAACTGTTGAGGCGCCGCAAAAGTGAACGTCCATCTAGTTTGATTTTGTTTCATGCATACAATATGACACAAATCAGATGATGAAAAACTTATTGCAACAGAGCAAAAAGAAACTATGAATGCAGTATCAAGCAACCAACCACTTATAACAAAGACTAAATGTTTATTCAAGTACGAATTCCGAAGGTTGCATCATAAAGACAAATCTATAAGTCTATAACTAATCAGAGACTTAAAAGGGATGCATCATGAACATCGGGTAACACAAATATAGTGTCGGACCTAACAAATGACAGAAACAACTACAAGATGCAGGAAAATGAGTAAAAGATGCAACTTTTGGTTGCGAAGCTCTATGCTGGAACTTGGAAGGATGAGATTTTCCATATCCTTGTATAAATTAAGTAATTAACACATATGGACATATCGAGATGAGTTATGCAGATGTCCAAGCCATCTATATAGGGAAAGATCATTACCTTGGCAACAAGTCAACCAAAATCCTTTTTACTCGTGTACGAAAACGCCTAACATATCTTATTTATACTAGTTATGGTTCATGTAAGCAAAACACATCTATTAGTATCTTACATCTATAAAACTAGATATGAGTGTGTGTTTAGGCGAATTTTCACTAATATGTTTGGTTGGTGCTTCTGATGTGCTGTTTGGCTTAAACAAAACCACTAACTTCAATCAACTTAAACAAAACCACCAACTGCACCCAGCACTTGCACACTAATTTCATGCTTGGTTTTGCGTTACCACACAAATTTACGCAAAACATCATTACAATGACATCTCAATTTGTGCTCGCCCTACTTGGTTTACAACTAAACAAAAGTAAGTTTTGGAGCGCCATTTTGTGCACCTTATGGCATCTTCTTTAGTAAAGACTTAACTAAAAGAACATCATATGTAACACTGTTAATACAAGACCATAACCAATTAATAATTTACAAGTTTGCTTAAGGCTTAAGCTTATTTTTGGGCTTACGAGCTTATATCAGTTTATTATGTCATAATAAGCATACATAAGTTTGAAAATAAGCTAAAAAAAATCATGAAACATAAACCAAAAACAAGAGTAAAATGCAGAAATGGTCCCTGTGGTTTGCCCAGATTGCAGGTTTAGTCCCTGTGGTTTCGAAAGTGCAGGCGGCCTCCCTGTGAGGAGTTTTTGGTTCCGTTTTAGTCCCTGTGGTTTGCTCAAAATTGCAAAAATGGTCCCTGTGGTTTGCTCAAATTGCAAAAAAGGTTCCTGTGGTTTGCTCAAAAATT